>PVKU01001282.1:0-320395 GCA_004027475.1 Anoura caudifer
TGGGTGCTGGCCTGCAAATCAAAGGGTTGCTGGTTCAATTCCCAGTCAGAGCACATGCCTGGGTTGTGGGCTGGCCCCTAGTGAGGGGCTCTCATCAGAGATAACCATATATTAATGTTTTTATCCCTCTCTTTCTCCCTCTCACACTCTAAAAAATAAATAAATAAAATCTTTAAAAAACTACACAAATTGAAGTTAATTAAGTAGAATATGGTAACTTACACAGAATAAAATTAAATAGGATATAGCCAGTCATTCTGAACCATTAAGCCTCATAATGCTGGGTCTGGAAGAAACCTCAGAGGTCAGGAGGCAAAACTCAAATGCCTACAGGAACATAACAAGTACCACTGACAAGTGCAGATGCCATACGTAATGAAACCAAGACATAGAGTGCAATGCAGAGCAACCACAGGTGCTAGGACTCAATGCTGGGGATCAGCAAAGAGTAAAGAGAATAGGAGGATATATTTTCCTGTCTGTTAGGGACTGAATGTCTTTGCCCACCCTCCCACAAATTCATATGTGGAAACCCTGATCCCAACATGATTAAGTCATGAAGGCAGAGCCCTTATGAATGGGATTAGTGCCATTATTAAGAAGAGGCCAGAGAGTGAGTTAGTTCTCCTTCCATTATATGGGGGCATAGAAGATGGCCATCTATAAAACCAGAGAGCTGGCCCTCATCAGACACTGAGTCTGCCAGCACCTGGATCTTGGACTTGCCAACCTCCAAAACCATGACAAATTAATGTTTGTTATTTAGGCTACCAGTTCATAACTTTTTTTTTTTTTTGGTAAAGCAGCCCAAACTGACTCAGACAGTATCTGAAAGTGGTAAGGTGGTAGGAACCCTCAGTCCAGTTACTTATTGCTACGTCACTGTTATAAAATTATTTGATTGTGTGATTGGAGGGTGGGTAAAAATGGCAATTTATTTTCTCCTTTCAATCCATTGGTCCTTAATCAAATTTCTAGAATTATGCAATACAATACATCCCTGACTAAAACATAGCCTTTCAAACAGTAGAAGTTGTTAATGTGCCTTTGTCTCCTCTTTTCTTCTGCAGACTAAACATTGCTACTTTCTCCAATCCACTGATCATGGGCCTCAACACCCTAGTTGCTCATCTACACTTTGATGTTGGTATTAAAATGTGGGGTCTAGAATGGACTGCCAGAGTGTGTGTGAACACACAATAGCCAAAGTGCAAGTTGTGATAATAAAAGAAGAGAAAGATAAAATCAGCTGGGTCTGATGGGCTCAGATTACCACTATCAAACACAGGTATAAAAAAAAAAGCATCTCTATAAGAAACTACCATGGATACAATGCTCACTGCTTCTTTTCCTGAATTCTGTTTGCTTTCTGTTTTGTAATTCAGTAAATTTAGTGTCAGCTCAATTTGTTAACGGCTTTCCTTAAAACAAATAACTATTAATTAGAGTGACTGTTATTAGCCACCTCCAAGTCTTCCAAGTTGCAGATGTTTTTACATCAGGCTCTCCCAATGAGATTGGCAGCCTAGAATATTCTCTGTCAGCAAGATTCACTCCTTTTAGCCAGCTCCTACATGCAATACAATGTTCATTTTTAAAAAGGAGGTTTTATGCAAATACAAATGAGGAGGGCTCTATAAACATACATGCAACAGCAATTAAAGCTAAAGTGTGTATAAGGTGGATTTTTTATACTCATTCAAGAGAGTCACACTTTGCATTTGCTTCATAAAAATGGCTCATTGACCTGCCCACACTAAGCACCATTTGATTCTACATTATTATTGATAAGACCAGAAAATTCACAAAATAAAATGGCCTTTAAATTTAACTAGCCTATTTACTAGCTTAATTTTACAATCAGATAAAAATTTTTAAGTACAGAATTTCAATCCCAGAATGTTTACGTGAATCCCCCATGGCATTGCTGACAGCACCGGAAATACAGCACCGTTCTTCAGATCTCAGCTCTGGCTACTTCCTACTGACTTCACTGCTTTGTTGCAGTTGCAACAGTTAATACTGAATTCAAAAACGCAAGTTCTCTAAGAAGGAATTGTAACTACTAAAGGTCTACTATAAGAAGCATACCAGCGCCAATAGAAAAATCTTCCTGTTAACCCTAAACCTAAGGACCAATCCTCTGATACCTATCAGCAGAGTATTTAAGAGGAAGAGCTATTCTTCAGGTACAAGAGCTATTCATTTCACTGTGTTTTCCTTTTATAATTTTAATTTTTTGGAGAAGAATCTTGTATATAGCATTGATTTAAAAGCAGTGTTCAAACAACACACTATTAGGAATACTCAGCAGCCATGCCCAAAGAGAGAGACCCTCTATTTAGATTTCTCCATAATTTATAGCCACAAAGCAATACAGTAAACCCTCTACATTTAAGTTTAAGTTAATGTGTTTGCCACCTCACTTCACACAGTCTGCACTAATATATCAAATGCATTAGTAACTGTCCAACTTGTTTCCTATGAGAAATGTTCAAGGACCCTCAGATCCAGTAATGTACATTTACACTTAACAATGCTCATGTGTCCTGCAACTCCACATGCACCCCATGCATGGCACATTGACTACTTCACAATTTAGAAATTCTGAGCAGTCTGTTGCCTGACACTGAAAGGAACTCATCCTTACAGATGCCCTTTAAGAAAGCCGTATTTGCTGTCTGAGGTAAGAAAAGCTAATCATGCTCAATTGGTTCCATACCTACACCCTCTGAGAGTGTTGGTATTAGAATACAGGAAAGCAACATCTATATTAATTACTTTTCTTTAATATACCCTTCCCTACAACTTTCAACCCTTTCACACCTACTCAGGCCAAGGCAAGCCTCTATTTTTTGTTGTTTTTAGGCAAGTATTAGCTCAATTTCCTTTAATTAAAAAAATAGTTGCATCAATTTGCTCCACTTGTGTTTAATGTACTCGACGTTGGAAAACAACCAGCACACTCAGGGTCCTCCAAGCCCACCCACATTTCTCAACATTTCCACAGCCTTCCTTTCACAGATTTTCTGATTACAGAGATTGTGGGAACTTGAACTCTACCTACTTCAGTACTGCTCATCACTTCGGCTGATCAGAAGCCCCTCCTCCTCTCCAAAGTTATTTCTCAACCATTGCAACTCAGGTTAATTACATTCTATTCTGAGAGACCAGGGTGGGACTTCCTGGCTCTGCCGTGAACCAGCTGTCTGCCTCAAACCACAGCTCTTCTGATCTCATAACCTCATCTCCTCGCCTGTAAAATGAAGGACAGCTGAAAGGGGCAATGCCTACCGCAGCTCATCCAAATCAGGGTGGCCCTGCTTAACATTTCTGGCAAGAAGATAGCATCTATATGGCTACCATACACAAATAACCACTGGCTGAAAGGGAGTGTGAGAACACAGATCGAAATACAAAAGGGCTGACTAGCGATGGGGCACCTGCAAAGAAAGGGTGGAAATATTTCATGAGCCCATTCAAGCCCAAGAGAAACATGGTGTGCCCAACTTCGCACCAACCACTGGGAGAGTGTCACTGTGAACTCTGCAGATCAGGTTCACTGCTTTAATCTGAAGGAAAAACTGATCATGACTGTTTGTTTTCTTTGTTATCCAGGGCTCCGGTTTATGAGCTATTCAGAGGAAGCTGAAGCAGAATATAAGCATTTAATTTATTTTATTGTAATGCATTCAGATGACTAGGCTTTAAATACCTCTTGAAAAGTTTACTCAGCTGTTGACACAGATCAGAGCCTTTGGAAAATTAAAGTTCTCTAAGAGACCCAAACTGTCTGAATCCCTTTCTTCCTGATGTGCAAGAACACAAACAGTCACAATTTAAAAGGACAGTTATTGAAATTCAGACTGAACATGTACAGTTAACAACTAGAAACTGCTGCATTCAAGTTTCATTGCTAAAAGGACCAGGGCTTAACTGCATCAGACATTTACAGAACTGCAAAATCATATGGGAGAATTTGTGTCCAAAATTCAAAGGCGATTCACAGAATTTGATGAGTATGAAACATGACTGAAGTTTCTGGAAAATTTCTGACAATCAACCCCAGGATGGATCCGAAGTATCATTAAATTCTGTAAGAAGGCCTGCCACAGCTTCAGCCCAAATGCAGCCGACCACAGGCATAAAATACCCTTCATTCTGTTACAGTGGTGCATGAACCGCAATCCATGCCCAGTCCAGTGGCCAGCTCAGGGCCCCTGGCTGGAACTAAAGCCTGGTGCTACTCTGGGTAATACAGAGCGGAACTCAGACTTAAGTCCAGCCCTGACTGAACAAACTCCACACTTTTTTGAGAAGAATTGAGACCAGCTTTCTAAATTAAATGATGAAATTCAATCAATAGCCACTCTGACAAATCAGCATTTTATAGAAGGAAAGGTCTTCAGACTCTTTTGGCAGGACTTCTATTGTAGCAATAGTACCCCTGTTTTTGAATGGTGGAGAGGCTATATATTTAACCACTGATGCTAGAAAAATTTCTTGTGCTCTGCAGACACATGGAATTTTGTTCTTGGGCTTCACTACTGAAAAATCAGGAATATACAATATGTAAGTCAAATGATCATTTAAACTACAAAGGAATAATATTTATTTACGACTATAACTTGTACTTTTGAGCCCCAAGTATATACCAGGTACTTGTTATATTCATTTCTAACACACAGATGTTTGAGGGAAAGTGTGAGTTCACTGCAGCTCTGCAGCCACTAGGGAGCTCTAAGATTTGTCTCTGAGCCTCAGTTTCCAAGTCTATTAAATGGAGGTAACATTGTAGTCATTTCAGAGAACACTGTAAGATTTAATATAGTAAACAGCTTGTCATGGCATAGTGCTTGCAAATAACTGTTAGCTACTCTTACCATTGCAATATTCAGTTGAGTATTTTCCCAACTTTGACTTCTCATCCATCCATATATGTTTTGAAAAGAAAGCAAAACAAAACTTCCTCCACTTCCCCTTCAACATTTTATCTAATTTGATATAGCTCATGTTCTTCCCAACAGAACATTTATAAATTGGATGCACTTTGTTCTTCTCAGGGTATGACAGAGGTGAACAGTTAAGGACCAGCTGGCTGTTAGACCCTGGACTCTACCTGACAGAAGAAAGGGAGAAATGAGTGTTGCATTCCTATCCGCGCTGCTGAGGCTACAGCCTCCGTGTTTGATTTGAGCATGCTGAGCTAAAACAAGTGTAGGGAAGACTTCTCGTTCTGGAATCATGGAGTAAGCACACTTAAAACCCTAGAGAAAATGAATGAAACCAGCAGCAGAAGACTCTGAAAGATAGAGCACAGAAGGCAGACTTTCTAGGAACCTTAAAATGCTAAGAACGAATCACTGACCTGTATTGAACTGTTGAAAGAAGTTCTTCAAACAGAGGGAATGGCAACAGAAGGAAACTTGAAACATCAAAATAAAGAGAGAGCAAAACAGAACAGATAAATATATGCGTAAAAAAGGACACTAACCAACTTCTCTTCAGGTTTTAAAATTATTTTAAATGTTTGAAAGAAAAATTATAATATGTTCCAACACAGTTCTTAACTTTATATGCCTGTAAAAAAATTATAAAATGAGGAGGGCAAAAGGAAAAGGGGCTAAGGGCCCTACATTTTACTTGAAGTGACAAAATAATAATACTAGACTGTAATTAAGTTTCAGCTATACTGTAGAATTCCAAAAGTAACTAGTAAAAAAAAAAAACACCCAAAAGACATGCCCAAAAGCATTACAGATAAAGAAAAACAGAATACTAAAAGATGTTCACATAACCTATAGGAAGGCAGGAGAAAGGAAGCAGGAAAATACAAATCAAAGGAAAGAATAAAATGTCAGACTTAAAGTCTAACAAAATTTTAATAATTTCATTAAATGTAAGAATTCCAAATATACCAATCAAGGAACATAAACTGGCAAAGTGCATTTAAAAAATGACCCAACTATATGGTGTCTACAAGAAAGTCATTTATAATACAATGATAGGTAGGATAATAATAAAGATATACGATGAAAATAACAATTAAAAAACATGGTGTTATGTCATATAAAGTACACTTCAGACTAAAGAAAATTACCAGAAGCAAAAAGTAACACTGAATAATAAGAAAAGTGCCAAAATATAAAATCGTATACAGATGGTTACAAAGACATAGGGATAGACTTTGACTACTGTACTTAATACTGTTGACCTTGGGATTCAGTTTAAGTCTCTCTAAGCTTCAATGTTCCCCGTGCACAGACAAACACACACATACATACACAGACCGTATTTCTATGTCTTTGCCATAGAGTTGTTCAAATTCATAAATGAGGTCATTGGCTCTCAAGGCTAAAAATGGACAAGAGAAATCCTCAAAGTGACCTCAACTTTTCAATTCATTACATATTTCACATAAATGGCCATGACCATTATTTGCAGACCACCATCTGTAACTATGAATTCTTGCAAGGAGAATACACTGGTAAATTAGTAAAGAGCCTGGAAATGTAGATTTGAATTAACTTTAGAGTTCACTGTGTGATGATGGGTAAATTAATCAATGAAAAACGGTAATGGAATGGAATCCAGATCCTTACAAATTTTTACCTGCTTCTTCTTTTTAGACTGAAAATAGGAAGCAAAAGTAAGGAGCAAGAAAAATAAATTATACCATGTAATTATTATTTAATATTCTACAAATAAGAATTGCAAAAAAGAAAGAGCAGAGAATAATTATTCAAGTAATCTCATTTGATGTTTTTTCTTCTTTCTTATCTTTTCATTTCTTTCATTTTTCTTTCTAGTTTTTATGTGTATGTTGGATCTTCCTTTTTGGTGGAGAATGGAATATTTTATCTTTTCCTTTTGAGCATAATTTTCATCTTGTATGTGTATTGACTACTATAACTCATGATTTGGATAGATTTAAAATAAAAATTTTGGTTTGAAATGAACTTCTTTTCTAACCAAATGGTCTAAGACAAAATTTAGTATTCCAAAAGATACTAGGAAAGATTTAATAGAAGAAGAAGAAAAAGAGAAAAAAATGAATGCTGCTCCCCAAAGCTCTACTACCACTTGCTTTTCACTGATGACAGCACAGTGCCCCAAAGAGTAGGCACTATTATTTTCATAATTGATCAAAAGAATAGAGTGAAGCAAAGGAATTTACAAATTTACACTAATTAAATTTTAACTTAATTTTAGGAAATGACTTAGTTACCAAATGAGTTACTATATGATAATTAACAATAAATGAATAAAAATATAAAATCTCAAATAATCTAAGTTTAAAGTTGTAAATTTATTAATGGGAATATAACTGATGTTCATAGTTTTTTGGGGGTGGATTCAACTCACTGTGTTTCACTGCATGCAAAAACATTCAGGTCACTTTGAAAAGCTGTGAGAACTCAGACATCAGAGGTCATTCATTACAGGTCATGCTCTCTCAGGGCCAAGCTTAGGAAAGAGTCTTGAGAGAAGCTGAATTCTAGACCATTAAACCGCCTTAGGGAACAAGTCCCAGGTAAACAAAGCTCCAGTTATTGGTTTTCTGGATGATATAGTAAAAAGAGGAACTTTAAAAATCTAATTAGACCACTGGATGATTTTTCAGAAGGCAAATCCATTGTCCAGCTAGAGAAAAACCTAACTAGTTCTTAAACTTATTTTTTATATTTAACTGCTGTCATATCTCTATGTTCTTAAACTTGATACACTACTAACTTCTAAAACAATTTGTGGCAGTTTCCAAAATTAATCACATTGTTAAATATGATTGTTCTGAAAAATAAGTAAAATATAGACCCCAAAGAGCAGCAAAGAAAATAGATGTTACCAGCACCTGTTAACAACAGATGCTGCTAACACCAGGGCTCCCTTTGGCCATGGCCACTGAATTGGATTCTGAAAAAACAGTGTATCAAAGTCACATGCATGATAAGGTGATTAAGGTAATGATGAGCTCTTTGCTCACATACATGAGAAATATTTGATAAATGGTTTTTATTCACCTCCTCAAATCCCATTCTCTTCACGTTATAGCAAAATTCCAGGTGCGATAAAGTTAGACAAAATACCAGAAGTTTGAAAAGGGAAAATCCAGATTGATTTCTGCCCACTTGATTAACTTGATTTCAAGATGAGCTTGTGAAAGTCTACATTTATAGACGGAGGATAAAACAAGTTTCGTGTGCGTTTATTTTGAAGTCTCGGCTGGGTTACGGGAGAACAGGCAGCACTAGGGCAACGCAGCCCCAGCTCAGCTCTGCAGGCTCTGCACACTCAGACTGGAATCCCTGCAGAATGGCAAACAAGGGGGATGCTCGGGGCCATTCATCCCAAATCCTGAGATGCTAACATGTGGAATCAGTTTGAGAAAAATAAACTAAGTCGGGGAATATGACATAAGTAATAAACCAAGATAGAGTAGAGACAATTTAAGAAAGGGAAATAGCTTCGGGAGAGTATTTTGAGATGCAGCAAACAGAAATTTCAAAGCTAGAGATGGAATTTGCTTACACAGAACATGCACTTCGGGACATTACATATCTTATCTATTCACCATTTCTTTTTGGGTGAAATGACTTTAAATACTGATCTGTAACCCAGTATAGTGCAATATATCACACTGACAAAATATTTTTGTTCTTTAATGAACTTTATTAAACTTTACTGTGGCGGATATTACAGTGTTTCAAGCAAATTGACCCAATATATTGTAAGATGTGGGAAATTTTGTAGGACAAAATAACCTTACAGAATTTGCATGAGGCAGCTAAAAAGATCTTATTTAAAATTATGCCACAGCAAATTAGAAATGTTTAAAGAGGAATCAAGTATTTAAAGTAAATAAAAATGATACTGAGAATGCCTGTCTTAAAATGTGTACAGATGAAATATATGCAGAAAGATAATCTTTAAATCTTTACTCCATTCAGCAGATACAATTGAAAATTTTTACAACAATATCAAAAATGACGAAAAGCTCACTGATTCATGTTCTTGGTTTTGTTTTTAAGCAAGCATGCTAGATAATCTGTACAGTCTCAAACATGATGGTCCTGGAGCGACGAAGACTACCACTAGGCCACACCTGCAGCCCATTTCCTGGAGAGAAGCCCACACCCCAGAGAAGGGCTAGATTTTTCAGGGGAGACAGTCATGAAGTAAGATGTATTCGGTATTAGATTATGGCAGTGGGTGAAGACAGACATTAGAATGTGCTTCTTCTGCCTTTGACTGCAGCTCAAATGGCCTGCATCTCTCCCAACAGCAACCACCCTTACAATGCAAAAAACAAGTGGCAACTTGAAAAGTGATCACTCGCAACATTCAGGTGAAGAAAAGGACAAGGATGGTCATCAGTGCTCTGCTAGGAAGACCTAGTCCTTTATTATTTATAAGAAGGCCCTTGCTTCATAATCTCACATAGACTCTTCGACTCATTCTCCTCCTCTGGGATAGTGGACATAATAGCAGTATCTAGTCCATTGTGTTGTGAAAATTAAATAAGATAACCCATTTTAAGGGCTTAGGGAAATGTAGGACACACATATACTACCTGATATATAAATGTTGTTTTCTTATCACCATCGCATTTATCATCATCATCCTCACTCCCTGGACAATGTATAATTAATTTCCAAAGATGAAAGAACCTCACAAATACAAACCCATCAAACCTGAAGATGAATAAACACATCAACCTACAGTTTATTAGTTCCTTGGGGCCCTCATCCCTGGGGCTGCTGGCTGTCAGAGTTGCTGACGTTCCACGAGGGGATGACAGAGACTGTAACATCCTTCTGTACCACTCAGGCCTGCGAGAGTGTGCAGCTGACTGACACAACACAAACACCAATTTTATGTCCTTCACTAAATATTTCCTTAAAGGTGGGATTAAAATTCCATTGTCCTAATTACAAATGACATCATAAAAGGATATCCCAATGAGTCTACTAGCAATACATGGAACACAGGCAGTTGATAGGACTTTAGGTATCTGAGCTTTAAGGGTCTTAGCACAGTGCCTAGCTTACAGTAAGTCTTATAGAAAGAAGAGTCATCATCATCATCATCATCATCATCATTTTAGTAACGTCTTACACCTGTCTCTTCCCTCTAGCCATTAGACAGCAAGCTTCCCAAAGTAGAGCTCATGGTTTATTCTTCTTGTTAACTCTATTACATAGAATACTGATTGACCCCATAATGAATATTCATTATGGATGAATAACTGAATACAGACATGAATTGAAAGAATGAATGAGTAATCCAATAATTAAGGTGAGTAAATCAGTAAATAGTTTGGTTGGTCGTGTTCTTTTCTGCCGTGGCCATCTGGTCATTCCTTTAATCTCTTGCCAGACTGTTGTCAGATTTTATTAGGTTTGATTTGTGACTTTGGTGAAATATATGCCAGCTTCCACAGCTTTATTAATCTTTCTTCTTGCCAACTTGTGTTTAGATAATACATTGCTGAGGCGGTAGGGCTCTGGGATAAACTCTAGCTTTTCTATGAGCAAGAAGTAAAGACTAGTTTGAGCTAGATGAACATGAATCTAAACAAAGAAATGACATCTGCTTCATAATCGTGTGTGTGTGTAAAACTCTAATACACAATAGTTAACTGACATGCCTAAGATTCTGATTCAGGGATTCTCAGCTCTGTTGAGACGGGTCCCCTTACCCTCAGTTCCAGGGTTCCAGTTCTTATCATGGAAACTGGGCAACCTAGCAGCAACTCCCGCCATGAGAACTCGAGACACTGACATGCAAACCAGAATGCCACTGTTTTCATTGCACACCCGAGCAGACAGTCATAAAGATCGCTTTGCTAGTGTATTCTTTCCTTGAAGAGAATTTCACATAGTGGTAAAATGATAATAAAAAGTTGATTAGTCATCAAAACTAAAAAAAAGTAGATGATCTTAATACAGTGATGATCAGCTAAGAAGGGGAGGGCTCTCTTCCCTATTGCAGGAATAGAGTTTACGGCATCTTCTCTTTAGAAGACTCCCTCCTCTGGATTTGTGGAAAGGCCTGTGGGCAATGTCCTGCTAGAGTCCTCAAGACTGCTGTGAGGAGTAAATGAGACATTATATGTAAGATAAACTGCCGGTAATTAGCAGTTACTCTATGCCAGTATTCCTCAAATTGGGTTATGTGTGCTCCTGAGGGAACACAGATGCTTACAATCTTGGCCTAAACTTCCATATGCGCTATGTCTTCTAACTGGTCTCCTGGAGAGCACCTTTTATTTATCAAACTCTCACTCTGGTGCATTTCTTAGGCATGTTAAATCCTCCTAAGCACCAAACAAAGGATATTTCAACATACCTGTGTTAGAGCTTCTTTTTTTTTTTAAGGATTTTTTAAAACATTTTATATATTTATCTTTAGAGGGGAAGGGAAAGAGAGAGGGAGAGAGGGAGAGAAATATCAATGTATGGTTGCCTCTCGTGCGTCTCTTGCCGGGAACTGGCCTGCAACCCAGGCATGTGCCCTGACTAGGAATCGAACCGCAGTCCTTTGGTTCACAGGCCTGTGCTCCATCCACTGAGCTACACCAGCTAGGGCTAGATCTTCTTTAGTCAAGGCCCCAATACCTCTTTCAGATACAATTTCAGTAGTATTTTGTTTTTTATTTTCAACAATGGTGTATCATAATATATAGTTATGATATTTTGATCAATTAGGCAATATTAATAATTATATTGATAATTCTATATTTTGAATTAGAGTCACAGAGAACTTATGAGTGCTATATTTTAATTTATTTACATATTTATTGCAAATTGACCAGTAAAAGATTTTCAAGCATAAACATTTGCTGCTGGGATAAATTTTCTAGGGGAATTACTTTTATAAAAGTGCACAATAGGCTAATTATAGCCTATGTCTACACCCTAGCTCCTGTCTCCCACATTTCTTCAGAACATAATTTTGGCTCTACCTTCAAACCAGACCTGGAATCTGACCAATTTTCACAACTTTCACTGGAACCACTTGGGACCAAGACACCACATCTCATGTCTGGATTATTGCCATAGCCCCTGCACTTCCCCTCCTGCGGCCACCCTTCCCCCACTGTAGTTCATCCTCAGCACAGCAGCCAGCACAATTGCACTAAAATGTCAGCCAGCTCGTGCCACTCCTCTGCTCAAAACACTCCGGTGGGCTCACCCACCCAGAGTGAATGCCGAAGTCCTCACCGTGCCCGCCAGGCTTGTGTGATCTCCTCTTCTGCCTGACATCTCTGACCCCATCTCCAGCTTCTCCATTCACTGACTCTGCTCCAGCCACATGGGCCTCCACAGTGCTCTCTTAAAGCAGCAAGTGTGCCCCTGTCTCTCCACATTTGCATTTACTGTTTTGTCTGTCTGGAGCTCAGACAACTACATGGCTCCTTCTGCAGGCAACTTCGAGTCTGGGCCCAATCTCATTTTATGTGTGAAATCTTCTCTGGCAACACACATACACACCATCTTAAACATGTCTTTTATTTTCTGTAGTTTTCGATGCTTTGACAGCTGAAGCCCTGCTGACGCTGGAGGGACTGCCCCTCTCAAGGTTAGCGCAGACGTACTAAACCACTATCCTGAGAGCACACCTTCTATCTGTAAACCAATCACTAGGAGGCTCACACCCCCCCCCCCACCTCCTCTAATTGACACCCTCAATGCCACTGTCTACCTGCCATAATCAGCCTAGGGCCACATACCAAACCGTAGGGACAGCTCTTATATTCTGTAGACCTCAAAATTATTCAAACTAGCCAATCTTAAGCCCATTTTCCCTGACTCGCCATTTCCTTTTCATGGAAACTGCAATAAAGACTTTCTCCTGGTTTTCTTCACTTCCTCTGCCACCAGCCCACCCTGATGTTTTGTGTGTGGTGCAGTGTGTCCCTTCTCTTACATCATGTCATCTTTTCAACTGAAACCATCTTCGAACCTGCTAGCCTCACTATATTTAAGTAATAATTAAATCTACACTTTAAAACATACACACACAAGCATGTGCACATGCTCACACACTTTAGTCCCAGTCTCTGATTTGTTTTGCTCCAGATCTGTCAGAATGAGTATTATCATAAAGACAAGAGATGACAGCTGTTGGAGAGAATGTGGAAAAAAGAGAACCCCCATTCATTTTTGGCGGGAGTGTAAATTGGTGCAGCCACTATAAATTACAATATGAGAATCCCTTCAAAAATCAGAACTGGAACTACCATATAATCCAGCACAAGCCCGCTTCTGCTAATACAGCCAAAGGAACTGAAATCAGCACTTTGAAGATAGATCTGCACTCCCATGTTCACTGCAACATTCTGAGTAATAGTCAAGATATGGAAACAACTTGTGTCCACAAACAGAAGAATGGATAAGGAGATGTGATACATAGGTATATAAAATAAATCTATTTTCATTCATATGTCCCCTAGAGCAAGGGACATAAGGAAAGAATAAACAAATGGGACTTCATCAAAATAAAAAGCTTCTGCACAGCTAAAGAAAACATCAGTAAAATGAAAACAGAACCAACCATATGGGAAAATATATTTGCAAATAATATCTCAGACAAGGGGTGGATCTCCAAAATATATATAGAACCCACATGACTCCACTCCAGGAAGACAAACAACCCAGTTAAAAAATGGGCAAAGGACCTGGGCAGACACTTCTCCAAGGAGGACATACAGAGGATCCAGAGATACACGAAAGGATGCTCAGCATCACTAGCCATCAGAGAGATGCAAATTAAAACCACAGTGAGACACTGCTTCACACAGGTCAACATGGCCATCATAAACAAATCAACAGACAACTTTTGTTGTTTGTGCTGGCAAGGTTGTGGAGAAAAGGGAACCCTAGTACACTGTTGGTGGGAATGCAGACTGGTGCAGCCACTGTAGAAAACAATTTAGAATTTTCTCAGAAAACTAAAAATGGAACTGCCTTTTGACCCAGCAGCTCCATTGCTGGGATTATACCCCAAGAATCCTGAAACACCAACTCAAAAGAACCTTTGTTCCCCAATGTTCAAGCAGTACAATTTACAATAGCCAAATGCTGGAAGCAACCTAACTGCCCATCAGTAAATGAGTGGATCAAAAAATGATGGAATGCTATGCAGCAGAAAGAAAGAAGGAGCTCCTACCCTTCATGACAGCATGGATGGATCTGGAAAGCATTATGCTAAGTGAAATAAGCCAGGAGATGAAAGACAAATACCACATTATCTTACCTATAACTGGAACCTAATCAACAAAACAAACAAGCAAGCAAAATATAACCAGAGTCATTGAAATTAAGAACAAACTGACAATAATCAGAGGGGAGGTGGAAGGGGATAATTGGGGGGAAGGGTTGTCAAGGGATATGTATAAAGGACACATGGACAAAGCCAAAGGGGGTAGGACTGAGGGTGGGAGGTGGGGGTGGCTGGGGTGGTGGGGAGTGGTGAGGGGGAATAGAGACAACTGTACTAGTGCAATTAAAAAAAGAAATCTAATAAAATATATAATTTATATGTAATACATATTTAATATATGTATACAATAAAATATTATTCAGCACTGAGCAAAAGAGGAAATCCTGACATTTTTAACAATATAGATAGAACTTGAGGGCATTATGCTAAGTGAAATTAGTCAAACAGACAAATACTGAGTGACATTACTTATAAATCTAAAAAGGCTGAACGTAGAAATGGTGGTTACCAGGAGCTGGACATGGGTGAAAGGGGACAATGTCATTCCAACTCCAATTAGAAGACTAACATGTTCTGTGGCTCTAATGTACAACCTGGTATACACAGTACTGTTAATGCTACTGTACTATACAGTTAGAAGTTGCTGTAAGAATAGATCTTGTGTTCTTACCTCACAAAAGAAATGGTAATTATGTAACTTGATGGTGGTGTTAGCTAATGCTAAATTGGTAATAATTTTGCAATATGTAAACGTATCAAACCAACACTCTGTATACCTTAAACTTACACAATGTTATATGTCAATTATATCTCAATAAATCTGAGAAGGAACAATGAAAGAAGACTGGCTAACATTCCTGACAATGAGATGTCCTATTCTTTATGATACCACCTAGAGTGGAGGTTGGAGAGGGTTTATTTTCCCAAGAGCTGGTTTATAGACTTCAAATGTTAACCTCAAATTGGAATGGTTACTCATTTACTTAATTTCGAAAATCCTTTTTGCTGATGGCATATGTCCTTGGCTCACACTGAGACCACAACATAGAAAGCTCTGAGGCACTCATTATTCCTGAACTACATGTTGTAGAGAAGTTTATTCATTAATACCTCTTCTTAAACATACAGCGCATAACTTCTTCTTCCTTACCTAAGGTTAGGAATTTTTTTCTTTAGTTTAAAGAAATAGCATGTGCTTCCCTAATGAACGGTGTGATTCACATAACTGCTAATTTTCCTTTTTCCTTTAGTCATCAGGAAGATGAGAACCAAAATCTCAATTCCACCAAATGATTATTGAGAAATACGTAGCTCATGCATTTTCATTCTGAAGCACCACTTCCCACCACACACCTCCTAGCCCCAACTTGTCTTTTGTTCTTCATATTCTCTTCAATTCTATTTGCATTTATCTACACTCCAATCTCATTGCTTTTCAAGCCCTTTGTGAAACGATACAGATAGTTAAGTAAAGAAATCGGCAAATAAAAACTCACTTCTATGGGCCCTTGGAAACAATTACTAAAGTTCCTTTCAGTGAGACACAGAAAAACAATTTTATTGTGGCCAAACTGAAAAATCTAAGAATCATGACCTTTCACATGTTTATGTCTATATACATATTTTTCCCCATTATGATGTATCTACAAGACTGAATGAAACCATGCTCTAGCCTAAGAGAATATGACAAAAAGCCAAATAATCAGAAGTTCTTGGCCCCCAAAATATAAAAATTTGAAATTTTAATAAAATGAAAACAGGTGAGCCAGAGATTGTAATAAAAATATTATAATTTTATTAAAATATTTTATATCATGGATGCAGGTTTTAAATAAATCTAAAATACTTAACAAACATCATGTTCTTATATAATACTGACTCATTATCCTACCATCTTTTCACATTTAATTTTAATTTTCTTGTCAAATTTTTTTCAAATTTGGTTTTTCCCAATAATAAGAATTTAGTGATACTTTTAGACTGAATATACTCTATTCATCCACAACTACTAGCAAGGTATTGCTCCTTTGTATACATTGACAATAGTGACCCGGCCTTACAAAGTTCTTTTGAGGCTGCTTTAAGAGGGTTCATGAGTATTCTCATCCAATGTGTGCCATCAAAATCTCCTGCATTAATTTTGTAAAATGATGTTTTAATTAGGCAGCAGTTGGCATTTCAATACCTGGACTCCACTAGACTTTGGCAGCAGATGGAGGGCAGGCAGTTTGTTTGATCTATATAAACTACCTGGTTGGAAAAGAAATTAGACATGATGCTAACTTATTCTTATCCCTTAAACATTTAATGTATCAATGGAGTGTGCCAATTTTCTACAACCATAATGTGAAAATTATGAGAAACAACCATAATGCAAAACTCAGGGATACAAGTGCACTGAGAGACATCAAAGGAAACTGGGGTGATTCTGTAGAATGAAAAGAAAAAGCAAATGCCAGTAGAAGACAAAGGGAATAATCCCAGTTCCTTTCCTTCTTGCAAAGCCTGAGTGAACTCTGATGTGATTAATGGGTCATCTTTTGAGGTTTCTTTCTTTCTCTTTTGTAGCCCAGACAAGGGGCTAAAAAGAGAGTAAAACTGCCAAGGGCAAGAACTTTGTACCCAGAACCTGGCGCAGCGAGTGCACCACTGCAGGTCTAAGTACATGTTTGTTTACCTCCAGCACCCCTGCTTTAATGCAATCTCTATTTTTAATGCATGCCTGCTGTGTGCAGGGAACTGCGCCAGGTCGAATGGGGCAGAGGGCAGAGAACAAACACCCTGGGGTTGGCTCCACGTAGTGATCTGACTGTGGGGCAGTTCTCAGCCCAGACAGATAAGACTTTCTCCTACTCTGCTGTTCCAGGGAGAGCCAGGAACAGGCCGCAAAGAGAAGGGTCCCTGGTTTACAAACTAAATGTCCTTACTATTCCCCAAGGTAAAGTCAGTTTTTGTTGCTGCTGTTACAGTTAAACTTTGTTGTTGCTGTTAATGTTTTACTGGTTGTATTTGCCACACTGAACTAAAGTTAGTTTTGGTTGTTGTAGATGATAAAGTTAATTTTTATCGTTGCTAATTTTCACCAGTTGTGCTTGAAAGACATACCCTAGTTAATACCTGTTTTAATATTTCCAAATACATAATAATATAATACTAAAATTCTTCAGTGAGCAAGAAAAAAGTCACATATACACATGCAGAACCATAGTTGATCATTATCTTCCATTATTTGTAGTTAGTGAATGATTCAAGGCTAAATTTCAAGTCATCTCTCTATATGAAAACAATATTACTTATTTTTATTTCTGAAAAACAAATCATAGTCAAGATAAAATATTTTATTTAATGAGTTGAATTTATGGGAAAGCAGGGTATTCTTCAGTTTTATTGATTATAGAAGAAATACATGGTAAATGACAATAAAATTTTTAATTTTGAAAAAAATAACCTTAGCTTTTAGCCAGTTCTTCTACTTTAAAATCATATTATATTATATATTAGGTAATAATAAATCACCTATTGCATAGTTATTAATAATTATGCATGAAAAGCATCATATATGATCATACACACTTCCAGCAGACAGACCCAACATCTATTCCCTGTTCTGCTACTAACTAGCTGTGTGACCTTGGCCAAACCATTCCATTTCTCAGGATGTCAGTGTTTTCAACTATGAAACTGATGATGGGCTGCATGGCCTCTTAAAAAGTCCCCTTCTATGTATATTTTTTTAAATAAACTTGTTAAAAATTTAAATATAAGAAGCATATATTTATATTTTTCTTTATAATAGCAAAGTAAAGAGTTGTGGAAGAGAAATGACAAAAAGAAATAGTATTCTCACATCATCCTGGAACACAAAGGAACTCTAAACAAGACAAGTCTGATACTCATCTAAGGAAGATCTATCATTGTCCTACAAACAATCATGGTTCCCAAGGCTCATGACTTCCCCTACTTGGTAAGTAATACAATTAATAGTATCTACAAGGAGATATGGACAAATAAATTCCTCATCCACTCACTTACTTCGCCCTCTAAGGAACACAAAATCATAGAAACTGGAAAGTGGTTAATTCAAATAAATCTTTGATTCATGGGGCTATTATCCATAGGGAAATTTCACACTATGTTATAGAAAAGTTTAGGGAACAAATGAACTGCTTAGCATTGTGTTATAAAATGGAAGGTACCAGTCCTTCAGCTTCCCAGGACTCCTCAGGTCTTGGACAGTGGAAGGACACCTGAGAACTCTCATTAAGACACACCTTTCTCTTCCCCCAGATTTCTCCCAGTCCTGGTTCCTGCTGCACCTCCACCTTGTGGAGCTGTGCCCAGGCGAGTTTCTCCTCCTGAAGACTGGGCTTTGACTCCCTCAGAACCAGGGTATTTCTCTGACTTTATTCCACTTTCGGGAATGGAACCCCACCAGGTCCACCATTTGGGCACTGGAGTGGGTTCAGAGGAATTGAGCTGTCACCATGGTTGACCCTGGACCAGACCATTCAAGTCATTTACTAAATCCCATTCATGAATATTCAGGTTTCTTCTTCAAAGTTCACTGAAGAGGCTTAAGGGAAGAAAACATTTCTGGGAAGGGCTGTGTAATTAGTTGGTCAGAACTGAGCTGTCACCTGCCCTTGTGACATGCTGATGAAAAAGTAAAAAGAACTTGGGGGGCTGTTTTAAAAACTACAAACTTTCACTCACAGTGGGCTTTGTCTGTAAGATTCTTTTCAACTGTAATAAACTTCTAAAGCATCGCCTGTAATTTCAGAAGGACTGTTTCTTTGCAAAGGAAGCCATTGTTATGCTGAACATAGACACTGCTCTTCACACAGAATCCCACCCAACGTAAAACAAGCCTCAGAGTCATTATATGGAGTTTATGGCCATTCTTAAAAAAATGGAACACCTCTCTCAATTAATTTATATTACATGGCTTTCGAAAGGCATTTAGGACCTTGAGGACAAACATTATAAAAATGCATGTAGAGGCATTCACTACACAAAAATGAAGTGGCCCACAGGTCACTTTGTTATAAGCCATCAGCTATTTCAACTCCTGCAATAATGAGGATGGTACTTCTTTTCTCCAAATGTTACTTTACACTTCTTCCAACAAACATTACAAATGATAGACTTTTCTGATATATGTTCAGCTGTGAAAATATGCAGTGGGCCTTAAGATTCAGCATAACAATATTTTTACATGGATACCTATGCAATTTTGAATCACAAACACACTGGACTCCTAGCAAAATGTGTACCTGTCATAGCTGAAACCACTGTCGGCCCTGCATGGAATCAATTCCCCTGATAGGCTCCGTAAGCTGATTAGCAATATATGATTACCTATATAAGCCCCTTTAAATAGGATTATTACCCTTTACTGATGAAAGTTGGAGCCAAACCCTGAGGACATAAGATAAAAACAAACTTGTATTTCTAAGTATCTACAGAACTGACCTGCCTTGGATGAACCTGCTCCTTGGGAGGACAGTGATGAGTAAAAACAATGGCAGAGGGCATTGCAACTAAGGCAAGAGTAAGAAAGAATGTCTCCTGCTGCCCGGCTTGGGTGTCAGTTTGCTCTGCACATCAAGAGTTTTATTTAGAGATGAACCAATGCACACTGAAACTTACTGCTGTGTAGACACACCAGAGAATACAAAACATCACTATGTGAAGTGACCATCAAATGTGGAGGCAGTTTGAGAGAGTGAAGGGAATCTCAAAGGATAAAAAGGCTCTCTTTATTTATAGAAGCTATATTTCTTTTAAATCAATTTTGTAACATAGGATTAAGCTTTTATGGCCAAAGATGAAATAATGGAAGCAGCCTGATTTATGAAATCACAGCAATCAATATTCCTATGGATGAGCGATCATATATACATAGCACCCAGCAATTCTGGGTGTAAGTTTACCCCATAAATTTTCATGAGCAGAATCCCTTTCGGAAGCACTTTTGGCATGCAATGTCAAGAGCATGCCTCTTCTTTACCTGCACTGGGACGGCAGTGTGCATCGTGGGGGTAACAGCAGAACTGGAGAGCCAGACCGTCTGGGTTTGGATCCTGACTTGACTTCTCACTGCTTGACTTTGGAAAACTTAAACATGTAACGTCACCATTCTCCAAATACTCGCCCATAGTCCCAAAAGAGTAAGAGTGCCCACCTCTTTAGGTGGTTGTGGGGTTAACTGTGTCCTTAGACAGTGGCTGACACACAGTAGAAAACAGATTTAAGTAATAGCTAGTATAATTACTTAATAAATACTTATCAAGTACCTATTAAGTAGGATATACGACTCTTATGTAGTAAATATTAATGCAAACTGAAATTTCTTTGTGCTGTATTAACATTCTGTATTCTAAATTCCTGGTTTTCATTAACAAAAGGAAATGTCTCTTGGCAAGAGCCCTTTTTTATCCCAGAAACAAGCAAATTGATTAAGGGAAAACAATGTAACATGAGAATGAAGTTACAGTCCTTTTTATTTCCACAAGGATCTCTTAACTTATTCTGTGAAAATGAAAATCCAATTTTTTAAATCAAAGAAGCAATTCCACATGTAATATCATTTGGTGTTTACTTTGTTCAGACCTTAAAGGTAAAACCAATTCTTTCTGTTATTAGACTTGTTTTACTTTAAAAATAAGTTATAACAGCTAAATGGCACTAGTCTAGAAGCAAAAAAGAGGTTTCCTCAATCACGCCTAGCTTCACAATCACCACACAGGTGAATGACCTTCCAAGGGCAGAGGGTCTAAAATTAGGCCTAATTTCTTTGCAGGGAAGATCCAGGGAGCTTTGAAGCAGGAGGCAGAGGTGGGGACCCTGGGGCTTTCATTTTTCAGCACTTGCAGTAGTTACTTGAGGAGTAAGAAGCACAACTCAGAAAATAATGATTCCCGTGTTAGACTCTGTGGCTAAGCCATTCAAAAGCCTGTAAGGCAATTTAACAGATGTGAATGGCAATTACAGAAGATTGTGAATAGGAAACAGGAGGAAAGAGAAAGAGAGAAAGAGAAGTACTGGGGAAGAAGGTAAAAAAAAAGTGAGTATAGGTTAAGTCAAGACAAAAAAAAATGAAACCTGAGAAATCATCTACACAGAATGAGACACAAAACACTATATTATTGCCTTTTTTGTGTGTTACTACGAAGAACAGAAATACTAACAACTCAGTATTTTTTAAAGGAGAATAGGGCATATTGTACTATATTCTAAGTCCTTTAGCTGGACAATTATATTTTCTGGTACCTGGAAGACAGAGAATGATTAAAGAGAGAAACAATTAAAGATGTGTAGAGAATGGCAGAAAGGGAGAAGGTGTGGCAGGATGTTCAGAAAGAAATGAGAATAGAGGTTGGAACCTAGAACTGAAAAAAAAAAAAGTCAGAAAGTCAGAGAAAGAGGAATCCCAAAGTAAAGCAGAAAAGGAGAAAAAATAAACTCTGTAGCAAAATATGTCCAAGTGGCTACTTATATTTTAGAGTTTCATAAGGAGATATATATGTGCGCGCGCGTGTGTGTGTGTGTAATGTTGGAGATTATAGCAAAATAAGAGAAATACAAAAACTAAGACAAACACATTTGCTATACATGCATTCACATACATCTGTTTTACAAGCAGAAGACTAAACTGTGTCACATAAATGTGTGCTGTATGCTTATGCATAGTTGAGTTTTAAGAGGGACTTAGCAATCCTTGATTGAAAAAAGAGGTCTCCATCATGCCTCTACGGTTTGAAGGAATTAGAGAAAACCAGAGCTTCCCCCAAATTTATTTATTTCTATAATATATAATATGTAATAGGCTCCACACCCTTCACTTTCATAGAGTGGGCATTAATAATTGAAGGAGCAATGTAGAAGGCAATCAGGAATCAATGACTGAGGTCCCTGACATCTGGAGATGGAATGCTGACAGGCTCTGTTAGGATCCCGGCTCTACCACTTGCTTTGCCTGCGACTACTCTAAACCTCAACTGCTTAAAATCCAGACTACGAGGAAAACTACAACCCACAGTATTTTTTTTGAGAACTCGGTGAGAAAACTGAGTAAAGACATGGACCATTGTCTATACATAGTCAGCACTCATTTTAATTACATGAGTTACCTGCTGAAACACAGAGCCCGTCTCTGAGCATAAGGTATAAGATCTATCTTGGTGTATGATCTTCCTTGCTGTAGATGTCTAAAGTTAAGGCTGAGAAACATATTAGTCTCAAAATTGCAAAATCACCAGCTTTTAGTGACAATATATATTCAGAGTTGGCACCTTTGCAAAACACACTAGGGAGGCCACAGAGAAAGGGGAAAAAAAGCAACTGAGAGAAGCCAACTCAGTTCACTTTATACCCCTGGCATAGTTGTGGTCACTTAAATTTCCTTTTCAAAAGTGCCTGAGTCATTAAATGAGGCTCCATTTTGAGGGCACTAGGACACTTTTTAATTGCAGACTACAGCAAGTTATTAAAGGAGACCCTCGTGGTTCAAAAACAATTAATGAATCATTTAATGAATTGTACATCCATATATTTGGAGAAGCCCAAGAGGCTTGAATGAGTTAATGTATATGCCGCCAAGAGCACAATGAAAAGCAGAAGTGCTGTTAAGGGAAATAAAAATAACTGGCAATGAAAAGAATCAGCAGAGCTTGTCATCACATAAACTTAAAGAATATACCCCAAATGGGAGGGTATGCCACCTCTAAAATTTTTCATACGGTCCTTAAGCATTTTATAAAATAGACCAGGAAAAAGACAGGAGCACTAGCACTGATCCAACTTGCCAAAGAAGCAATGGGTCAAAGATTAGGCCCTACCATATTATAAGAATGTTTCCGACAGGTAGATGGTATTCTTTTCTACTAACCTCTGCAGCATGTAAAATCAAGCCATGGGCTAAGCTTGAAAAGAAAGTTTTATATCAAATTACTCTAAAGGTTTTAATTAACATTCAAAAAGCGGAAATTTCTTCAGAGAGCCAGCAAAGCATATTAGCTGGCATCATTAAAAACAGGACATTCTTGTTCTACACTCTCAGGTGATACAGCATCTTCCAGATTTGCAGCAGGTCTCCCTCTTTAATGGCACTTTCAGAAATTGAGTTTTTCATTGGCGTTACTACCCCTCCCTATGTACGCCAGGTATGGCCAGTCCTACCCCAAACCCCACTGTCTGACACACTTCTCAGACGCCAGTCTCTCGGCCACCTAGATCTGTGCAAGCATGGTCTGCTCCAACACGGTGTGAGCCTCTGCTCCACCTGCCTCATCAAATATGTCCGCCAGGCTGTACTGAGCTTCCCTGTTTGTGGATGTCCTGCTGTCGTGCTGTAATTACAATAGTGTCACCTGACTTGCTCTTCTTTCTGTCTCTTCAACAGTCCCTGAGATACCCATCTAATGATGGTCTAACTCACCCCAGGCCATTGTTCCCTGCTCTAGGTAATCCACCCCTGTCATATTTTAAATCATTACTTTAAAGGCTGCCCAACTATGTACTGGAGATCAATAACCAGAAGAAAAAGGACTTTGCTTGAAAAATAAAATCTATAATTTATGCCAAATCCTAGATACAGGTGAACAGTTTCCCAATAACTTTGATACTCCCAGAATTCTCAAGTAAAATCCACATCACCTTTGACCAATTCAGTTCAATTAATATTTATTAACCAATACTTTCTTATCATTCTCTTGGCAAAGCAAGCAGCTCATTATGCTAGTTTATTAAAAAATTAAAGGAAAATAAAGATATGAAAGGAAAGGTCCTCAAAAGATGAATGCTTTAATTATAGCAAACCCATTAATATTCTCTCAGAGGGGACACCAAAGCATCTTGCGCTGTCAGAAGCGCAGTGATCTGCATGTTCCCACACCAGACTGAACCACAAACTGCAGAGCGTGGGCTGAGCCGAAGTAACTCAGCGCCTAGGCTTCTCCGTCTTCAGGCTGGCTAAGCACTAATACCATCATTTAATGACTTGCATCCTGCCAATGGTGTCTACGTGAGTATAAAAAGCTTTCCATCCTTTCCCAAGCAAATACTATTTTACTTTTACTTTTGTGTCAAATGACCTGAATAAATTTTAACACTTTTACATCCAAGACAGAGGCATATACTATCTCTGATACCATTTATACTTTTAAATTGTCTCTATTACTTCATTCTTGACTGACTGATGGGGAACACGTTTATATTGTACACATATAGAACTTAAATGTGAGCACATGTGTACACAGGTACACACTCACGCACTTTTTATTTAGTCTCCTCATTCTCAAGCCAGTCTTTCACTCACATAATTGTGTTCTGGGTTTCAGCACCAACTTCCCAGAGGAGAAGAGTTCCACTGATCCAGATTACACAGAACATATTATCTGTAACTACCAAAGAGACATAATTAAAAAGATTTAAAAGTACACACCTAATATCTAAAGTAGTACTTTTCAAAGTTGTGTGTCCTGGGGATCCATAGGTGTTGCTGAGACCTCTCAAAGGGGTGCTATGTCAAAACTATTTTCATGATAAAACTGAGACATTTTTACTTTTCACCCTCACTCCCTCATGAATCTATAGCGGAATTTTCCACGTTATATGATGTGTAAGCCAAGACATCTTCTATTAAGCTGAATATTAAATTTATAGAAGTGGAAAATATATTTTTACTTCTCTAAGTTTTTGTTTTAAGAAATACTGTATTTTTCATAAAATGTACTGAGTTTATTTTAAATAAATTAGGTAAATATTTTAAATTCACTTTTAATTTCTAATATAGGTAATATTAAGATATATAATTCACCATAAAAAATTACTAGGGTCCTAAATAATTTTTAAACATCTCTAGAGCTCCTAAGATAGAAACATTTGAGCATCACTAATCTAAATAAAGATGAGCTTCTGTAACACTAATATATAGAGGTGGGGGGACTTGGATGACTGAAAGGCACACAGAGTCTGAGTCCAAATGACTGAACTAAATATTAATTTTCACTATTCTCTCTTTGATCCCTATGATCTATTTCAAGTCTGAAATAATTTTTATTTAATCTTTATTTCATTTTCCCATTACCATTCAGTCCCCTTATTCTCCCCTTCATGAGGTGATTGCTGGGGACATGTCCATGAGTCCTTTTTCCTTTTTGCTCAAACCCTCCATCCTCACCTCTGCCCCCCCCCCCAGCTGTCATCTTGCTTTCTACTGCAAAGAGAAGATAAAATATGGATCTTGGGGAGCATTACTGAAACTAATGAAATATTCCAGAAAAAAACAGGAGCTGTAAATAAGTTCTCAGCATTCCCTTCTTCCTTCTTGACTGACCAGCCCTTTGAAGTAAACCATTATACATTCTTGTAAGATGTACAGTAAATTACATAAAAGTAAAATAGGAAGAAGAATTTTCAGTTTTGAATTTTATGCTATGGATACTTTAAACCTGAACAAAATACATCAATATGTTTAAAAGAAGGTCTATGAAAAGATGCTAAACTTTACTAGCTATTAGAGAAATGGAAGTCAAAACTACAATGAGATTCCACCTGACAACTGTTAGAATGGCTGTTATCAACAAGACAGGTAATACACTTTGCTTCCTTGAACAAACAAAGAAGGACAACAACAAACTTAAAAATGAAAAAAACAACCAGAACTGCCAAAAAATCAAAATTCATGGAAGTATGACAACCAAGGAGTTAAAGAAGAAACATTCATCCAGACTGGTAGGAAAGACGGAGATGCAAAGGCGGGGTGGAGAGGACTTGTGGTAAGGTGGTAGCTGGCAGGCCAGGCAAAGTGGAGGCTGGCAGAGTGGGTGGTCCCACATTTGCATGTGGATAAACTGGGAGGAACAACTGGGGAGCAAAACAGACCACACAACCCAGGGTTCCAGCATGGGGAAATAAAGCCTCAAAACCTCCGACTATAAAAACCTGTGGGAGTGAAGGTGGTCAGAGCAACTTCCAGTCTCATAAGAGAGTTCATGAGAGAGACCCACAGGCTCCTAGAACATACAGAAACCCTAAAACATACACATTCCCACTCACCTGGGAATCAGTACCAGAGGGCCAAACTTGCTTGCGGGTAGTGGGGAAAGTGACTGAAAGCCAAGAGCTGAGTGAGCAGCATTGTTCCCTCACAGACCCCTCCCCCACATACAGTGCCACAACACTGCAACATGGTTTGCCTTGCCCTGGTGAATACCTAAGGCTCTGCCCCTTACAACATAACAGGGGCATACCAGAAGAATATGGCCCAAATGAAAGAACAGATCAAAGCTCCAAAAATAGAACTAAGTGATGAAGAGATAGCCAACCTATCAGATGCAGAATACAAAACACTGCTAATCAGGATGCTCACAGAAATGGTTGAGTATGGTTGCAAAACTGAGGAAAAAAGTGAAGGCTATGCAAAGTGAAATAAAGGAAAATGTACAGGGAACCAAGAGTGAAGGGAAGGAAACCAGGACTCAGATCAACAAATTGGACCACAAGGGAGAAATAAACATTCAAGCAGAAGAGAATGAAGAATCAGAATTCAAAAAAATAAGGAGAGGCTTAGGAACCTCCAGGACAACTTTAAACATCCCAACATCTGAATCATAGGGGTGCCAGAAGGAGAAAAGGAAGAGCAAGAAGTTGAAAATTTATTTGAAAACATAATGAAGGAGAACTTCCCCAATCCAGCAAAGGAAATAGACTTCCAGGAACTTCAGGAAGCTCAGAGAGTACCAAACAAGTTGGGCCCAAGGAAGCATATACCAAGGCACATCGAAATTATATTACTCAAGATTAAAGATAAAGAGAAAATTTTAAAAGCCATGAGAGAAAAGGAGATAGTTACCTACAAGGAGTTCCCATCACACCATCAGCTGATTTCTCAAAAGAAACTTTGTAGGCAAGAAGGGGCTGGAAAGAAGTATTCCAAGTCATGAAAGGCAAGGACCTACATCCAAAATTACTCTCTCCAGCAAAGCTATCATTTAGAAAGGAAGGGCAGATAAAGTGCTTCCCAGATAAGGTCAAGTTAAAGGAGTTCATCATCACCAAACCCTTATTATAAGAAATGTTAAAGGGACTTATCTAAGAAAAAGAAGATAAAAACTATGAATGGTAAAATGACAACAAACTCACAACCATCAACAACTGAACCTAAGAACAAAAACAAAAACAAACTAAGCCAACAGCTAGAACAGGAACAGAATCACAGAAATGGAGATCACATGGAGGGTGATCAGCAGGGAGGAGGAGAGGGAGGAATGGCAGAAAAGGTACAGGGGAATAAGAAGCATAAATGGTAGGTACAAAATAGAAAGGGGGAAGTTAGGAATAGTACAGGAATTGGATAAGCCAAAGAACTTATATGTATGACTCATGGACATGAACTATGGGGGAGGGATGCTGGAGGGAGGGATGATGCAGGGCAAAGGAGACTAAAGGGGAGAAAAAAATGGGACAACTGCAATCACATAATCAATAAAATATATTTAAAAAAGAACAAGACAGGTAATAACATGTGTTGGAAACATTGTGGGGAAAAAGGAACCCTCATTGACTGATGATGAGCATGTAATCTGGTGTAGACACTATGGAAAACAGCCTGGCAGTTCCTCAGAAAATTAAGAATAGAGTTACCATATGACCTAGCAATCCTTCTTTTAGGTATCTACCTGAAAAACTCAAAAACATTTATTTACAAGAATATATGCACCCCTACAGTCATGGAGGCCAAGATATGGAGACAACCAAAGTGTCCTTCCAAAGAGGATTTGACTGGATAAAGATGTAGTACATATATACTATGAAATAATACTCAGGCATAAAAAAGATGAAATATTGCCCGTTATGACATGGATGGACCTTAGGAATCTCATGTTAAGCAAAATAAGTCAGTCAAGAAAAAGCTAAGAACCATATGATTTCACTCTTATGTGAGATACAAACCTGAAACTCATAGACACAGGGAACAGGATAGTGGTTACCAGAGGGAAGATGGTTGGGGGTAGTAAAGAGTAAAGGGGCCAAATACATGGTAACAGAAGGTGATTTGACTTTGGGTAGAAGGCACACAATGCAATATACAGATAATATATCAAATGTAAACTTGAAATCTATATGACCCTTCTACCCAACCTGACCCCAATAAATTTAATTTATAAAGGTCAAGTTTTGATGGCATCCATCCTGTCCAACCAGGTTTTCTGAGAGCCTACTAAACACCTTCCAGTTTTTCCCCATTCCTTAAAAACCATGCATTATTAACTTTTTGTTGCTTTTTTTCCTTAATAAATTTCAGTTCCCTTGAAATGTAAGGTGAACAAAGAAACCAAGACTCAAGCACAGGCAACTGATATAAAACAAGACTCTCGTCTTACTTGTTCTCAATTTTGTGCTTTTTTAAACACGGGTCAAGGTGTAATGTTGGCTGACCTTGTCGGGATGTTGACTAACACTGAGCTTACATTAAACAAATCTTTTTGACATAAGACACTGTTTATCCACATGCCATCCATTAGTTCACAGTTGCTTCACTGAATTCAAGTGCAGAATTTAATCTGTCCTTATAAATCGTTCACACTGTTGCATTTAATTCCTTGATTTAGCTCTGCCCTGCTGCTTTGTGACATCTATTTATGGAAGCAGGACAGCAGCGGTGAGAAACTGCCTGACTTTAGAGTTAAACAGAACTGGGTTGAAATCCCGGATCTGCTAGTTGATCATCTGATTTCTTCAAAGGCTGAACAACCTCTTCTTCCTCTGTTTTACCATTCTTAATTAGCCTAAATATTTTGTTGGCCTCCTGATACTGATCTCTGGGCTTCCTGTTTTCCTTAATTAGAGGATGCAAACCCTGACCCCTTAGTCTTTATTACCATATTCAGTTAACATTCCCATTGTAGAATAATGAATGTATATTTATTGTATGAAACTGTAGCAGAAATACATACAGAAGAAAATTTTAAGATCTTATAAGAAACAAACAAGCAACTGTGAATTAGTGTTATCCCAAACAGTATTATAAACATGTGAATTACTTCAATATGAGCCAGGGTTCCAAAAGGGGAATCCTTCAAAAGAAAAGTCCACTAATCACTTAACTAGGCACTTAGTAGGAACTCAATATCAACTTTGATTGGAAAATGTCAAATTTTAATACATGAATTTGAGCTGGAACCAGCAGTGAAAACCCTGACGAAATAGGTTTCTGAAAAGATACAATGGCTGCATGAAGAAGCAACTGGAAAATCAAGTTAAGCTGGACATTCTTTCAGTCCAATGAGGACAACACTGAGAATATATAGCACAGGTGGCAAACACAAGGCCTGTGGCTGAATCCGGCCCTCTACCTTGTTTTATCCAGTGAGGCACCTTGTTTCTGCCCAGCGGCAGTGCCAAGCTCTTGCTTAACTGTTAAGGAGTAGTTACATTTATCCAGTCGTAAAATTACATTCGGCCCTTTGAAGGCAACCACGAGGCTGATGTGGACCCTGGTGAAAATGAGTTTGACACCCCTGATCTACAGATTGTAAATACATGGGCTCTGTATTATAAGATACATAAAATATATAAAATTAATGACACAGTAATTTGAAATTGCTAATAATTATAATGCCTGTTATAATATGACCTTGGAAAAGTTATCTGAACTTCCTGGCAGTGTCAATAATTGAGAAATTTATGAACAACTTCATTTAGCACCGCAATCAATTACTGAAGTTCCTTAACCTTTTTTATTGTTATCAATAATGTAATGGACCTTTAAGACTTCTGTTGTCACATCTGCCTTTCAAGCAATTCAGAGCAGCCTTGTAACACATTATGAATGGGATGTTAAAACAAATTGTCACAAGTAAAAATATTCCATTGAAAATTCTGTCATCTGGCACCATATAGTTGATGTTAAACAGTAAATCTAGCAGGTATTTTACACTATACTGTAAAGCTGTCTCATAGTTACTGGTTCAGTAAAGCTATTTTTGTAATAAGCCTCAGCCTTACTAGTTAAAAGACTCACAATATAAAGGAGATATTGGGGAAGAAAGTGAAAGACTCCATTCTTAAAGGAAACTGACATCTTACATATAACTTCAAAGAGAAGAAAAATGGGAGGTATCGATGATACTGAAAGAAGACACCCAAGTCATACAAAGACTTAGGCAAGTTCATGGCTCTTTCAAACACAACTTTATTTGAAATTACTCTTCTGTAAACACAATGTTCTGGATCTCAAAACAGTGTTACTAAAATTAAAATGAGATAATTGATAGAAAAATGTTTTTCAAACTCCTAAAAATTATAAATATATGGTTATTTTTAAAAATCAGTTTTGCTGATTTCTATAGCATTTTTTTTTTTTTTGTATTTTTTCCATTACCATTCATCCAGCCTATATCCTCTTCCACCTCCATCCACCAAGCAGTTCTTAAAGAAGCAGGAATACTGGGAAAAACAAAACAAAACAAAACATCCTAGCAGTAACAACAGCATGAAGTAAGGCACAAGCATTAGAGTAAAAATTTTGCATGAGATGACTGGGTCTAGAGAGAAAATAATGAGAGCTGAGGAGGAAGAAGCTGAAAGAAGACCATTCATGAAAAGTCCCCATGCTTTATTTTATAGAGACTTCCAACGAGCCCCTCTGCCAAACACATTGTATGTGACAACATTAATAATGTATTTGTTGAAATAAATATAATAGAAAATACTTTTCTCACTGATTCCAAATAGAAATCTTTAAAAAAGAATCACTATTCAAGTTTGTCATGTAATAGATACCACAGAATAACAAAAATTATTCATTAACATAGTTCGAAATGTGGTCACCCAAGCTTTAAGGTATTGATGATCACATTGTGTTTTTAATGTTTTGAGACCAAGCACACACATTTTTATCCTTGAGTTATGGTCTGCGGTGTTAACTCATATTGTGGTTTCTTATGTAGAACAATTTTGCTGTAATCCACAAGAGCCAAAGCAACTAAAATTTTTATTTTTCAATATCACAACAGAAGGAAAAGAAAAGCCCCTAGATCAAAGTATTTCTAAACATTCCAAAGGGTCAGATTCACTAAATCAACTTACTGGCAATGAAAACCAGAGCTAGGTCAGCCACAATCTTGCATTATCTACTTGGGAATTATATTGTATTACCCACAATAAATTTCAAATTGATGCCCCACCTTTACTTCCATTACACCTCAACCCATCCTACAAAACTTATTTGAATTAATCCTTCTGAATGCACTTTTACTGCATGTTCCTGATCTTATGCCTTCAATGAATTCCCACTGCCTACTGAAGCTAAGTATAACCTCCTCAGCTTGAAAAGCAAGGCCTGTCCCTACATGGACCTGGAGGAGTTCATCTCCCCAGAGCCCTCCAACCTCCACAATATCTACACTATGGCCCAGAAATTCTGAACTAATTGTTATTTGTCAAATACATCTCATAATTTCCCAGAACTGTACCTCTGATAATATTCTTCTGACCTCCAAAACAGGTACTGCATGATTATTGCACTTAACAGCATTAACATTTTTTCTACACTTTTACTGATCCAATGTGCCCTCTCTGCATTCCAGGGTGATCCTTCACTTGGCATCATGACCGCAAAGATGCTATAATCTCTCCAATATGTGCTGGCTCCCTTTTTAGCATTTTGAGAGCACACTCCAGCTCCTAAAGCATTTGCTTATTTACTGTGTCCAGCTCTATTGTCTTCCTACTCACCTGAATCCAGACCAATATGACTGCTTGCCCTAACTATCTTTTGGAGGGTAGATATAGTATAAGTAATTCAATAAACCCATAATTTGGTTATCTTCTTGTGAAAGGAAAAGACCATGCTTTGCTCACAATCGAGGAAGTGTCCCTTAGTCCTTGTAAACAACACAGTATCTAAGCTACATTCATCGCAGCAGCAGTTTTTTTTTTGTATACCTAATTTACTTACCCTACCCAATACTAAAATAGCTGGATGGAAAAAAAAAGTTTCAAACAGTAATATTTTCAAATATAAATCCCTAAAGATGTGTATTTGTTAAAATGGAAGCACCAGGCAATACCTAAAAATTGAGATATCTAAAATTTAATAAATGGCTGTGGCTGGTGTGTCTCAGTGGATTGAATGCTGATCTGTGAACCAAAGGGTCACTGGTTCGACTCCCAGTCAGGGCATATGCCTGGGTTGCAGGCCAGGCCTCCAGTAGGGCGTGCTTGAGAGGCAACCACACATTGATGTTCCTCTCCCTCTATTTCTCCCTCCCTTCCCCTCTGTCTAAAGATAGATAGATAGATAGATAGATAGATAGATAGATAGATAGAAAGAAAGAAAGAAAAATAAAATTTAATAATAGAATAATTTGATATGTATACTGACACATTGAGACATGAAGCTCAGCAATTGCCTAAATTTATACAAAATGGCACCTGAACATTCTAAATGGATATGATCTGACACTCAGTCAGCAAACCTTGACTGAGTGCGTTGTATAAGCCAGCACTGTGATACCCGAGTTTTGACAAATCATCAATGCTAATGTGAGTCTAATAAGTATTTCAAGTGTAAGCAGATTTTCACTTTGCATTTTGTTCTGAATCATATTCTACAAGTTGTAATTCTCAGAGTTCTAATTAGTTGTCCTTTCATTGCTTTAATCCCTGAATGGAATAATTTATTTTTTCATAACAGGTACCTACAAAATTTGATTCCCCAGATTCTGCAGTGATTAACTGGCTAATACTACTGGCAGAGATTAGAATAGCTCTCTTACTTTAGACCAGTCAGCATTCCTAATGCAGTGGCATCAATAAAAACTAAGGGAGTTTAGGATTAGACACTAAAATAAAAAGGAAACATCCCCTACATTTGTGGCAGAGAAGCCCTCTATATTGGCTTCCCCTTGCTGTCACTCAAGTTTGCTGTCAATTCTGAGAAAAAATCAAAATGCCTAATGGCATTTCAAAATAGCATGATACCCAGAGAAAGCCAGAGTTCGTTGGTTGTATATATCATCTCTACGGTGTAGCAGATAGGGCAATTGGAAGCTGAAAAATATTAGCAGAGAAAAAGACAAAATAATTTGCATTGGCAATAAAAACACATTGAGGTATAAAAAGTATGCAGTACAATTAATAAATCAGGAAGACCTTAGGCCATTTTCACTTCAATTAACTATTTGGGATAAGGATAGATCATTCACAGGTTAAATTATCCAAATGCCAATGAGCACATTTTATATTAAAGGCATTTGCCTAGAATTGAGCACTATTGTTATCCAAAAAAAATTTACTTGGCAATTCTATCATTCCCAGAAAAAAGGTATTCTAATTCAATTTGACTATAGATAGCATTTATTAATGCACTGTCCAATTCTCAAAGTTTTTCCAATCTTTATGCTGTTTTTAAAGAAAATATACTTTTTTAAAATCTAAGAGGTAGGAAAGAGCATTTGTTAAATTAAATATTCCAGGTATATTTTTCAATTCTTTAACTTAAGAGGTAAATAAGAATTCAAGAATATTTTTAAAGTGGGAAAATAATATAATTCGTCTTCTGTTTTGCCGTGAGATAATGGCCAAACTAATAAAATTTCAAGTGTAATGAAAAGTACATATGATACTCCTGTGATATGTTTTGAATGTTTATACCTACATATGCTATAGTCACTATTTTATAAAAGTACAAAATGTATACCTCATAAAGCAGTAACTATCACTTATTTTTAATGAGTTGACAAATTCTTTCTTGCTCGATTCCACTCTAAATGTCTTTGCTATCCCTTTCTCTAATATATCCCCCCAAAAGGCAAGGTTGATTTGGATAGTAATGAAACCTGAAGATTCTTTAAGCTCCTCCCACCAAAGTATTTACTGGCTTTATGTTAAGTAGGACATGTGTTTCCATTGATGCTAACCCATGTTGAAGACCAAGGATGAGGAAGAAAACATATCAAAGCTTTGTATATTTTAACTATTGTAACCATAGTTAGGGAGTAGTCTAAGTTCTTATAGCCCAAAAGTTCAGTGACTCAGTTGAGATAACAAGTTACCATCTCTCTCTAGAGGTAGGCAACAATCCAGGGAAAGTGAGTGCATTTGCTCCATGCGTTCATCCAGTGACCCAGCTCCCTTCCACTTTAGTGCTACACTAGGGTGTGGACCTTAAATTCAGAGTAGAAGCTGGGTTGCCACATCTCCATTCCAGTCCACTCAGAGGGAAAGCAATATCCTCTAAGCAATGATTTAGATGTTGCAAGCATCATTTCTGCTCAATGACTGGCAAAAGCCTAGTCACATGGCCATACCTAAATGCATGGGTGGTAATTAAAAAATCACCACTAGCTATGTAGCTACATGCCCAATAAAAATTATAACTAGAAGAAATGGAGAACAGATATTGTGGGCAAAAAGCAACCTATAGAGCTGGATTTGAATTAAATGTCATAGAAATAATGGTGACTCAGAAAGGGTTGGTCCAGTCCTGGTTCTGCTACTGACTGTATGCGTGCACTAAGGAAGTCATTTACTACCTCTCTCCCCCCAGGTCCATCTATAAAAGAGTTTTAATCAGGATTTCCCTATGTCATTTTAGCTCCACAGAACTGAACAATCATTCAGTGGGACTCAAACAATTTGTTGAGGTCATTTTCACATCCATGATTGTAGTGGCATTTTATAAAGGATCACCTGTTTTCTGGCTTTCTTTCAATGGCAACTGTGACAAATATTAATTTAATTATCACAAGATCAGATATGTTTTTGTATGAGATTTTTTAAAGTACCTTCAATTTAATATCACTGAATAAATATCTGAATTTAACCTGACCACAGTTAACAGTTTTTAGAAGCAGAAATGCTTTTATCACTCAAGAGATACTATCATAATTAAGAATCTAAGAGACACCAAAAAATAAAATGGGAAAAAATGATATGCTTGCTATAACTAGACACACCATTCTGTCATAACTATTCACATTTTGTGATGCTTTGCTTACTCTTAAAGAATTGGTTTTTAAAATCTTTTCCTTTTATAGAGAAAAATATACCTACAGCACAATGTTGGCTGGTTGAGAAACCAGAAATCAATGTTTTATATACATTTCACTAAAGTTGGGAAAGATACCTAGTTTCTCAGACATTTACAAATCTTAACATACAAGTTTTTCTTACTGGTTTTAAAATCATATTCCAAAGTTAGCAAAACTTTCATTTTGCCACAAATGGAAAAAATCTCTCGGTCTGTAATCCTACACCCCTCCCTTCTAACCTGTGTTTTTTTCCTTCTGGTGCTCCTACCATGCGTCCAGACACATGGTGCGAATAGGACTTGATGATAAGAAATTGAGAAGAATAAATTAGGGACCATTGTCTGGGCTCACAATCATCACCATTGACTCTCTTCCAATTTTGTGAAATTTTCTAAAAAACAATGTTGCAGGCAAATTACTAAGATTTTTTTTTCCAAGGCAAAAGTTTACAAAAATTTCAGGAATAAATTGCACTGAGTGCTTTTGCATATTTTGCAAAAATGAAATGTGCTGAGCTTTTCTCTCATAACATGTCCCATATTTTATACAACATTGAATTAGAGAGAGATGACAAAATTCTTACTTTACTGACTCTCAAACTCAAATTTGATTTAACTTGAAAAATCATAAAATTGAAGAAAACAAAAATTTTGCTGTTGATGTCTTAGAAAAGTTCAACTAATTACTTTAACTTGTATTTCCATCTACCCTGTAAAACACAAATTCACTGCAAGAATTCTAAGTCCCAGTTGCTCTCAGCTCAGCATTATGGGAGAAATTTGATTAGTCTGTGCACGCATGCATGCATATACACAAAAAAATGTTACCTTTATCTTATCGTACTTTTATTCATTTCCTTGACAAACTTTGAACTTTTTACTATCTTTGACAGTTATTTACCAAGGCTGTTAAACTTAACTTGGTTATTAAAATGTACCATTTAAAAATATTTCTAAAAACTAAATCTCCTTTTATCTTTTTAGCCTCTAATTATTCTGTCTGAGTAATTGTATATGTGTAATTCTTTTACTTCCATGTTGTTCCATACAACTGTCAGTTATTTATTTTTATAACATAATGAGTAAAACTGCAAAAGAGCCATGGACTGCATTCAGCATTTCTTTTCTATTTATTTTCTATCACTGCCATATTTTGTTAAGTTTTTTTAAAACACTAAAATGGCATACAATTCTGCCTTCGGTACCACTTTCCATGTTGAATCCCAAAGCAGCACAAGGCTGAGCACAGTATGGAGCACTGGGAACTGCTCTGGCTTTTTGATTTAATTGCTGGACCTTCAGTCTATAATGTTCATTAGAATAATATGACTGGCTCTTATGTGATACCGTTAGAAGGCATCAGAGAAATCATTTAGACTAATCAGGTACCCCATGAAGAGATTTCCTCCACATTTCTGGCAGCTGATCTCCTTCTTCATACAAACTTAAAATGCATTATCCTGGGTCAAGGACCTCCAAGACCAGGTGCCAATGAACATTCCCAGACTCCACCCCCTGCCCAGGCCACCAGCTCCAATCACACTGGAGGAAACTTTCACCCAGTTCCCCAGTTTCACAAGCACTCTGCTTTTCTAGCCTTGTAATCCTTTCTGCCTTCAATTCTGCCTGCTAACATCACAGCCATCAAGGAGCCTTGTCTAGTCTTTTCTCAGCTCCCCCACAAAACCAGCTCCATTTTCTGCATGACTCTCTGACCCTTTTAGCAGTATGTCCCTGTTCCCTAGCGCTTAGCCTGTTGCTTCCTGTATTCTAAGTATTGTGTGTTTTACTTATCCCTCTCTTAGACCTATATTTCTCTTGGGCAGTGAGTCAACATCTGTAATTTCTACATTTTACAAAGGCTTTTTATTTTTATTTTTTATTTTTATACAGGTTCAAGAGTCAATGACTCCACTATACATAATTATATATACAGTATCAGATGGTTACTAGACTTACTGGGGTGAGCACATTGTAAAGTTTATAAATGTCTAATCCCTATGTTGTACACTTGAAACTAATCATATCAATAATATCAGTAATACTGTAGGTCAACTGTAATTGAAAAATAATTATTTTAAAGAAGAGTCAATGACTGTCTGAAGTTGAGGAAGCAAGTAGGGCAAGAAAGAGACAGTGACTGATGTGTCCCTGCTCATGGTTTAAGGCTCCTCACACCTCTGAAAAAGTGAGCTGCCTTCCGCCACACTAATCAACAAGAGAGGATTCAATGTCTTAAGAGAAACTTGTACACTTGCCCAATATAAATTGTTTCTAAACAGAAGAAAGACTCTATCTTAAATGCTCCCCATGCTTTCCACTTCATGCCATTCCCCAGCACTCATTCCTCAGATCCATTAGTAGTGTTACTCATTTTACTGATTTCACTGGCAGGAGGAAGCAGAGTTAATCAACCCCAATCACACTGTGTTCAGCTCTGCTATTTTCTGGGAGCTACCTTCAGCAGGTAAAGTTTCACACAATGTTCCCCACCTGCTGGAACGGCTTTCTCCTTCTCTATTTTTAATTTGACCACCCACTGGCAGGTCTGAAATTTTAAGAATTTGAAAACCTGGATTCATAATTTTTTAAAAAGCTTGATATATCCTGTATAATATATCCTCATAAGAACTGAATATTGGTTCCAAGATTGACTCTCAAAGCTTTTTTGACTCCAGACCATTTTAGGTGGCACTAAATACTCCATGGCCTCCACGTAACCACCTACTCTCACGTTGCAATGGGAACAGATTTTCATGATACAAAAAAAAAAAAAAAAATGGAATCTTAAAAATTTTAATGAAAGAGTACATTTTATACATTGTTTATGAGATTTTATTAATAAATCTTTTTATTCCATTCTAGAACCAATTTAAGTCTCCTGCTGGGCCATTGTACAAAAGATCATACTTTGAAAACATAGGTGATTGTCCCCTAGGGGAAGCGGGGTCAGATCCACATACCTCTAAGTCTATGATCTACGAAACAAAAACAAACACACTTCTCTACTAGGTGTGCAGTACAATAACCATAGACTCAGCAACCTTCCACAGAATAGCCCTTCGTTGTTTCCAACACTCCTCGAGGCTCACCCCATCCCAAATCACTGCAGCAAAGAACTCCATGGACAAATACCAGCACTTAAACTACGGTGACTTTGGCACGCATGATAAAAGCATTGCATGAACACCCTTGTTTTGAACCAGTACCGACCCTTTTGCTTTATTAGGAGGTTTTCTGTCAAAACAATTCTTTGGTGTCATATAAACACTCAAAATGTTCTGTGAGGAGTTTGTGCAATCACTTGAATCAGCGTAAGGATTAGACATGTGGAAACGGGGAGTTAACAGTCTCAGAGTCTTTCCCAGATACTGGTGACCTTTACGTAGACCCAGAGAAATTTTAAAAGCATTTCTCAGAGAGCAACAAAGTGAAATTCTTTACACTTGCATTGACTTACACCAGAGAAAATCTATGTCCCATGACCATAGGCCTTCATTGCTGGAGAACACCAGAGATCACAAACATCTACCCAACCCCACCACCCTGGCCTTGATTCTAACTTTGACCAGAGTCCCTTCTCTCCACCCTGTTTCCCAATTCAACAGCTGCCACACCCCTTCCTCTGAAGCATTCCAAACACATTTGTCTAGGTGTGGCTGAGATAGTTTTACTCTTAGTTGAGCTAAGCCAATGTTGAAATGTTTCAGGCAACTTTACTAGGCACTTAAGGCAAAACTGCAAAAACACAGAAATAGGTAGATGGTGTTATTAAGATTAAAGACTGATCCTAGCTCTGTGGGGCTGATTCTCTTTATGAGGCCACATTCTTGATTTTCATGCCTTCTAGATTAACATGTTCCTCTGGCCTATTACATCCTCTAATAGGGCTGCCATCACTGTCAGGGTTAGTAATATTTTTGTGGGCTCCCAAAATCTGCTGCCAGTGTTTTCTTTACATCTGGGCGCTTGCCGTTGCAGACTTAAACCTCACCTCAGGGATGAAGCTGCCTTGGCCACATTCCACAGTGTTGCCCCTACCCGCTCTGGGTTTGCTTTTGCAGATGTCTTCATTCACTTTCTGGACTACTTTATGGCTAGTGATCCCAGGAATTCCTTCTCAAACTTAATAAATTTTCTGAAGAAAAATAACTCACTAGTTCCTTCTGAAGAAAAAATAACAAATGCTTGTTCTCGACAAGCATTTCAGCTCAGTATTCTGGATATTTATTCAAAAAATATTTATTAAACATCTAATATGTGTCAGACATGTATCCAGGCCTTGGTGGTATCGGAGTGAATAAAAAAGACAAATCCCTGCCTTCATAGGGCTTACACTGAAGGAAGGTGACACATAATAAACATTACATAAAGTTTCATGGCACATCGGGAAAAATAGAGCAGGAGATGAATACTGGGAGTGGAGCATGCACAATTAATGAGAAATGTCAAGAAATTCCTCATTGATGAAATTACATTTGAACATGAATTTTAGTTCAAAGAATCTAAGCAAGAATAAGTTTTAATAAAATTTGCAATCCAGGTACAATTTGACATTGACGCATGCTATTATCTGTCTTCGGCTTTTTGGTTACCTCTGCGTGTGTCCCATAATGGAAGGTTTTAAGCTATGATGTGTCCCTATGTCAACATACTGTGGGTAAGGGAATGACTTCTTCAAGAATCCTTTTGCCATATATGTAAACTACTTTCTTCATAAGGTCCTAATTCTTTTTTAAAAATTTTTTTAATTATATTTTATTGATTATGCTACTATAGTTGTCCCATTTCTCCCCATCACTCCCCTCCATGAAATGTTAAAGGGACTTATCTAAGAAAAATAAGATAAAAAATAGGACAGTAAAAAGATAGCAAACTCACAGATATTAACAACCACACCTAAAACTAAAGCAAACTAAGAGAACAATAGAACAGGAGCAGAAACACGGAAATGGAGATCACATGGAGGGTTAGCAACAGGGGAGTGGGAGGAGGAGGGGGGGGAACAAGGTACAGAGAATAAGTAGCATAGACGGTGGTAGAAAATAGGTCCTAATTCTTTAAGAAGACAAATGATGCTGTTGTGATTCCTTGCTTTCCCGTTCTTCCTTTCTTTCTTTAGGTTATTAAAAACTGATATCCCAGCTTCCAAGAGGATCTCCACTGGCCTTTTATCTCATTTCCAATCCCTCACTGTGAAAAAGAATTAATCAGATGCTAATGGTGCCTAGCAACCAGGCTGCCTGAGTTCAAATTCTTGCTCACATCTTGGACAATTCAAACAAAAGAGATAATAATACAACCCACCTCCCAGAACTGCTGTATGTATATATTACATGAGATAATGCATAAAAAGCATTTAACACAGAATCAGTGCACAGTAAGCAGTAAATAAATCATACATGACAGACATTCTCCCTCCTCCCTTGAGCCTAATACCAAACAGGTCTGGCAAGCTAACATCTGAGTAATAATACAGGGTCCAGCACAAATAATGCCCCTTTTTATTACAAAATCTTTTGTTACAAAATCATAAGCATGTAATTCTGTAACATAACAATATCACACTCAAGCATACCATATGCCATTTTAGGTGAAATGTTCAAATTAAAACTAAATTATGACACCCATATTATTACCCTGCCAGCAACCACACTCAAGCAGCTTTACTTCTGTAGATGCAGAAGTGGGAACAGGGCTAGTGGTGGTAGTGACTGCATCTGATCTTCAGTTAGTATTTGCCAATGCCAGGAATTGCCCTAAGCACTTTATGTGCAATAGTTCATTTAATTTAGCACCTTCGATCATATTTTGAGATAAATAACAAATTCTACCCTTTCCACTTTTAATTTTCCTCAACTACTCTAGCACTCTTGATCTTTTCCTTACAAAGTGCATTTCTACTCCTTTGTGTCTCTTTTTTCTGCATTTTAGTCATATTCCATAGTAGCTCATTAAATTTATAAAACAACACCTAAGAGCATGCTTGTGATAGTTTATTAAATATTTTGATGACTATTCCTTTATTGCATATTCTTCCACAATGAATTTTAAAATACAGTTTCACAAGTTTTCTGAACAAAAATAGAGATATGTTTCTAGCATAATCAGGGTGTTCAGAAATACATTACATTACGTTGCTATTACATTAAATATAAAAATTAGACATTATACATAATTAACTATAAATAAACACTACTCAATGACATTAATGAAATATTACTTATTTAAACTTAATATTAAAATTAAAAACTAGATCTTCCAGCCAAGATGGAAGTGTAGGTAGATACACTGTGCCTCCTTGCACAACCAAAAGAAGTACAACAACAAATTCAAAAACAAAAATCATCCAGAACTGTCAGAAAAATCAAACTGTACGAAGTCCAACAACCAGGTAGTTAAAGAAGAAACATTTATCCAGACAAATAGGAGGGGTGGAGATGGGCAGCTGGGCAGAGAGGACTGGTGGCAAGGCAGCTGCTGGTGGACCAGGAGGTACCACATTCGCATGCAGATGAACCAGGAGGAATAACTGGGGAGCGAGACAGACCTCGAAACCCAGGATTCCAGCACAGGGAAATAAAGCCTCAAACCTGTGGATGAAAACTCCTGTCAGGGGTGAGGCGGCAGTGGGTGAAACTCCCAGCCTCACAGGAGAGTTCATTAGAGAGACCCACAGGGTCCCAAAACATACACAAGCCCATCCACCTGGGAATCAGCAACAGAAGGGCCCAATTTGCTTGTGGGAAGCAGGGGAAGTGACTGAAATCCAGCAGAGAGCAGAGTAAGTGGCACTGTTCCCTCTCAGACCCCTCCCCCACAAATAGCATCACAACCCAGCACGTGGAGTATCCCGCCCAGGTGAACATCTAAGGCTCTGCCCCTTACTATGTAACAGGCACACCAAGACAAAAAAAAAAAAAAATGTATCAAATGAAAGAACAGATCAAAGCTCCAGGAAAAATAAAACTAAGCGACAAAGAGATAGCCAACCTATCAGATGCGCAGTTCAAAACACCATTTTATCAGGATGCTCCAGGAACTCACTGGGTAATGCAACAGCATAAAAAAAGACCCAGGCATTAATGAAGGTTGCATTATGTGAACCAGAGAAAATCTACAGGGAACCAACAGTGACAGGAAGGAAACCAGGACTCAAATCAACAGTTTGGAGCAGAAGGAAGAAAGAAACATTCAACCAGAACAGAAGGAAGAAACAAGAATTCAAAAAAATGAGGAGAGGCTTAGGAACCTCCAGGATATCTTCAAACATTCCAACACCCGACTCATAGGGATGCCAGAAGAAGAAAAGGAAGACCAAGAAATTGAAAACTTATTTGAACAAATAATGAAGAAGAACTTCCTCAATCTGGCAAAGGAAATAGACTTCCAGGAAGTCCAGCAAGCTCAGAGAATAACAAACAAGTTGGACCCAGGGAGGAACACACCAAGGCACATCATCATAATTACATTAGCCAAAATTAAAGAGAAGGAGAGAATCTTCAAAGCAGCAACAGAAAAGGAGAGAGCTACCCACAAGGAGTTTCCATTAGGCTATCAGCTGATTTCTCAAAAGAAACCTTGCCAGCAAGAAGGGGCTGGAAAGAAATATTAGATGTCATGAAAGGCAAGGACCTACATCCAAGATTACTCTATCCAGCAAAGCTTTCATTTAGAATGGAAGGGCAGATAAAGTGCTTCCCAGATAAGGTCAAGTTAAAGGAGTTCATCATCACCAAGCCCTTATTATAGGAAATGTTAAAGGGACTTATCTAAGAAAAAGAAGATCAAAAATATGAACAGTAAAATGACAACAAACTCACAGCTATCAACAACTGAACCTAAAAAAAAATAATAATAAGCAAACAGCTAGAACAGGAACAGAATCACAGAAATGGAGATCACATGGAGGGTGATCAGTAGGGGCAAGGGTGGGGGAGTGGTAGGGGGAGAAAGGGGGAAAAGGTACAGAGAATAAGTAGCATAAATGGTAGGTAGAAAATAGACAAGGGGAGGTTACAAACAGTATGGGAGATATAGAAGCCAAACAATTTATATGTATGACCCATGGACATGAACTAAAGGGCAGGCATGTGGGTGGAAGGTGCAGGATGGAGAGGAATAAAGGGGAAAAATGGGACAACTCTAATAGCATAATCAATAAAATATATTTTAAAATAAAATTAAAAAGTAATATAATAGTAATCATACTGTGTTTACTCTTATTTAATCCTTTTAAGAATTCAAAGATAGAATATTTTGAACAAGCACAACATAGGTTTAAAGAAAGTACATGAACTTGTTCACAGTCATTAAAGGGGCAGAGCCAAATCTCAAATCCTGAGTTCTTTCACTCAGGGGCCTATGTGCAACTATTATAATCTATTTCTCATAATCTGTAGCATATGGCAGAAGGTGCTAGCATATACTTCATTTAAAATTAACAGAGTATAATGGAATGTCAACAGGGAAAAAATTAAAAGAAACAAAACACCTTTCATATTTTAACTTAGTATTTTCAGTTTCCCATTAAATTTTTTCAATTATCCACAAATATGCTTCATACTGGTAGTTCTTATGCAAGTCCACATTTTGAAATCATATTTAAAGAAGAATAAAGGGTCAACTTAAAAAATATAGGCTGACAAACTAAATAAAAACACTATAAAATTATTTCAAGGATAACAAAGACGATTGATTAAGTAAGAGGGATGCTTTTCCATAAATCAACAGAATTTATATTAGCAGCAGCTTTCACCTCCTAACTAGGCAATTACTTAATGAAATATGAATAAAGTAATAATGGTTGTATATTTTCCTTTAATAGTGTATATTTAAACTTCTTTTTGAAGTACATTTTATAGTCAGAAATGGATAGACTACATTAAATTGAGATCTGGCACACGGTCTGCAAGATGCTGGTGTTTATTTCTGACAATGTGTCAATGGTGTGAGGAAATCCTCAGTACCAGGCACCCCCTTTACTCAATGCACGTGAAGACAGTTCAAATAAGATTTTCAAGGTTACATATAAAACCGCCAATTATACTTGAGCAGGTTCTAAAACCCTAAATAACACATTTAATTTCTAAATTAGCACATTTAGAGATGGCAAACTTAAACCTAGTTAAGACTGTTTATTAGTTTTTAATGCTGATATTTACAGATTTAATTAGATTTCTCTTTACTGATATTAGCAATAACTAACTAAACTTCATATGGGCACCCCTTTTGGTTTTTCCAAGACAGATTTGTAGATACTAGTCACCTTTTGTTCCCCCTGGGATTTTCTAGATGGAGTTTTACCTCTATCCTGGTCACTATTCCCATATTTAGGATACCCTGAGACTGCATAGATGATACCTTTTCACCCAGTTTGATCCACACAATTTCACCTCATTTCGTCATATTTTAATCACCCAAAGAGCCAAGAAAACTACAAAGCTCAGGCAGATGATTTTTACAGTGTGTTCATTCCGGTGATTCCTTTTTTCACTGACAATGAAGTAGAAATAAGGATAAAGATGCAAATGCGTGGAGCTGGCCGGGGAGCAGGAGCACCTCTGCTTTGGCTGAAGTAACAGAAATAGCAGAGTGGTAACAGAGGCTGTGTTGTCTGTTAGGAAATGGAAGGAGGGTTAGAAGGCATCAATGCATCACGTTCCTCACAGGTCTGGAAGGGGAGAGAGCTTACAGAAATGCGTGAAGCAACTGAAAACCCGCTGTACCACTGCTGCCATAATGGTTTGTTCTTTTTAAATGTTCCTTTTTTTTAATGTTTCAATCCTTTCTAAAGCTTCCTGAGATGACTAAGGCTCAAAAAGAAAGTAACATTCTTCAATTAGAACTCCCACAGGAATACTCAGGGAGCAGAAGGGTTTTAGAGATCTTTTTCCTCCTCACTGTATTTTGGGATGACAAATGGCAGAGAAGTAGCGAAGCAAATGATAATGATGTAAGACAGCCTTAAAAACGCAAAACCAAAGAGGGTAGGTATATCTTGGCAAATTCATCCCAATAATGAGAAGGCAGGGCATTAAAGACATATAAAAGCTTTTTCTGAATCTGCAATGTGAAGCACTCATTTATACATCTGGGAAGTAGAAAAATACATTTCACAAGCATAAAGAAGAGCCAAGTTTTTCCATCAGCCTTTGGAATTCTTGCTCAAAGAGAAAGCAAAAGATTTTAACCCAAAGCATAACTAAGTCCCCTACAGCCCAAGAGCCCAAGGGAGGACTCCATTGATTGTGCAGGTTTAACTTGGAGCACAGGTGAAGAGCCCTGTGCTCTTCAGATGCACCAGCTTTCTCAGAATCCATGGCCCAACACCACTACATCAACTTTCCTCCCTCTTTATCCTCATTGGGACAACACAGAACACAATATTGAGAGACCATCTAAAATGACTACTTTTCTGGGAAAACATCTAAGAACTAGTCCCACCTCTCTGTTTTCTCTCCTCCAATCTTCTCTGCAAGTCTTTTTTTCCTAAAGCACCATCCTCTGAGTCCTCTGGGCATGAACTAAGCTGACCCTCCCTGCCAGGAATGCCTCTCCTCTTGGCTTTCCCAACTCTCAATTGCCCTTTGCAACTGAGGAGTGGTGTCACCTTCTCCAGGAAGCCTCTCTTGACTCACCCTTCAACCTTACATTAGGTGTCTCTAATACCGTATACAACTACAGCCTGCTGTGACTTTCCCTCTTGAGCTCTTTTCCTACTGTTCTGAGATCTGTTTATACTTGCTTGTCCAATTCACTTATCTGTGTTTTCTTTGAAGTATCTTCATCTTATTCATCATTGCATCTCCATTCCCTAACCCAACAGGTATAATAGTTGCTCAATGAATAATCATTGCAATTATAATTAAATGAATTAGCTAATTATCATCAAGGGTCCATTTTCCCCATTTTTCTTTAACACTTCATCAGAACTTTTCACTGCTATAATTAGTCTAAGCAGAAAGGCATAGTATTTTGATAAAAAGCACTTATAAAATTATTATATTTATTTATTTTAAACTATTTATGCTTTAGATACTTTCACAAAGAATTATGAGGCTTAAGATAAAATGGCATTTGACAGATAAGGATGTAAAGCAAAAATATAACTTTGCCTTTTGGGGAACATGTTATTTGCCTGGCCCATTGAATCTAATCATAATATAATTTTCAGCTACATTGTAAGGCAAAGTATATGCAGACATGTAAGCCTGAGCTTCAGCCACATTACTAGTCAAGATGATGTTAAACACAAGACCGCATGACAGAATTTACAATTATGAATTAAATTAAAAACAATACAGCGAGTCAATCAAATAAATATTTATAGAATTTTATATTAAATTATAGTAACTAAAATGTTTGTGGTGATATTTACTTCAAATGTTATTAAAGAAGACACATTTAAATCAGTTGGTCAAATCAAATCAAAATCAGGATACTAAAAAAGTTTGCAAGTGACCTTTTCAGATTTAACCTAATACGGTATACCAAGTAGGTGCCTATTTTAGCACAAGAAATCAAAATAGGATTACTCACCATGAAGCCATTCTTTCTCATTTTCAAATTAAAAAATCTGCCTAGGCTTATCACAAATGGCATTTTGCTTCAATTCACTCATGTTGGTCCCTCTCCTAATAAAATAATATGTAATTCATGGATAATGAGTTTGAATTGGTCAGAGATCCACCATGTACTTCATGAATTATCATATTTAAATCACATATTTAGTAAGCCCAACAGTCTTTCCCCTGATAGTAAAAAAATATTTTGGAAAGTATGTTTGGTCTATACCTTCTATAAACCAGTTTTTGCTTTCTCTCTCATCCAACATATGACCTATTATCTGGAACCAAATTTTGTAAATGCTTAATAGTAATTAACATAAAACCTTATATTAATATAAAAAAATCCTTGGACTCTACTCCCTTAAAAAATTGAAACAACAATCCTTTGCAGGGAGAAATAATAACATATAAAACTGAATTAAACCTAGGGATATATTTCTTGCTCCTTTCAGATACTCAATCATTAACTCAGTCATACTTTGAGGAAAAAAACAAAAACAAAAGTTCCAGTCTTGGCACTATCTGTAAACAGAACAACTTACAAACAAGGAATTGCCACAGGATACACCAGTTCTCCGCCAGGGCTATTTTAGGTGGGGCAGTGATGTTCCTCTGGACCCTAGGATACCCGGCCTTTCATGCTGCTCCTCACAACAGGAAATGTAGTTTCTAAGCAGCCCAGCTGTCAGTTCATAAGAGACAAATGCAAAACGCTGTATAAAGTGTACCAGCCAGCCCTACAAATACTTTTATAATGTAATGTCAGCTGGCAGCTGTTTGTGAACAATTCCCAGAACCACACATTGTTTTGAACTGGAATCTACACAGATGTCTCTGTCAATACAACTTTTGCATAAACATGATCCAAGACTCATCTAAACAAAGCTTGGAGGCAAGAGAGGGTCCACAACATAATAGCACAACGTTCACATGCCCAGCAACTCAGATGCTACTAAAAAACTGACGAATGACATGAAGACTCAAATAGGGGCAAGGTGGGCTCTTGTTTTAGACCTTAAAGATCCAGATCACCTCCTCTTATCCCTCTAACACAAATGGGGAAAAGAAGCCTCCCAATTGTCCTGTTGTTCACATCACTTGAAAACCAGAAGAGAGTTCATGTACAACAGGCTTCGGTTCAGCGGACTGCAGGGGACTCTTCACAACCTACTTCTACCATTCCTCAGACAGATTCAGGTAGAGTCAGGCCCCCCTGCTGCTCACATCTCTCCCTCCTAGATTCTAAAGAAATAAGAGATCAGGGCCCGAGCACTAACGGCAATGAAGAGAAAATGGATGCAAACCTACAGTAACTCTAAAGGGCTTGGCTAACTCCTGGCAGGGTGTAAGTAGGTCCTGTACTATTAACTTCCATTTTCCCTCAATGGGAAATTCAATGTTTAAAAATAAAATAAAGAAAGAAAAAGGGTTGCTGTAGGGGATGTGTTGTGTAGATCGGGTAATATAAACGCCTTCAGTAGCAATGCAGAAAACAAGCAAACTTTCTCATTCATGACTAACAAGCCAGTTCAAATTTTTAAACTTAAGGAAGACAAACTAAAGAGAAAAGAACACTCTTCGTTACCTAGGATTCTGTAACTCTCTTTATTGCAACATCTGGCTACCTTGACCACAACTCTCCAGTTACCAACTGAATTTTCAGTGCCTGGAAAACAGCGAACATTTCATAAATAGTATGACTCCACAAATATTGGCTGCATAAAATCTTTTCTTCTGGATTGAAAGAGATTATTTATGCAATTAGTATGTAAAAATGTAATATAATATGTATTTATATTCTACAAAAAAGCACTACGTCTGAGTTGGACACTAGACAAATACTACATATTACTGTACTAAATAATTATATCTAAACAAATATCCATTCATACACATTTTATATTTATGTTTTTATATATTAAATACTAGATAAATACCATATAAATACTAATAAAAAATATCACATAAGCTTTATAGAGAAATAATTAAAGCTATTTAATTAAAACTAGTTGAATTATAATACTTTAGTCTGAATTTCCTCAAGTCAGGCTATGCTACTTATTAGTTATTATAATCATTAATAACATCTTGCCACTATAGGTTCTGTAATTAGGTGGATAATTGGAAAATCTTTAAAGCCATCTCCCATATTTAGAGTCAAGGGTCTTTAAATAACATCATCTAGTATATCCTCATTATTTAGAGTTGAAAAAAATGGGCAAGCATTTCCCTGGGAGTATTAAATAACTACCGCTTACTAATCAATGTGAGCAACCCACAAATGAAACCTTCTCTGTGTGAAAGAGCGAAGTCTTGATGTAGCTTCTGTGTAAATAAGAGTCTCTGCCATCAAGTTCATAGTCCAATGGAGATATTAGCATGAAGCCAATTATCTTAGCTTTCAGAAGGCTGCTAAAAGATGTGCTCCAACTCTAACTGAGACAGAGCTGGGGTTAAAGGAAAGCTGCAGGAAAGGCAGAAAAAGAAAGGAGATTTGAACTGAGGATTTGAAGATGAGCAAGAAATTGCAAAGCAGAAAAGAGGTCCCAAAGGGCACCATAGACAAAAAGAACAGGAGACATATATGAGACAGGAGAGTGCTTTAAGGAAAGGCAGGTAATTTAGGGGAAGCTGAGAATGAAGTGGCAGAAATGAGGCTGAAAAGGTTACTTGAATGCTGTGCTAAGTGGCTTAGACAATCTCATAGGGACTAGGGAAACATTAAAGTTTAAAGCAAGGATGTGGCGAAGTGAGATTTCACTTTTAGAAAAACCAATCAGGCAAGAGGAATAAGGAAACAAGAAGGCACTGTAAAAAAGAAAAAGAAAAGCACAGCTGTTACGAGACCACTGCAAAATACAAATACTCCAGGGATGAATAGCAAAGGTCCTACATTGAGGCACTCGGTATCTTGGGCACCAGAAAAAAATGTGACAGATTCAAGACATATTGAACAGGCAAAATTATCAAGCTTTGACAATCACTTGGATTTAGGAGGTGAGTAAAGGAGATTAGACAAAACTATCAGATTTATTCTGGCATGAAGAATATGTACCTATTGATGCCTTTAACCAATACTAGAAATACTGAAGGAAATGAGTTTAGTTTCAAGCACATTAATTGCTCAGTTAAGTCCTACAGATGGAGGGATCTAGTGAACAGTGTATTCCTCAAATAGGTATTGAGTGTCTGGTTGGTCCAACACACTGCATTAGTCACTGGGCATAGGGTGAGCAGAACAGGCATGCTCTCTACCCTCATGAAAGTTTGTTTCTCTCAATAGGGAGATCTTGACTACAATGGAAGATGTTCCCAGAAAATGATAAAACAGCCCCTGTGGTAAGTTCTCCACTGGCTTATTCCGCAAGCCCAGGCATTTCCCAAACTATTCAAGAGCCAGAACATCACATACTTGGACACCCCTTTAACCTCTAGCCAGTGCTCATTCATTCACTTTTTCACCCCTTCCACAACACTTATTTATTTATGATCTTTCCTGTGGCAGGCACTAGGCTAACTTTGTGCAGGGTGTTCTTAAGCTGATGGCTGCACTTGGTCTGCTCTTAACTTGTTTTGCCAAATTTCTAAATGTCACTGGATTTCCTTCACCAGTAAACAAGCGTAAGTGTGATGTCAGTGACTGCAAGCTGACTGCAACGCCCAGCCTTTCAGGAGAGGCCAAACCACCTTGGGAGTAAGGGAGGGAAAGGAGAAGTGCTGAGTTGGTAGCATGACCATCCCAGCTTTTATCTATGTGACACATTTCACCTCTGAGGAAGATTGACTTTCTAAAAAGGGGGGAGGGGTTATAAATCTAAAATACATTAAAAATCCATTGAATTGGAAAATTTCTAAGATTCCCTAAAATTCTGACATGCTTTCCTCTGCATTTTCCCCATAGAAAGGCTGTAACAAATGGTGATAGGTCTCTATCTAGGTCAACCTGCTACAATTTATTTGACACATAGTATATCTGAAATATATAACACTAATGGTATGGTCTGAAATACGAACCTTGGAAATAAGAAAATTTTAGCAATGAGAGAAAGATATAGAGCATTCAATGCCAACTGCTGGTACACTGCAGTTTCTCTTCGGCATCCTTCAGATGGCTGGGATTGCCATTGTGATTTGCCTCCTCGCCCAGTGGACCACTCTACAGTCACCTTCTATCTCACGGCTATGCCCTTTCCTTCTTCCTGAATTCTCCCCCATGCTCCCCACCCTTAATTAAACTCACATTTCTTCAGTGCAGCTAATTCCAATTAGTTGGTAAGAAAAGAGAAATCTAAAGGAATTCACTCCCATTAACCTGAGAGCATGTAAGCTTACCAAAGATATTTATAACTTCACAAAGTAATGGTTGCTAATTTAAATAAATGTCTAATCTGGTGTAATTAACTACAATCCTAAAGTAAAACTGAGAGTGATTTTGAGAATTCACTCCTTCGTCTATTCAACAAATATCTATTTAGAACCCATTTTGAGGTTGAAACTGCATCAAGCACTGTAGATTTCACTTTGAAAAAGGAGTATGCGGTCCGCTCATAGGAGTGGAAGGCAGTAGATGACCTAAGTGGTATAGGATCCCGTCAGATGAAGAACCATGGGACGCGAATGGTGAAGGAAGATAATTTTGGAGACCAGACTCCTCCACTAGGGAGCATTCCACTTTAAAGTTTGCCCCCAGAAGTGAGCAGCTCTAAGCTGTTCTTGCCATTCGTATCTTCTATTCTTACTTCTGCCCTTACTCTACTTCTGCATTTATTCCTCCAAAAGACCAGGTGACTGGTTGACTGGCTTGACTGGATGCTGCTCCCAAGGCAATAGTAATAAAGGCAAACAGAGGGAAACGCAGTAATTTATAATTTCCAGGCCATGTTTAAGTAAGTCAAAGAATAGGCAAGTCTGTGACAAGTGCACCCACCAGCTGAACTCTATCAACAAATACATTTAAAATGTCCCAACCCTGAATCCTGGAGAAAAAAGAAAAGTTTGTTTTAAATAATGACCCCATTGGCCATGAGTTCATTAATCCATTACAAATTGAGTAAACACTACCTTCTGTGTATCTATCCCTGCGGGTATTATTTGGCCTGCATAATACTACTTTAGAACTTAAGCTTTGCTTGCCGGACCACTGAGAGGAATGGAGAACAGGCATATATTTGAAGTGCATCATCTCTAATATCTTTGTTGTTTTCCTGTTTGAAGCCTAAGTCATGATGTAACATGTTTCTTCAAAGTCTCTAGCCAGGGATAAAACTTTTCCAAGTGAGAAAAATAGTGGCCTGACAATGAACCCTTCGGACACTTGCAACCGGACAAGATAATTCTCTACTAAACACAAATAAAGAGAATGGTCCTTCTGTATCATTTCCAGATACCGTCTAAAATGTCACGAAGAATATTTAAGTAAATGAATTATTCTTATTCCAAAAAGTACACAAACATAAGGTACACAATTAGGCACATGAATCATCTGATCCCTTAAATTGGTTTTGTGCAGTCTACAATTTTAATATTGATTCAGGCTTTAAGGAGTGGGTAAGTTGTAGATCTAAAGGAGAGAGGCAGAGACTGAGGTAGCTCTAGTCAACCTTTGTTTTCTGTCACTGAAATACAAGAAGTACATTGTACAACTTCAGTTACACTGTAAAACTGAAACCAGTGAAAGGACTCCCTATCCTAGTGATGATGTGTCTGGCTGTCACTTGTCCGTTGTAGGACTTTAGGCAAATAACTTAATTTGGGGTGCTTTCATTCCCTCCATTGTACATTAGGTCATTAACAGCTTGTTGTGAGAATTTAATGAGGGAATCCATGTAAAGTGCATGCCCTCATGTCTCACATAATAAAATGATTAATAAATTATAACTTTCATTTGTCCCTTGTGAAAACAAATGTTAGCCATAGCAGAAATTCAGTTTCCAGTCCTGGTTATTTTGTACATGTCTATTTTTCCTGATGATTTTCTGTTAAGTAAGTAATTTCAGCAATTATTTTTTTTTCTTTAGCCTCATCACAGGGCATCATATATCTTGATGGATGCAATTAAACAAGATATTTAAGAATAATTGGGAGATGTAATGGGAAATGAATAAAATTTTTTCAAAACTCTCAAAATTTCAGAACAAGTTGTTTTGATTTTCCCTTCCCATTTGTGTCTGGAAATAGTTCGCTTGGGTATGAGAAAAGCAGATGACGCAAGTGAAAAGCCGGAGCAGAGCTGTGGGGGCCAGAAGAAGCGAGCATGGGAAGACATGAAACGACCTTTGAAACCCTAGTGCTCACTGATGCTACAGGGACCCAGGAGCAGTTCTTGAGCACCATATGGACTTTACAGACACAGGTGTCAAGCACCAGCACGGGCCCCACATGCATCACAAATCATCAAACTGGCAAACGCTGCTGTCAGCGAAACCCCACTTAATGGTAAGATATTACACAAAGTGTAAGTGTGAGAGTGCGTGTGCAAAGCTTCAATTATTAGTTATCCTTAATGAAAAACTTACCTTTTTTAGTATAATGTTCTCATGCTAATGTCTAAAGAGCCAAAAAAAAAAAAAAAAAGTTGTGGTTAAAAGATTTCTCCTAAAGATAAAAATTAAGAAAAGCACACAAAACACTTGTGGAAAACAGTTCACAAATAAAGAGTTGTTGCAGCAGTACGGTAAGTTGACTAAATATCTTCAAATAATAAAATCGGACATGCTCAGTGTTCCAACAGCACATAATAATTAGCGGAAAAACCCACCAGAATAATGTTTTGTCCTTTCATTTCCAGCATGGATTTGGGACCATTCTGAGGATAAAGTCATAGACTTCCACAGATGAGATGTAAAAGTGTATCTTAAAGAAATCTTTCCTTTTGATTGGAAATAGTTTTGAAATGAAGTAAACTGATTGGAGGTCATCACAGCTGCTTTTGTGAATTATGTTAAGGGCATTATTATCCCTCTCCCCCTCCCCCTCCCCTAAATTACTAAAAATAAATAAAAATATATTTATAATGTGCAAGACAAATATGGACTGAACATAAAATATTTCACATTTTGATCTAGAGTGTAAAAATTAATCAATCACTCAATCAGACTAATGAATAAAATAACAAAAGTGATTTTTAAAACTTTGGGAGACTTCTTCAAATTGTGATATATAAAATTTTTTTAAACGAATACTATACTGGTTCTAACTAATGCCCAAAGGCCTCAATTTATGCACCATGGGTAGTATTCTGATGATACATATGTCAAAAAGTGTTTAACAATGAAAAACGGTTATATAAATGGTTAGGCTCACAGATGTATATTTACTCCAAAAACAATTGGAACTATAGACTTAAAGATTCTAATCCAAATTCTTTGTTTTGAACACAGTGGTCACAAAAACATACCGCAGAGAAAGAAGAAGTAAAGGTCAAAGATTAACCTCTGTTCATTGTTCCTAATTGGCTAAGGTACATTTTTAAATCACTGAAATCTGTCTCTCGCACCCCGCCCCTCAGTAACACCCTCCAGAGCCCCTCTTGCCTGAGGCACAGATTGTACCTGAAGGCGCTGAAGCCTTTGGGAGGCCTGACTAGGCTAGAATTCCCAGCCAGCGTTCAAGAAATGGAAAGTGAGATTTTTCTTTTTCTCAACAGCTTTTAAAAAATATTAAATTACCCCTATAACCAAAAAATAGGTACTTTGCCTATATCAACATTTTCTCGACCAAGATATTTTGGGCGACATTTCTCAACCAAGATATTTTGGTTGAGATATTTTCTGTTGTGGATGGTGGTTCTACATATTCTAGGATTCACAGCATCCCTACCCTCTACCAACTAGATGCCAGTAGCACCCTTCAAGCTGTGACAAATCAAAATGTCTCCAGACATTGCTGGAATGTCTTGGGAGGCACAATTACCCTGAGTCTACAGCCACTGATTCAATGTGTTAGGCAAGTTTCATGTTGTGAAAAGAAAAACGGGTATTTTCTTTTAAGATGCTGTCATTTCAGTCAACTACAAAGCAACTGTATGGAACACAATTTACATGATGTCCAGATACACCGAGCACACTTGCCTCCCAGGCCTCAGCTACTTGCGCAGATTCAGGCCAGAGCCGTCCCCAGTGACTTCTGCCAGTCCAGTACTGTGAAGCACTCAGCTGTTCCTCCAAGTGGCCCTGTTTCCTATGGTGGCAGATGCACTCAGCCTTCCTGGGGTGGTTTTACCATAAAACAGTCAGTCAGAGCACCAGGGATCTCCCCCATCCGCCAAGATGGCGGCACACGGAGGTTCTTACACTGAGCAGGAGGAAAGCTAGCAACCTAATTGACAGAAAAAGCCCCTCCGCTGCCTCATACCAGATTGGGGCTGGGACCAGGGAAAGGAAGGCACAGGTGCCATAGAAGTCAAAAGGGCACAGGGGGAGTGCTGGACCAAAGAGGCCATTAGTTTAGCCTGGGGAAAGAAGTCTAGCCTTCCTCTAGCATGCAAAATTTTGGAAGTTGATTGGTCATTTTGAGAAAGTACCTGGTCCGTCCCACACCCAAGCTAAAATCAGCCAAGGAACAAAGAAGCTCTCTCTCTTGCTCATGTCCTGCATTCACTGTTCTCTCCAGAGTCATGTGACCTGAGCAGCCACATGGCCCATGGCCTCCTGGAAGGAGCCCCTCTCTCTCTTGCCCACCAGGTGATACTCCAGCCTGTGTGTTCCTGTGTTCTGTTGCCCAGGAACACGAAACTATGTGGCTCCAACAGCCACATGGCCTGCAGCCATGTGGGCCTCACAGGCAGGCTCCAAGAGGGAGTTTGAAATGGACAGCAGCTGGGAACAAGCTAAGCTACCTGGAAGGGAACTAAGACCACTTAGCAGACACCTGTGGGCTCCAAAGGACTATATTTTAAAATGGGGCAGGAACTCTGGACACTGGCTTTTGTCTTGGCCTCGCTGAGGCCATGCTTGGACTTTTTTCAAAAAGAGAAGATGGTCTTTTGAGATGGGAGTCCACCATTATCCCAGCTCACAGGGCACCCGAAATAAACTTCTTTCCTTTTGCACCAGCATCTGCCTCACAAGTTTGGCTTCTGTGGCAACAGGCAGACAAACCATTTTTGTTCAGTAACAGGTTGTGTGTGGATTCCACTGCACCTACCATGGCTCCAGTGCACAGGTCTGGCCTAAGCAGACCCGAGGAGATGCCGGGTTCTGCAGAGGCTGCCCCGAGGGACAAAGTGCAGAGCAGTTGAAGTCCTTTGGGGATAAGTTGTAACCAAAGACAGATAAAATGGGAGAAGCCAGAAAACAAATTAATCTGAATAAAACTCTGATCCAAGATGCAGTAGCTTCATACAACCTTTTGGGAGACGAGACAACTTGGGGGACCAAGCACCCAGCTGTGTTTTCTTAAGAAGCTGTGGCCAGTGCAGAGTCGCCTTTATTCACTTGCCTTCCCTCATTCCTTACTCAGCCTTTGCCCTCACTCTTGCTTTCCAGGGATTTGCACACCTCCTGGAAAAGCAATAACCAAAGACTGCCTCGAGCTCACTGTACTAGAGGCCCCAAGCCAAGACAGAACTAAAAAATGAAAAAGAAAAGAGGTGGAATAAGAAAAGGAAAACAGGAGGACTGTAACACTGTGATAGTGAAGCAGCAAAATCCAATTACGCGATGTCCATACTCTGCAGTTCTTACAGGTTAAACGATATGAGTATGATAAGCAGTGCTGCTTCCAATGAACTGGGACACAAAACCTCTGAACAAAAGCAAGACATTGATCTTTTTAAGTTCTACAGATTAAGGTAACAAATGGCTCCATGTTGGATACTTTGGTCCATTCCTTTAGCCTTTAAAACTGTTGCCTCTATTTCATTTTTTCTGTATCTGCGGCCGTTATCCAGCACTTAAAAAAACACATCTCAGAGCAGTTAAATAAATGGCTTTCTTGAACTGTGTCCAAGATTCAAATTATTCTGATTAGTTCACATCTGTAAAATTAATAAAATGTATTTTCACCCTCAGCCTGGTGACGATATATTGCTCATTTTATTGTACCAGACTGAATATATGGTTAAGTTAGAAACCATCACAACAATATAAAGAGATCAAAAATATTTTCAACAATCAGATTCTGCTTAATAACGGACTCATGTTAATTTTCTGAATGCAGAAGGATCTTTTGATAAGTACTATTATCTAGATTAGACAAAATAACAAACTCCCCCATAAAAATTCAGAGTTTCATTATTGGGAGGGTATGAAGTGAAAGATTGTCCACTTTATTGAATATATGTTTTGACATCTTGATCATCCATCACTTATGTATTATATTTTCTATAGCCAACAAACTTTATTAAATTTAACAGTATTGCCACAGGCAAAAAACACTTTTGTTTCTAGAATCTATTGTTATTTCTTCTTTCTCAATGATTTAGCCCCTTTTTAGCTTATCTAAACAAATCCTTCTGAAAATGTAACGGGCAAAGAAAGGACATGAGAATATTTTTACAATGCAGATTCTGGTTCAGTGAGTCTGGGGAGATTTCACATTCCTAAAAAGCCCAGAAATAAAGTTGGTGCTGCTAGCTCATGGACCACACTCTGAGAAGCAAGACTCCAGATTACCTTTTCATAGCCTGAGTTAATACTTCCCCTTTCACCTGAATTTAGCTGTCAGTGTAATTCTTCACTAAAATTGCCTGAGTTATTGCTCCCATAGTCATCATCTGAGATTTCACCTATGTCTGACTAACCGGACTTCTTCAGGAGCAAGAGAAAAAGAGCTGAATAAAAATGCTGAATATCCCAGCTCTTTCTCTTGGTCATTCACTCCATCAAAAACTGCTTCTCATAGTCTTTTAAGTAATAACTGAAGACAGAGACAACTGAGGCACCAAAACATGTTAGTTAGGAAGGGTGGGCTGCAAGAGGTGAAAACTTTGTCAACAAGTACCAATTTGATGTGACTATTACTTAAAAAAAAATTCAAGAGCTATATATGCTTTAATTCAGGTCCATCAGGCAACTAAGTTCTGAGCTATTATTATGGGAAAGGCCTTAGGCTGTAGTTTTACAATATTCTTAAGAAGGAAGACAAGAAAGCAAGAGAAAACCAGTTCTTTGTTTGGAACATGACCACTGACAAGAACAACTGCTCCTCATCATGTTCTGAAACAGCATTGTGAAAGTCCCATTATTTATAACTCTTACTAGCATCATAAAATATTTTGTTTATGTCTATCTGTGTCCATTTATTGGAAAATCCTTTATCTTCAAATACTTTCAAAAGCAATAAGTTATGTCTTATTGTTTGATTCATCTGGGGTTACATATCTGAATGCTTAGCGTGTTGTAAGAACTCAACAAATGTTTGTTAAACCCAAAGGAATGATAAGAAGGGTCTGCTCCCCCTGAAAATGATACTCCTCCAGATCTAGAGCAGAGCTCTATGAGTTTCTGGTGGAATCCACCTGCATTGAGCTCTAGGGTCTTGGCTTATCATTTGAGAATTCTGAGTATGACATGAGTTACTTTCTTATTGGCTACTTGAAAATGCATTGACATTCATGTCTTGCTAAACTGCAGTATGCAGGATATTTTACTTAAAATGCATACTTTGGTGTCTCTTATAAAGAATTTAACAGATAGTAATTCAAATGCAGGTTATTTGCTTTAGAATCAATCTCTTTGTATGGGATGTGTAAGTTGTGGTTTTGTAGGAACCAATTAGATGGGTCTTTCATGACTAAACATCCAAGAGATAATAATCTTTTAAGCACCTTTGCTTGATATTTTTCCTCTTAATTATAATACCCATAAAAGAGTAAATATTAAAGAGTTTCAAGCCCTGGCTTATGTGGCTTAGTGGACTGAGTGCCAGCCTGCGAACCAAAGGGTTGCTGGTTGATTCCCAGTCAGGGCACATGCCTGGGTTGCAGGCCAGGTCCCCAATAGGGGGCGCTCAAGAGGCCACCACACATCCATATTTCTCTCCTTCTCTTTCACCTTCCCTTCCCCTCTCGCTCTAAAAGTAAAATAAATAAAATCCTTAAAAAAAAAACACCTTTAAGAAAACGTTTCAAGACACAGCATCTATAAATAACTGACTTCTCACTGAAATTTTTAAAATAGGGACACTTTTACTAAAGGAAGAATTAGTACTATGTACTCAAAATTACTGTGGGGGGGCACAATTTTTCCTTATCCAAAAAGTGTGTGTATCTAAAAAATCTGTCAGTTAGGCAGATGAAGTTTTCTTCTAAGTAAGTGGTGAAAAAGCGGCCACATACAAAACCTGACCATCTCAGAAGAGGCTAGTATGGCAGCTTTGCAAACTCAGAGACCTACGGCAACCATACAGGATGGTCTGAAATGAAAACTTTCTCACTAAAAGCCAGTGTTGGCAGGTAGTCACGTCCTAGGCTGGTATCTTCCCTGACAAAGGTCCATCTTTACCTTAACTGAGCCTGCTCATTGTCTTTCTGCATCTATAATAGCATCCCTGTGGAATGTCAGAGTACTCTTTTCCAGACTCATGGGAAACAATCTACCACCAGAGCAGTAGACCACAGAATCCTTCGCTGTCATCTTGTTCCCTAAATACTACCTCTACGTGCGGTAAATGTTAACTATCCTGCACCCACTAATGTAAAAGTAGTATATGTCTCTCCATTTTACTTTTTATCCAATCCCAGAGATTTCCCCACTTTGTTTTTTCCCTAATCAACCACCAATAGATTTCATGTAACCCCTCTTCTGCCTCCTCCTTTGATTGTAATTATAAAATTAGCTGCAACACTTCCATTCTCTGTAGCATTTTCTCAATTTGTTGAGCTTTCACTTCCCAGCAAAGGTCATTTTGGCTCAGATGAATTCTTTTTCAGATAAAAAAAAAAAGTCTCAGATAAAGACTTTTTCTTAGGCTGGACATTCTTTCATCTACATAAGATAAGGGATATTTCTGATTTAGCTATATAGTGCAAAAAAATTGACAACAAAAGAAATTATTATCAGTGAATTATTAGACAGGGAGGTTGGCACAAAGCAGAATCCTCCTCCTCCTCCTCACTCTGTTTAGAGGTTACAAAATGCATTGACAAAAGTTGCTGAAGTGGGGTGGCAATTACTGACAACTACCTGGGTCTGTCAAGTGATTCTAAAATAATTTAGGGAGTAAGTGGATCTAACTTAGAACTGCATTTGATAGCCCTAAAATCCAACTATCCCTAGTACCCAAACCAGAGACAAAGCCGTCCTCCCTCATGGAAGAAATCTAGAAAACTTTTATTGCAATTTATTTTCTCCTCTACTTTCTCCTACTATATTAACTGCCTATTTCAATTTATATTTCTTTACCTTCAGAACCACCTATACTGCTCAATGGAATAGGACAACACATAGAACATATAACATATCACACTTCATTCTGCAGAATTAGGGTTTCATTTAAAAATCTGACAACTGTGTATGTGTGTGTATGTGTGTGTGAGAGCACGAGAGAGAGAATACTTGTCATATACATGTAAACTAATGTATGATATATAGCACTAAGTTCACCACATGGGAAAGAAAATAAATTTATTTTATTGTGTAATTTTATTTTCCTTTCTTTGATAAACATGTTGCTTTTGTCATAAACATACTAGTTTTTCATTTAAAATACTATAGATATGTGAAAGTGGTTTGAAAAACTATTGGTTATAAATTCCACAAGTCACTATTTAAATAAACGTATGGGCATCTAAGGATCAAAAAAATGAAACACTTCATAAATATATGTGACAAGAGATATAAATAGGGCGCTAGTAGGGATTCCTTCTTCATACGATAAAGTATTAATTCTCTCTTAAAGCTTAAGTTTTGTAGCATTGCTTAAAAGTGCAGCAATAAAGTGAAGCTTTTCTGAAAGCTTTTTATGGGATGATGAGTGAGTTCATTAAAAAACACATTAAAAAAAATCTCTTTTAAGGCAAACAGAATCACTTCAATAAATTGAAGCGCAGCCAAAAAGAACAACCTGTGGGTACAACACAGAAAGGAAGAACCACAGCAAACCTGGTGGGTATTTCATAACAACATTTGAAATTCTGCTTGATCTTCACTGAAGACTTTGGGAAATGTAAGTTAAAAACAACAACTGTCTCTACTTTCAGTACTTTTATTGAGTGCTTCTAATTTATTTTAGCCATCTCCCTCCAAGGTGGGCTCCTACTCCACAATACCTAAAGTTTTACTCAAGGGCAATAAAGAGATTTTATAAACCTTGTCATTCAACAAGCCTTGCATAGATGCCTACCACGTACAGAAACTTGCTGGGGAACTTAGAGAAGTCAGCAATAAGAGATAGATTTCCTGTCTTGGAAGAATTTGCAATTCATTTGGAGGATTCCAAGTAGGAGGCATGCAAACGGTGCAAAACCACCAATCTGCAGGAATAAAAGACGACAATAAAAACCGTGAGCTAGTAAGTGCCTAAGGAAAGATCTAAAACACTAATTCTAAAGAATATATGCACCCCTATCCTATATTTATTGCAGCATTATTTACAATAGTCAATATTTGGAGGCAAACCAGGTACCTAGTAATACATGAGTAGGTAAAAAAATCTGTGGTACATTTACACAAAGGAATACCACTCAGCTGTTAAAAAAAAAAAGAAAGAAATCTTAACCTTTTGTGAAATCACAGATGGACCTGAAGAGTATTATGCTAAGTAAAATAAATCAGCCCTGGCGGTGTTGCTCAGTGGATTGAGTGCTGACCTATGAACCAAAGGGTAATTGGTTCAATTCCCAGTCAGGGCACATGCCTGGCCGGGTCTCCAGTAGGAGGTAAGCAAGAGGCAACCGCACAACGATGTTTCTCTCCCTCTTTCTCTCTCTTCCCCTCTCTCTAAAAATAAATAAATAAAATCTTTAAAAAAACTCAGGGAGGGAAAGAGAAATAACACGACTCACTTATACGTGGAATCTAAACAAAATAAAAAGTTAGAGATAGACTCACAGATACAGAGAACAGACTGACAGCTGACAGAGGGGAGGGAGGTTGGCAGGATGGGCGAAAAAGGTAAATGGGATGGTTCAATAAGTAGAAACTGGTAGTTACAGAATAGTGTAAATTACAGCATAGGGAATATAGTTAGCCATATCATGATAACTAGGTATGAGGCCAGGTAGGTACTTGAAATATGGGAAGGACCACTCTGTAAATTACATGATTTTCTAACCAATATGCTGTACATCTGAAACTAATAAAGAATAATACTGAATGTAAACTGTAATTAAAATAAAAATAAAAAAAATAAAACCAAGAACACCTTGATCTTTATATATACATACCTATATTTTAAAAATTAAGTCTTCAATATTTCCAAGGATACATCTCTAAAATGAGTCCCTACCCTTAAATAAGACTAGAAACAGTATTTTCCAAAACACATCCCACAGACTTTGTATGTATGGGCTCTTAACTTTTCTTACCCAATATACTCAATATAATAATAGGGTGTATAATGGGTCAAGATCTAATTGACAGTTCTGAGGTAAGTCAACATTGACAAGTAGTAAAAGTTTAGTTCTAGTAAAAAATAGGTACCAATTGTGGAGGAGGGTGAGGAGAGGAAAAGTTTTTCTCCTCTCTTAGGGCTCCTGGTTGGGTCTAAAAATTAAACTGACAAAGACAGATGAACAGAAGGAAAGTATATGAGTTTATTTATCATAAGTTTTACACGACACTGGGGCCTTCATAAAGAAATAAAGACTCAAAGAAATGATTTAAAAAAAAGAAATGATCCATTCCACAAGGTACCTCAGGAGTAGGTGTGTTTCGAATTTGATTTTAAAAGCAGCCACAGAACTGGATTAAAGGAGAAGGAAAACAGTACTTTCCTGGCAAAACAGCATGCACAGGGGAAATTAGCAAAGACAGATCCATTTCTACCATAACATGGGATTCTACTGGGTCTGGGACTATTTTATTCTAACCCAAATATCCAACTGCCCTGCATCAAAAAATACATCGGAGGCACAGCTGTGTGTTAGGTGCCCAGATTTAGGGGTTAAGCAGTCCGGCTCTCAGTCCCTCCTATTTGCTAATCATGTAACCTTGGGAAAGCTTATCTCAGTAAGCATCCATTATCCTACCTTTAAAATGAAGCTGATGATACAATCTATGTTATAGGGCCGTTCCAAGAACATAATAATGCATGTACTCACTTGGTACAGTCTGTGATACAATTTAGAATGTAATATGTAGCCGTGTAAGTGCTGCACTGAAATAAATTGAGTTCGGGACTATGAGGAAATGGCAGAAGGGAATCTGAAAGGCAAGTTCAATTCAGGCCATGATTCTTAAACTTCAGTGTGTATCCCAATTCCTTTGTTAAATCACAGATTCCTGTCCCCAACCCTGCAAAGTTTTGCACTCAGTAGGTCTGGGGTGGAGCTGAACTCTGCATGTCTAAGTTCCTAACCGATGATGACACTCTGCTCAAGGAAAACCACTGAGTTAAGACTTACATGCCAGTGAAGCACCTTCTACCAGAGAAAATGACTTACATCAGTGATTCTCCAGATGTGTTCTAAAGACCTGCAGGAACACCAAAGTGAGTACTTGTGCATTTCCAGGATGTGCATTCCATTTATTTATAATGGTTACTCAGAATATTGTTTTGTCACACATGAAAAGCTACTATTTGAAATAATGTGGACTTTTCTATTTCAGGCCAAATATACAAAGCGTGTACATTCAAAGCTATAAAATACATTATTTTCAATAAGGACTTGAACTAGAATGAAACAAAATGACAAAAAATTCTTCTCGTGGGAGGTTTGTAACACTTCTCAAATGGCCACCTGTCATTAAGTCAATTATGTGCCTGATGGTCTTGACCTCTGACACTTTTCCCTCCACTTCCCTCTTCCCCACATTGTGCATTTTGTCACTGGCTCCATATAGAGTAACTGATGTCAGAACCTCCAAAAAAGTGGGGAGACAAAGGAACTCAGACACTCAGAACTGATTATGGACCCAAACAAAAACCTCAAGTATATTTGTATGGACAAAATTTTGTTTACAGTTAAGGTTTGTTTCTATAAAAAGAAGATAACTAGCATATATGAAGAAAAGATGAAATATATCATATCACTAACACTGTGCTTTCAAAAGCTAAAAGACTGAAAGAGAAAGTAATTCATAACCCGTCAGTACGACTTCACTTTTCCTTTTGCCTTCCCTGCAGATTCAATCACTTGGTAAAGCCCACATTTTCCCTTTCCTCTGTATCTTCTGCGGTAAAAATATTGAACAATGGGGAAATAAGGAAGAAATGCTATTAATGCTTTTTGCCCTTTCATTTTCTCCTCCTCCTTCCCTAAAAATAGCTTTCCTGCCACTACCGGATCCAAATTACTCACCTTTGGCCCAACCATCAGGTTTATATTTACTTCTTATGGTGGTTGCCATGACTACCCCTGGAGGTACCAAGCAAGAAGTGGGAGGTCTGATGCATAAAATCTAGTGCAGCCTGGTAAAATTTTGTTAATAAGATAATTAACTTAAAGGATTTAAATAAATAGCCTCCCTAGATAAAACTCTATTGATTTGGTCACCCTTGACATGGATGGTGTTACTGAGAGGAACTGTCTCATACTGGGCTTTGCTGCCTGATTGACAGGCAGGAGAAGAATTCCCACAGGTTCCAACAAACACCTGTTCTTCTCTTAGCATGGGCTTAAAATTACACTTTTACCCCCTGCTTATAATAAATTGCCCCTACACTACACAGTTCATTTTAACATTTCATCTGACAAGAAGTCACCATAATTGCCTCTCTAAAAGCATAGCAAAAAGTAAATCTTACAGATTTATTACCATCTGTCAGTACACCTGTGAAAGCTTCGCATTACAGCGCACCTGGTAAGACATTCAGAGCTGGTGCAAGGGTCTTCTGATGCACACAGGGGACGTGAAAACACAGCAGTTAAGTGACCTGCCCCACATGTCAGGAGTGGGAGGCTCACCAGGAGAACAACATCAAGGACTAGTCACCTTGCTAAGAAAGGATTTGTGTTATGTTCCAGCAAGTACGATCACCCATGAGAGATTAATAACCAGAATAAACCAAAGGGAGACATTTTGTAGTATAAAGTTAGGCTGTGAATATATAGGGAAAAACTGAGCTTATATCACTATTTCCAATGTCCACAACTCCATGAATTTTGTTTATAATAAATAACCTTGTATATGATCTGAAAACACCATTACAAAACCCCAGATTCCTACAGCCATTGGGGAAGCAAGATCCTCCTCTAGTTGTGAGTGATGGTACTTAGCAGTTAACCATTTAACTGAGTCAAAGCCAGCTAGTAACTATAATTTTAACCAGTCATGCATGGATTTCAGCTAGAAGCCATAAAAATGCAGTTTAATTCAGCTTTTTTGTTAGTAATTTTGACTGGAATTCTCTACCCATGGAGACAGAAAATGTGGTTCATGAGCAAATTTATAAATAAGCTACGATGTTAACCTAGTTTCACCATGAAGAATCAGGTCACTGCTGAATAAATTGGGCTGCTGCTCCTCACAGTCATGTCGTGAAAGAGTGAAGAGAAACTGAGGCAATGGGCGCGGGACCACTGTGTTCTCCTGTATTGTCTCTGCCTTATTCTTTTTTTTTATTTTGCCACATTTCCCATCTCTTGTTTGCTAACATTTTCTCTCCTTGATCACCTTCTTCACTCGAAAATATCTTAATAAAAACTTCCCAGTGGCACCCATGAATGGAGTTCTCACAGAGATAAGGTGGACATAACATAAGTTGACTCTTTGGAAATAAAGAAAAAAATTCTGCAAATACAGAATATGAAATTAAAGTATTGAATAATTATCAAATTAATATATTAGCTTTAAATTGTGAAAAAACATAAAACATAAAAATCATTATTCAAATGCATTTGTTACCCTTTAAAATGCAGCCAAGAAAACCATGCTCACCAATGAATATGTTATTATGGAACAATATGCATAAATAAGTTATTGTGTGAAATAAGAGTTGAACCAACATTGGTGGGAAATTGAAACCCTCAAACCATGGTGAAAGAATATGGAATTGCATAGATATTAGGAGTTTAGTTTTACAGGGAAAAAAAGTGACATAAGGGAAAAACACTACTCAGAGGGAGCATGTATATTATACATTTTTTAAAGTCCAGCTATACGGGGAAATTCGCTATGCTAGTAAACATGCAGTATACTATATCTCAGCTCTGCCCTGCTTTAAAAAATGACATATATTATATATAATATATATTTATATTTTGTCGGATGATATAAACACAACATCAGAGGAATGAAAAGCTTTCATGAAGCAAAGAAGAAGGGCCCTCTTTGTGGTTTATGTCATGGAGAACGCACAACTGTGAGGAAGATGCCCACGAACCAGTACATAAGGAGAGACCACAACTTTCCACTATGGCCCACTTTCAAACTTGGAACATATTTAGCACCTTCACATTCAACTTGCCCAAGCAAGAGAAGAGCTTCCTACAAGCTGGGCTTTGCAGATTATCTCTAGGCTGCGTGTTTCAGTCCACTTGAGCTGACTCCTGAGTGTCACTAAAGATGTTCATTATGCTGTGACATACACATGGGAGAAAAAAGGCAGTTAAACGGTCCAAGTTCAAGTGAGTAGAACAGGGAGAAATCAATAGAGACAAGGGTTTTCGTGCGCTGCAACTGTCAGGAAAATTTTTATGAAGTAGCAGGAGTGGGAAGTGTGTACTGAGCTGAACCCTAAAATTAATTCCAGCCTTTGAACCTGGTAATATAAACCTGTGATTACTGTAGAAGCTTCAAACTCAGATGTCATAGGATGCCCTTTAATCATATCTCCATTCAGTAAAAAGACATTCAAAATAAAGTCAGGGTTCTACCCCAAACCTTAAAAATAAATATAATTGTGCGAATACATCTGTAAATACCATCACTTACCCTCCTTGCAAACTGTGGACTCCCCATCACCCCCAGTGGTGTCCAAAGTGGGGCAGGGCGGTCCCCCACGGGGTGCTCTGTTTCTTTTGATTTCTGCTTTGTTTCTCTTCTAGAAGTCAAACCCTACTACAGAAGTGCAGGCAGGTAAGATATAAATTTAAAATACGGAATATAAATCATTAGTGATTACTGAGAGTTTACTATGTGTCAGCCTCTGTGCAAACTGCTTTATATGTATTAACTTGTTTCATACGCAAAGTTATCCTGTGAGGTAGGGGTTGTTATCAATCTCATTTCATAAATAAGGGAAGTTAGGCACAGAGGTTTAACTGACTCAAGTCACAGTAAGTGGTCAAGCCAAGACAGATGGAAGCAAAATGACTGATACAGAAATACTAAGTGTGTAGGTAGACAGACGGACAGACACAGAGATAAGTATACAGATAGATAGGGATTTTAAAACAAAAGAGAAAAAAAACATCAAATTCTAATAATTTCTGACAACTGGGTGATGGGCAAGATTCTTCTTTTGCACACCACTGTGTATTTCCTAAAACATCTATAATCAACAAAGACTGCAATTATAACTGGGAGAAATCAGGGAAAGCAAAAAATATTACTATTAAAAACTGCAATTTAGAGACAAAAGATAGAAAACCAAATGAGACACTGAGTAACAAGGTGGAAACTGATGTTAGATAAAAATAACAAGAATGAGCATGGACTTATTTTCTATCATAAAGTGTGCATTTCAAGGGTGATCACAGGCCAAGTGAACACAAACATCTAAACAGAAGGGAGCCGCTATCTGTGAAAGCAAGCTTTGAAAAGTAGTTGAATTAATTTTGAAAAAGATTTAAAATTTAAAGGACTGGAAAACTGATGTTACATGGTAGATCTAATTAAAAGTGTCTGAATGCACTTTTTCTTTTTAAATTGTGATGGGTAAGAGGAGATGAGTGCCCGTTCTTTACAGCTGAGGAAAATTATTTGCTTCATAAGACTTCTAGCCAGGTTTCTAGAATTAAGTTGGTGGCAGTAATCATGTTGTTATTAGTATAATTGCTTTCTGACATCTGTTTCCCTGTCATAATCAATTCATTGATAATAGCAATGACACAAATAGTATACCAGTATATCTAATCAGTAATGTCTAAGGCTTCTCCAAAATAAAAATGAAATTATATACCAGTTACCTATGCTCCTCACCAAATTCCCCTCCACCGTGTAATACTGGATATGATGTGTCACACAGCAATGAGGCTAGGCCAGTTGTCACTCTCCTCTCACAGTAATTTATTCTCAGTAATTTTTATGATGCCATACTCGTGTAAATGTGCAAGTCCTTTACGAAGTAGCAAGGAATAAAATGTGCATATTGTTGCTCAAGGCGTAATGAAATGCAGTTTGTGAATAATTGTTTCTATTTACATTTTTATTACCAAAGCGAACTACCCAGGGCACTCTGTCCTGGACCCGTGAACCTGCTAAGTCATAGTGCTACGTTGAACTTAGTCCTCGTGTGGGGAGAGAGCACTCCAGGCCTGGGCCTGCCACCGCAGCACATGCAGGGGCCTCTGAGAGTCGTAAAAACTCTGTGGCTGTGTTTTCTATTATTCCTCCAGATCAAGGATCATTTTCTTAAAAAGAAAACTCTACTGCCTAACCTACTCAATGTAATGATGTTTGAGATTTTTTTGAAGACAATCAAAATGGCTATTATGAAAGCAGAGGAATACAGTTTCAACCCTTGTTATCATAGAATACTAATACATATTTAACCTTCACTTTTGAGAGGAAAGTAAATAGATGTGTGTTCAAAGTGTATTTTTGGAAGAGTACACTGATATACATGAATAGTTGTTGAGCATCTGTAATATCTATCATTAGTGATCACTCTCTACGCTCCAGATGGGTTTCTAAGGATATTCCATATTTTACATTTTAATCCTCACAAATATCTTGTGACGTAAGCATTGACACTGTGATTTTACAGATGAGAAAACCAAAGGACTGAGCATGAAGCAACTTCCCCAAATCACAGGATTAGTGATTCATGGGACTGGGAATCCAGTGCAGGCCAGATCTGCAAGGCCAAGGAGAGCCGAGTCTCGGCCGTCTCAGCCTTGTTTGTACCGTAAAAGCAGCACAGCAGTGATCCGCACTGATTAGGAGGAGCTGTAGCTTACACTTCCAACACCGACAGGCATGGAAACTCACGACTGATCTCCACCACCCAGTGTGCATTTGTCACACCACTTCTCTAATCGACCAACAGATTGTGCAAGACAGCATTTAAATCATGCTTACTTATTCTTGGATCCCAGTGAGAGAATGACCATGAAAATGAATTGCAGTTAAATGTAATTCAAATGGTGCTTTTTGAACAGGCTACATTACACTCAAATCCCAAAACAACTGCAACAGTGATGACCACCGTGCCGTGTGTTAAAGACAACATACATGAAGCTGGATTATGTAATGAATACTTAAAATACCTCTTAGAGTAACTGAAGGCCATCTGGCTTTATATTTTTTAAGCCATCTGCCTTTTCCTATCTATCTTAGATATGAAGGATCACTGAAGAAAAGTACTAAGTTTACAAAGTAAAAAATGCACACGAAAAATGAATACTTTTTGCCAATTGATTTTTATTGAATACTAACCCCAAGGCAGTAAGTATCCTTAAAGAATAATAATCTCAATGGGTGTCATAATAAACCTCTTTATTGAAAAAGACTCCTTGAAGACAGAAATATTTATGCTCCTGAATAGAAGATTTTGAAGTAAATGGTACAAGCTATTGGTTTTACACTACTTAAACAGTGTAAGTTAGACAAACCTCACCTATGAATATATGAAATCAAGAAAATTTGAATTTCTTGACTATGATCAAGAACGCACATATATACAGCTAACTGGAAAAGGTAGAGAGAAAGTTCACTATGTAATTCTTTCTGCATGGCCAAAAGAAGACCAAATTTGAATTCTGGAGTGATAGGTTTATTACCTATACTCACTATTTGTTTCATCTCCAACAAGTCTCTTCATCTCCTAAAATTTCCGTTTTTCCTCTATTTGGTAAAAGTCAATGTTCACAGCAGCATTATTCACAATAGCTAAAACATAAGAGTCACTCAAATGTCCATCGGTGAGTCACTGATAAGCAAAATGTGGTACGTACATGCAAGACAACATTGTTCAGCCTTAAAGAGAAAGGAAATCCTGACACGTGTTACAACGTGAATGCACCTGAAGGACATCATGCTCGGTGAAATAAGCCAGTCACAAAAAGACAAATACGAATGCTGTACAATTTCACTTACATGAGGTACTTAGAATACTCAAACTCATAAAGATAGAAGGTAGAACAGTGTGTGCAAGGGGCAGGGGGAAGTGGGCGATGGGAATTTATTGTTTAAGGGGTACAGAGTTTCAATTTAACAAGAAGAAAAGAGTTATGGAGACAGACCAATGGCGATGATGGCTGCACATCACGAATGTATTTAATGCCACTGAAGTATACACTTAAAATGATTATGTTATGTTATGCATATTTACCATAATTTAAAAATGGGGAAAAGTCGATGAATTGGAATGAAGTTTAAATAAGATATATGATAAAATACTTTGTAGAGTTTAAAGTGCTGTATAAGTGTGCAGTGGCTTCTTCATTTTCTTCATTTTCAAGCCTACCCATCCTCTCTTCTTTCTGGGACTGAGCTGACCCCGAGCCCAGCCTAGCTCCATCTGCCTGTTTGCAAGGAAAGAGGCCATCCCTGGAACAAAGAGTGGCTGTGATCCTGCAGAGCATGCCAAGCCACAGCTTAAGAATCTAGTAATGAACGGTGGACCGGGTCCCTGACCTGACCACAGAGAGAATGATATGTGGAAAAAAACAAAGAAACAAATATGAGAAAATAAAAGGTAATTTCAGAGAATGGCTACGGTCTAATGAGTAGTCAGCAGGACTGTTACAAAAAAATAACATTTAAACTGAGACCTGAGCACAAGAAGGAAACAGGAGTGAGAAGCTATCCTGTGTGAGTAAGTGAACAGTAAATACTTGTGGTTTGTGATGAGATCCAGCAGGTAGGCAGGGGCCTGCTCACGTCTGCATGCCAGCCACGGAAAAGAGACTCGATTGCATACTTATGTTAACAGAAAGTAATTGGGAGGCTTTAAGCAAGGGCACACCATGATTTCATTTACACCACACAGAGATGCCCTTTAATGGAATCCAGCCTCCCAGCCACAGTGCCACGGTCCCGAGGTAGACAAAGAAATCCTCTGACAGGACTTCTGACCTCCAGACCAGGAGTGGACCAGGCAGAGCCCCTTCAGAGTGGCTGAGGCCTGAAGGGGACACTCACTTTGTGTCCTGCCACATGGACCAGCCGAGCAAAAGCACAGACTGCTACAGAAATGACAGATGGCAAGAGAGTGGACCACTGTCCCTGAGGTCCAACCACACTGTTCTTGGGCTTTGTGAGGTTTTTCCCCAAATTCCCTGCTTTGATTAAGCTAATTCAAGATGGATTTCTCATTTTGCTGACAAAAAATCCTAACTTTATTAAATTAGGTGCTATTGTTACTGTAGTTGTGGAGTACACCAAAAGCTAGTGGTCTGCATACAGCATTCATTTGAATTGCCCAATAACCCTTCGGTGCACTGTTGAAAGTAACTTAGAACAGTGAAACAGGTGCTCGAATGAGAGCCGAAGAAGTGGTGAGGCCAAGTTCATTGCCATGTGTGTCTCTCTGACTCCCAAGTGTCTGCTCCAACCGGCACCACTCACAGCTTCCCTCTACGACATGTGGAGTGCGGCCCACAGCCAGATCTGAAGGAGCTAGCAGCAACCAAATCAAAAGTCGGATCTGCAGTTGACTCCTACCCCACAAATGCCCCTGTTGAAAAAGGAAGAAGACCAAGCCCTTTATCTTTCAGGTCAAAAACAGGGAAATCAGTGCACAAGTATTGACTCAAGTCCCTCCCTGCAAATGTGTGCAATCACCCAAGAGACAAGACTCAACTAATGCAGCAATTAGAAAATGAAATATACGACTGATTACCAGATTGACAGGTGCACACAAAACATGCAGGAACTGAGAAGAAGGCAAAGAAATGTGAGAAAACGTCACAGAAGGCTTTTTGACAGTACAGAGGCTACAAGATGGAAGCTACAAATTGACTTTTTTTTTTTATCAGTCCAATATTTCCATGTTTACTCTAAAGCAGGGGTGTCAAACTCATTTTCACTGGGGGCCACATCAGCCCTGGCAGTTGCCTTCAAAGGGCCGAATGTGATTTTAGGACCGTATAAATGTAACTACTCCTTAACTAGGGGCAAGGAGCTGGCACTGCTGTGGGGTAGACCCAAGGTCTAAAACGAGGTGAAGGGCCGGATTTGGCCCAAGGGCCTTGTGTTTGCCACCTGTGCTGAAAAGGGTTAAATAATTGGCTTGAGTTCACTTTAGCTTTCACTTTTCAAAAATTGTTTCAAAACCTCCATTAAGTTTAGGAGACTCACAAACTGATTTGTCTTTTTCATAGGGATGTAAATATACTTGATTACAAATTTCAAACGTTGTATTTATTATTACATGCTGGAAAAAACTACAGGGTCAAAGATAACATCATATATTATAAATAATATGTAAAATAGCACAGTTTGTACTGCATTCACTGTTTTATACATACATAAAACATTACATAATCTGGACATCGGAGATTTAGAGCCTGGAAATTTTACTAAGAGAAAATTACATACTGAATTTTAACTTTTTTTTTTTTTTTCACCAAAATGCAAGTAATGGAAAGACTAAGTGGCTTTAAGATAGTGACTTTTTACTAATATCTGGTCAGATGAAATATTAACTGTCTTACCTGAATTAGAAATAAACTAAGTAAAAAAAAACACAAGAGATATATGTTTCTGATTAACAAGAAAGCATATGACACAGCAATTTACACAAACAGTGATAAATGACCTAAAGAATTCAGTGACAAGCCAACCGATCGCTGTAGATGGATGCACATTTATATCCTATATTAGCATTTCTGCTTGTCTTATAAAACAAAATTCATTAAGTTTGCATTCTGTTGTTTTGGTCTTTGCAATGCGTTACAAAGTTAAAATAGGGCAGATCATTTACACAAACACAAGCTAAGTGACTTCCTTCGGTACATCCATAAATATCGTTCAATCATCAGAACATGACATAGGTCATGTCATTGTTCATCTTTTACTCATTCACTACCTTCTCTCTCTCTCTCTCACACACACACACACACACACACACACACACAGAAGGCACAGGTGATCTTCCAATTACTGAGAGAAACAAATTTATAATTCATCCTGAAAGATAACCTACAGATAAGAAGGGTTTTTGTTTTAATTTTTGTTCTCGTTTTTAATTTCAAACTTGCATAAGGTTGATGTCTTAATCTTTTTTTTCTAACTTCAAGCTGGTCAGGAATGTCTTGCTGGGTAGCATGTTACAAATGATAACAATCAGTCCTCTTCAGGTCTTAAAATTTTATAAAGAAACTGTTTTATAAAGACTCTAATTCATCTTGAAGGCAATATTGGTAGAAATAAATACCTCTTTAGTAAGTTTATCGGTGAGAGGACAGTTCCAATGATTTTATTAAAAAAATTTTTTTGATCCTTACTTCCATTGTTTCAATACAAATAGTGGTTAGAAAACTCATAGTTCACAAATATTTGAGTACTGTCTATGTGCCAGGCACTGTTTTCATGTTTTAATCACGATAAAAATTCATCTTGAAAAGAGCCATAAAATTAATTACAGTGAAGAAACAACAACATTCTTCCCTCAGTTTATTATTTTAATTGCTGGTCTCCCTGTTGGTAAAAGAACACTGAAGTCATTATTCCCTTTTCCTTCAAGGTGTGATGTTGCCTTAAAATTAAAAATTCCTGAAACTAAACAAATGATTTTAAATACTGTTTTTTCTAATGCAGATATTATTTATCACGTTATATCCATTTTGAAGCCCTAACTTAACTGATAAGTAAAATGTTGATTTTTCCTGCTGCTACTTAAGGCAAAATTTTCTTTCAAACAAACTTTATTATATTCGAGAGATTTAACGGATTTAATGATTCACATTTCATAAATGTGATTTCATCTAAGCCTTAATTAAAGTTTTATTAGATGTCACAGCAATTTCCCTACAAGTAGTACAAGGTTCCTCAAGTCAGGCTGCATTTTGGGAGGGCTGTGATCATCTTCGCAAAGACAGTTCTCACACAGTTTAATGCACTGACACCATAGTTACATTCCCCATCTGCCTACCTATCTACTGGCTGCCCCATCATCCCTAGAGGCAGGCTCGGATCTCTCACTCCAGCAAAACCCTCCCTTGGCCCATGCTCCCTTTCAATTACTTCCTCTCCTACTTCTGTCTCAGCCATGCTTTTTTTTTTTTTTTTAAGACTGTAGTTTCATTCATGTCACTACTTTCTCCTCTACTTTCTCCTCTCACCCTCATCACCTGTCCCACTGAAATCTGGCACCAGTGGCCCCCATTCCTGCACCAAATACACTCTTACTAAATCCCAGATCACCCCCTCCTTTGTCAATTCTCAGGATCCGCTTTTCCTCTCACAGACCTGCCCCCTTCCACGTTGCTCCTCCTCATTCTCCTGCCTGGTGCTCTCCCTTCACCCTGCCCAGACACAGCACTAGGACTCCGACCCTGAGCCTCTGTTCGGCTCCATGTATTCATACTTCTTGCCTGGTTTCCACCACGACTTAAACATCAATGGTTCAGCATCTTGAGCTCACCCAAGCCCTGCTGGTAGAGTTGATCTCTCTACTGGGAGTTCTACGAGCATCTCAAGAAGTCTAAAGCTTTCTATTTCCGAAAGCACCTGGGAACTTGGACTTTTCTCCTTCCTGGAAGCCGTCCTCACTTTTTGTCCTTCTTAATCCAGCAGTTCCTAATTCTGTTCTGTCTCCACCTCAGCCCCTTTCTATCTTCTCTCCATACAACACTAGAGGGACCTTTCTAAGAGACATGAGTGTTATTCAGGTAACAAGTATCTGTCCTTGGCCAGCTATCACCCTCAGAGAGAGTTCAAAATCTGCCTGTGGTAGCTGAGACCTTTCTTCATTTTAGGAACAAGAAATTATTCCATCACTCTCAAGTAACACCACGAACACCCCACCTCCACTGGCCATATATATGGAGCTGGCCTCAACAAAAACACCAAAGACCTCCATACAGTTCTGGAAAAAATGCTAAGTAAGTATGAAATGCTCAGGAAACTCTAGATTTTTAAAGACATTCATTTCTTACTTTGACCTTATCTTTCATTCACTGATGAAATCTTAGAACAGCTAGCTGTCTTCCTTTTACACGTATACCATTTACCTTTCCAGATAAATTCACAAAAACAGGTAACCTTTTGGACCAATTTATAAACAGAGCACTGTCATCCAAGAAAGTTAACTTGTTACCCAATCATATTGTGTAATCTCTTAAGGCAGTTTATTTATCCTAAGAAGCAAGTATATTATAAGGTCAAAGTTTTATTTTCTTGCATCAAAGTAGACGATGCAGCAGAATTTTGTTTTGTGTCCTTGGCTCAGGCAGGGAAAAGAAATCTGTTTCTGGGAGCTTTGCCTCATTTTACACAATGTGGGTTTGTTAAAAATAAATTCTTTGAGTGTTCTTTTAATGCATGTTTTACTGGAATAATCTTCTTCAAATCCAAAGCTTGCCCTAGGCTCTCACTGGGCGAGGAGAGGATTCTGGGAGAGAGTGAGGCATTGAATTCCCCGACCCAGTCCTGCAAGTCCAAGCCTGTGGGGGTGCCGTCTGCTGCAAGCCACTTAATGTTCACCTGACCCTCGGAAGCATTAACTGCTCTGAATTTTTCCTAACCTTACAACAATACCACTGCACATGTTGACTAAACAAAAGATGATGTGGTTTTTGTCTCTGGCAGTTTGAAATGTGGACAGCTCAATTGTTAACATTTAAAAAGTATTAATGAAAGTCTTCTCAGATTGTTCACTATTCTGCAGAGAACTCCTTGCCTTGCTCTGTCCTACTTCGTTATTCTTGTTTACATTCTTCCCTCAACTTACTGCTTCCACACTTCCTTGTATTTCTATGGCAACCCTACCAAAACCTCAGAGAACAGAAAATTTTCACTGCAGTTATTATTATTGGGTAATTGTATTCCTGTATCACATATAAAGAAATGAAGTGGGAGGGGTTAAACTTTTTGTGCAAAGTCACCTAACCAGTGAATGGCAGAGCCAACATGGGACCCAGGCTAGCCCAGCAGCAGAGCATCCTTTAAAACGGTAAGGCAGTCTAACCCTGTCCCCCCTAGACAGCCTGCCCGCACTCCCACCCTGCCAGGACCTCCCTGGGCTTTGCCGCTCCCGCAGGCAGGGGTTTGTCCTTCCTATACTGATGCTTGTCATTGTTCTCCCACTAGACTCAGGCTATGCCCATGCTCGTGTCCCCCTGAAGATCACATTCCCAAAGTATAGAAACCATGTTTTTAAACCTAAAACAGTCAATTCTGACATCAAATTGATGAATAAAAATATCTTCCAACTGAACTTAACATGTTGGATGAACAGCTGAACTAATATGAAAATTAGATGAACTGAACTTTATAAAGGGATTTCAAATCATATCATGAAAATGTCATATATTTTAAGCAGACATCACACATAAATGGATAACATATGGCAGTACCCAATTTACATATAAAAATATGAGATAAAAGCTACTTTTCCAATTAACCTACAAGAGCCTATTTTACTTCTAATAAGGGCATTAATTTAGCCCACCTATTTATTTAAATTATGGATTACTTATTGAATAGATAAATGGATATAAAAATGAGTCAATGTCTTTCTTAGAAGTGAAACAGATCTTTGTGGGTCTGTATTCAATAACTTAACAGTATTTAAATTGAAAACCTGCCAAGTATGGGGAACTATGTCTTATTAGAAAAATAAGACCTAGGTAAGAAAATTTAATGTATAAAATGAGGACACAAAACATTACTTCAGAAAACCAAAGGGAAGAATCTATTGCAGTCAAAACTTTTGACTCGTCTAATCAATGTCACCTGATGCCTGAAACTTGGATTATGTTAATGGTCACTAAGATAACACTCTCCCAATGAACTCATGCACGAAATCCATTTAATAATTATTAACTGAGTGCCTTCTATATACCAAACACTATAAAAAGTGCCAAGAAAACAAAAAAAGTAAAGTAAAATGAACATGGCTCCTACTTTCACTGAGCTTACAATTTAGTGGGAAAAATCACCTTCATTCAAATACTTATTCAAGTAGCAATATAACTGAATACTTTGATGTACGGGTATTCACCAAGCCTTTTACAGTGGCAGGTAATAATCTCAAATCAAAACTGGAATTTTCTGAAGATGGTGTCATAGGCAGACATGGCTTATCTTTTTGCATAACCACATTAAAAGTACAACTAAAACACAGAACCATCACTCAGGATTGTCAGAAGTCCAGTTGAGTGGAGGTCTGACAACTACAGAATTAAAGAAACCACATCCATCCGGACTGCTAGGAGGGGCAGAGATGAGGAAGGGGCTGGTCCCACACCTACGTGTAGAGGATAAAAATTCAGGAGGAATCTCTCAAGAGTGAGGAATCCCTGCCACATACCAGGCCCCCCAGCCCAGGGTCCCAGTGACAGAAGAGAAGTCCCTACAACTTCTGCCTGCGAAAACCAGCAGGGACTGTGTTGGTAGAAGAAACTGCTGAAGCCCCAAGCAGTTCCTCTTAAAAGAACCCACACATGGACTCACCTACTCAGACTCACTCCCTCCGAGTTCCAGTGCTGGGGTGGCAGCTTTAGGGCACCTGTGGCATACTGGGAGAGGCTGAAGTATCTGGCATCAATGCCAGCAGAGGCCATTGTCCCTTTTTTGAGCCCTACCCCCACAGAGCCACAGAGCTGGCAGGCTGCTGCTGTATCTGAGACTCGACCAACCTGGCTAACACTGTTTGACCCACTTTGGAAGTCCCCAAGGACTCCACCCCACCCACCTTATGAGCCCATCCAAGCTGCTTTTCATATGAATAACTGGTCTTGGCTCATGCTTCACAGCTTCCTAAATACTACCAAATAAGCAACAGCTGGCCTCAGTGAGCTCCGGGCTCCGCACTAGCAACAGCCAGATTAGTTTTACAGCTTGGCTTCACCTGGGAATCTCTAAGCCAAGCCCAAGTAGCAGCCTTTCCGGTTTTATAGTTTAGGAAGGGCAGCCCTGGGCAAAACACAGGTGAGGGCTGACCTTGACATGCACCACCCTGGAAGCCCCAGGGCCAGCGCACCTTGTAGACAGCTACTGACCATTCAGGGCACCACCACCCTGCCCCCGCACAGCTGATCCTCCACAGAGGGCAGAGGTTGGTGGTAAGTGGTCACAGCCAGTCCTTGCAGCTGACCGGCCTGGGCAAATCCCTCCCACTGATGTGCCAATATCAACCGACACTCAACTACAAGAGGAGGGTGTACTCAGCCCACACAAAGGGTGCTCCTCAAGTACCCAGCTTGGGTGATAGGGGAGGCTCTGGACCCTACAGGACACCAGCTACATTAGGCCACACAACTAAGACACAGAGTCAAAACAGCTCTACCTAAAACATAGAAATAAACACAGGGAGGCTGCCAAAACAAGACAAAGAAACACAGCCCTAATGAAAGAACAGATGAAAACTCCAGAAAAAGAGCTAAACGAAATGGAGGTAAGCAATCTATTGGATACAGAGTTCAAAACACTGTTTATAAGGATGCTCAAGGAACTTAGGATGTCAGCAGCATTAAAAAGATCCAATCAGAAATGAAGGATACAGTAATTGAAATAAAAGACAATTTACAGGGAAACAACAGTAGAGTGGATGAAGCCTAGAATCTAATCAATGATTTGGTACATAGGAAGCAAAGGAAGGAAGCAAAAAAAAACCAATCAGAACAACAAGAAAAAATTAAAAAAATGAGGATAGTATAAATAGCCTCTGGGACAACTTCAAGAAATCCAACATTTGCATCACAGGGGTGCCAAAAGGAGAAAAGAAAGAGCAAGAAATTGGAAATCTATTTGAAAAAATAATGAAGGAAAACTTCCCTGATTTGGTGAAGGAAATAGACATTCAAGTCCAAAAAGCAGAGAGTCTTAACTATGATGGATGAAAAGAGGACTACACCAAGACACATCATAATTAAAATGCCAAGAGTTAAAGAGAGAATCTTACAAGAAGCAAGAGAAAAGCAGAGAGTTACCTACAAAGGAGTTCCCATAAGACTGTGAGCTGATTTCTCAAAACAAATTTTGCAAGCAAGAGGGGGCTGGCAAGAATTATTCAAAGTGATGAAAAGCAAGGACCTACAACAAAAGTGCTTCCAAGACAAGGTAAAGCTAAAGGAATTTATCATCACCAAGCCATTATTACATAAAACGTTAAAGAGACTTATATAAGAGAACATCAAAACTATGAATATTAAACTGACAACAAATTTAAAACTATCAACAACTGAATCTAAAAAGATAAAAACAAAAACAAACTATGCAAACAACTAGAACACAAGCGGCAAACGCAAGGCCCACGGGCGGAATCCGGCCCAGGACCTTGTTTCTACCTGGTGGCAGTACTGAGCTCCTTGCCCCTAGTTAAGAAATAGTTACGTTTATACAGTCTTAAAATTACATTTGGCCCTTTGAAGGTAACCACGAGTTTGATGTATCCCCTGGTGAAAATGAGTTTGACACCCCTGAACTATAACAATAGAATCATAGGTATGGGAATCATTTTGGGGCTTGTCAGCTGGGAAGGAGAAGGTGGAGAAAGGGGGAAATGGTGTAGAGATCAAGAAGCATAAGTGGTAGCAACAAAATAGACAGAGGATGTCAACAATAGTATAGGAAAGGGAGAAGCCAAAGAACTTACATGCTCAACCCATGGACATGAACTAAGGGGATGGGGGATTGCTGGAGGGAAGGAGAGTACCAGGTGGAGGGGAGCAAAGGAAAAAAATAGGACAAATGTAACAGCATGACCAATAAAATATACTTAGAAAATAAAAATAAAAATAAAATAAAAAGGAGGAAAAAACTAGAATTTTCTGTTTTATGCTATTGGTAATGCCTATAGATGCCTATCAATGTCTTAGACTTCTATCTCCCTAATGCAGCAACTCCAAGAGGAATATTTTTAAATAACTAAAAACCCTTTCTCTTCTAGACTACATATGGAGTATTTAGGGAAGAACTAACTGGCCTGAGGTCTAAGACACAGGTTATTACAAGCAGTCACCTTTGAGACACAAGCTGAACTGCCTGGGGCGGCATGCACTCAGAGAAAAAGCCCAGGAGAACAGCCGAGTCTGCAGGACATTCCCGATTGACAAGAATGTGCTATTACCAGAAGAAGGGGTCCGAGATACTGCGCAGATAAAAACATCAGAGGTGCACACCAGAAAAGGGGTATGGAACATAGGAAGAACTTTGGAGAATGTTTCAAGAATAACAATAAAGACAGACAAAGGTGAGGAAGAGGTGCCTGGAGAATAAGGAGCTCAAAGTGTTGAGGACACCAAGGGTACCGATGACACCAGTCTGAACCTCAGCAGGTGGGTCACGTTTACGACCTTGGAAAGAGGTAACTCACATCAACGAGGGCAGTACTGAGATCTTTTAGACTCTTGTTGAAAAATAAAAATATTTAAAAGGCTGCCAATGATTTGTATCTGGAAATCTTTTAAATATCTAATCTTGGTATTTCCCAGTTTGCATCTTTAGCTTTGAGACACCTGGAAAACTATTTACACAAATTTCATAGTTTTGTCTCTAATTTCTATTTCATTGATTCTTTATCCACACATCCTTTTTAACTATGGAATTCTCTCCAGAGAATTAACCATTTTTAATTCATTAACTAAAGCAATGGTCAAAATTAACTATGAAATTCTTCCTAGAAATTAAGCAATTTTAGCATTTTATCAAACTATCCAAGTTGCTGCCTGTTAAATCATTCTAGCATCTCCTTCTCTGTTCTTGGTAGCTGAGTAAAGGACTTGATTATTCCTAAACCATCAATCTGTAAACGAATTCCTCACAAATGCATATGATAAGTTCCCTTACTCTGAGGTCAATCTGTTTCTTTATATATTTTCATCACTAATATTTAAACCTGAGCCATCATATTACAGAAATTACGATTTAGGAATTTTGTCTTAAGAAATACATAGAAATAAGGTACAAACAAAAATTCTGGCTTCGTGATGCCTCTGAACAAATAACAGTACCATCATACAAGTGGGACGCTCAAGATTGCTCCATTCAACACATTTTTAAAGAGGGCTTCCTATACTTGGAGCTAGGGGTGCAATGATGATTGGTCACATATGGCCTCCAACCTTGGGCAGATTGGGACTAATTACAAATGCACATGGGACGGATTACACTATTGGTGATAAGTGGTTTGATAAGGGTGCGCAGAGTGTATTCTGCCTTGTCTCAGACTTGGAGCTGGCAGAGAAACACTGAGAAATAATTCCATATGCCAAAAATCAAGTTGAAACTTTGACCTGAAGGACAGAGAGAAAAGGAGGAAAGGGTGCTCCAAGAGGAATGAGTGGCATGTGCGGTTTCAGAGAGGAAACTCGGGAGAGTTGGAGGTGATGAGTTTGAACCTGCAGAGGTAAACCAGGAGCAGTAAGTAGGCAAAAAGGCAGCTTCAGAGGAGAGTAACACAGCCAGGTTTGCATTTCCGAAAGATCTTTCAGGCTGTGGAATGAAGAATGGACTGCAGCAAGTATACTAGGCTAGTAAGGATTACAGCCTGCCAGCGCCAGGATAAGAGGATCGGAGAACAGAGAGAAGCTATCTAAAGTCAAACATCAGTACTTGCTTTTAGAAAAATCAGCTTCTTATTGGCTGTGCCTATTTTACAAATCTCTCTTCTAGAAACAGCTTGACAAAACAGAGATTGCACAAATCTCGCTTCCCACAAAAAGCTGTTTTGCAATGTCCAGACAATGAGACTATCATCTGCGGAATGACTTTGAATCATGCTTGTTTTTAAAAATATCTGAAATGAACAACAGATGTTAAAAAGATAATGAAGGCTAAATAACAAAGAAATAAACCAGACTGCCCAGCTTGTGCATGTATCCTGATTAAAAATATCCAGATCAGTATGCATGAGTCCAGGGCAACAGCCAGGCATAAACTGTGCTGGGCTGGAGGTCAGGTTAAGAATTTCAAATCAAGCAAATCATAAACCACTAATTTATAAATGCCTGGCATCTAAATAAAAATATAAACTTATTATCTTTAAATGGTAGCAACTGGTCATGTACTCTCTTTAAGGTAAATCTCCCATGGAATTGATATTAATTATCTTAAACATTAAGAAGAATCTAAATACAGGCTATTTCTCATAAAGCAGCAAACTTAAAGTCCTCCTTGGAACTCGTATTCTGGTCAAGGGACACTGTAAAAATGTCATCATTTCCATGTAGCTTTTGCCTGGGACTCACCCCTCATTTGTGGCAGATCCCAAGAAGTTAGGAATTACCATTCTTTCCCTTAGTTGAGTTGTTCATTTTAATTAACCAATGATTTCCCTGTGTATTTCATAAGAAACAATTAGATGTAGGGTTAGTTTAATGATGTGATCAGGAAAACATCACTAACTCCCAGCCCAGGGACATCTTTCAACTGAAAAAGGTCACTGCCAAACAGCCCCTATTAGCAATGTGTTAGGAAGCACTGTGGTACTTGCTCTGTTGCAGGAAAGAAATTATATCGTTTCCAAGGGGTTTCAAAATTGAATTCTCCACCAAATGACCCTGAGATTCAATGCGACTTCAAACTAAAAGTCCAACAGAATTTTTAGTGAGATCTGAAAAGTTTCTTCTAAAACAGATATGGAAAAGCAAAGAGATTTCTGAAATAGCCAGGACGCTTCTGAAAATCAAGAACACAGAGGATAAGTTCACCCCACCAGATACATAAAGACTTATAAAACAAAGTCATTGAGACTTGTGATATCTGTAAAGGGATAGTTATCAGGGTTTTAACTTCTTCCTCCCCTCTTTAACTTGAAAGTACTTAATCCTGGAAGATCTAACAGGAATTATCTTTTATAGAACATTCATAAGCCCACTAGCTTATGAATTCCATCTCCAAATAGAAGCTGAGTATCTCCTGCATATGAAGAAACATACGCAAGGGGAGGCACAGTACCAGTGTGCGGAACAGTCCTAATTTGTCATTGATGGAAGACTACACAAGCCAACTGCAGACACATCGATTGTGGGAAAAGTAGGACCAACATGTGTACATGTATGTGTGTGTACAAAACAGCAAGTGATGTGAATTATTACATAGTTCAACCCCAACCAAAAGTGTTTTGTAACATTCCTCAGCGTTTTCCTGGTCTTGACAGATTAACAAATGTTACATGAATCAAAACAGATACACTTATATATTATACAAGATAAGTAATATCCTTTGATTTTAAATAAGCATATGAAGTAAAACATCAAGTGGTATCTTTGTAATGTAGCAACAATGCTTTCAATCAAACTAAAATGTAAAATGGCATTTTTTAACCTTTACAAGTCAATTTTATTTTTAGAGTTTTCAAATAGGTGTTAAAAATATTCTTTAAAATTTCATTTGACAAAAAGCTCCAATGACCCTTCCTATTCCCACTCCAAGCAAGAACCAAATAACAAAAATGCAAATCATAGCAATGTCTTTTAGTTCAGTTTTGCTTCATAAACATAGCAAATTGTGAGTAATTGAAATTAAAATTCTAAAAACAGGTCAAAATGTCATGTAAATTAGCAACTAATAACATAGGATTATCACAAGTTGATTGTCTACTATAATGTTTACATTACAAAAAATATTCAAAAGTGTGTATTTCCAGGACCTATACAAATACTAAATAGAATTCAAATAGCTATTATTAAATGATATAACTCTTGAAATAATTATGTATATATGGCACACTTTAGCTAATTTTAAACATAAAAGCATAAACTAGCAAAATAATGAAGAGGTTAATTATTTTTTAATCAAAGTTCAGGACAGGACTGCTTTAAATCTCAAGAACCCATACACACTGAGAATATGATTCAGGATACTAACACTCATCTCACATTTGCTTTTTATGAGTAGTTTAGAATACATATTACATTAATGGGATTTGTATCTATACCTTCTCAATGTACTGAAGTACACGGACAGCAAAAGGAGGCGGGGCACCCAAAAGAAGTCAGACACACTGGACTTGCTCCCAGCTCTGCCTGCAGTAAAACCAGTGGCCTTTGACCACACAAATGAAAACACATACCAGTGAAATAACCAGTTTCACTGTTAGTGTAGCTACTGGCTAACTTTGTATCTTGGAGAGAATTAAGCAAAGATACATAAATTCACCATGAGCCATACCTGTAATGCACCTTCAAGACTATTTCACATCTTGCAAACCATTATTATTTGTAAGTTTTATACTCTAACATTACAAATTCTGCCCATATTACTCCCCATTTAGGACTTAGGAAAATAAATATTTTATTGGATGTCAGATTATGGTTTCCAGAGGTAAAAAAGATGGGAAGCTTTATTTGGGCTCACCAACCAACAAATATATATGAGGGGGAACTAAAAAAAATTATCTTCTGGAAGGTGAGTCCCTTGAAGTACAGGCTTACCCTGCTGTGTGAGTGTTCTAGGAACCCATCTGTATCCCTGTACCAGCTGGCTTTGTTGTGAGAGGCTGCATTCTGCTTCAGTGAATTTTTGAAGACTCTTTCAAAGACTCTTTGAATTTGCCCATTTCATGACAGGTGAATAATGACCACACCTGCCCACACCACACTGAGTGCTCAGCAGTTTCTGATCAAAAACAACATGACCCCTGTACCCCACACTCCCTATCCACCAGATCTCTAAATCTTGCCCAGAGTGACTTTTTTTGCCCAGATGAAAAACATTCTCAAAGATAAACAGTTTGCTAATGTGGAAGAGGTGGAACAAAAAAATGGCAGATGCACTAAAACGTATCAGAATCTGAGTTCAAAAACTGTTTTAAGCAGTGGGAAAAAAAATCTCAATAGGTGTATTGCATCAAATGGAGAGTACTTTGAAGGTGACTGAAGTTTAAACATGTAAGGATAAATACACAATTTTAATAAATGAATGCAGTTTTGGGAGGTTCCTCCTCATATACACACAGAAGAATATTACTTCTCAAAAACTTCATTGCACAATGAATATTCCACATTCCAAATGGACCAAAGAATATACTACCCTAATCTAAATAAACCAGGAGAGACTTAACAGTCCTGGTTAAACAGCTCAGCTTTAGCTAGACTTCTATCACTGAGCACTTCAAGGGATGGGTAGAAAATTCACTTTTTAGTATTTGATTCCTATAAAGTTTATCTAATGGACTAATTCTTCATATTCTCATAGACTCAATGAGCTAAGCACCTTATCTACATGATGAAATCTTGAGCAGTATGGACTCTAGGAAACATTTCCAATGAATGAGTGAAAAACAGGAGGTGGAGAAGAGAGAGGGAGGAAGTAATTAAGGAGTCCAGAAAAGTAAAATGAAAGTCATTCTGTATCCTGGCCTTTATGATCCTCTCTTCACAAAACCAAGCCCCTGAAGCAAAAACAGTGAAGTCAGCTGATCTTAATTTACGGTGGGGAGGGTGCTGCTAGTGCTTAGATCTGTTTGGATGGCCTCTGGAGAAAGGGATTAAAAGTCTGGATTTCAAGGAAGGCCACACAGTTTGAGCTGGTGCTCAGATCTGCAATCTTTAATAGGCTATACTAATTCCGAACAGGCACCCGGCAAGACCTCTAATTCTATTTAAACACCCAGATCAGGACTATCATGCCATACTTCACCACCTTTTTAACTAAAGAGGCAAAATAGAAACAAACCAAAGAACAAACATGAAATGGGTTCAAAGTGGCTATAACACAAGGTAGATATTTTATATTCTATTCTTTCCTCAGATACGATCCTGTGAATTTGGCCAGGCAGTATGACTCAAGAAGGAGTGGGAGAAACTGTCTTAAAAGCATCACTACTTAGTCTGGCATTGGGCAGTATCTTCCTCAACTGAACAGAATCATCGTTTCTGGGGGGTGGTGAGGGAAAACATCCTGTGTAAACCTTAGTGAAGAAGAAAGATTTCTCAGAGTAGAGTACTCTAAGGAGATAATTAAGGCTTTGAGAAAATGTGCTCACAATAAAGGCAAAGGACTGGAATTGGTCGGATTAAAAGAAAGCCGAAAAGTAATTTAGTAATATATAACCTTACATATAATAACCATTGCCTTTTATTTACTTATTTCTTGTCCCATACACACAAAATATGTATATACTTGTTGGTGGGGGGCCCACAAATTGTGCTCTGAGCTTTAAAGAAACCAAAAATTAAAAGACAGTGCAGTGGTCACTGTTCATAATGCCCAGAAGATGCACACAAATACAAACAAACGTGTTTGGAATAACAACTGTATCTGTTATTTCTGTTATTAAGACTCAATATATTATCTCTCCCTCTCTTCCACTCCCTGTCTCTTTCTCTTTCTCTCTCTCTCTAAGCCACTCAGGGGGCAGGCACTGTACTATAGATTCTATGCATCGCACAAGACCACCCACGACGCCACCATAACAAGTTTTATGAGACTATATTTTTAAAGCCTTCTTCAGTACAGATTAATGGCATGAGGCCTAAACCCAAATCAGTTCTGAAGTAATTTCACAAAGAACTAAAATTATTTAATAGTGTTCATCTTCACTGAAACCAGACCACCACGGCTATCTGCTGGGTCCAGCTGAAGTAACCCTGCTTCAGTGTGGTTGGAAGGTTAATAATATGGGTGAAATAATTTATAGTTTTAATTTGAACATTTCACCTATAATGTCATATGGTGTGCTTGAGTGTGATATTGTTATGTTACAGAAAGTGCTTACGATTTTACAATAAAATATTTTATAACAAAGAGGTGTTATTTGTGCTGGACCCTGTATATGATGCACATATGCATTTTCATCTACAAACACACAAACGTGCTGTATTTTTAGACGTTAGATTAAGAATACGAGTGAAAACTCAGTCAGAAACCAGAAGGATAATAGAATAGCAGAATAAACTTTTTGAAAGTTCTATATTTAATAGACAAGTTTAGTGTGCAGATCATCCACCAGATGCACTGTAACAATTGGGCAGACCCCCAGATCCTACGTCTCATTTTTAACTATTATTCTATGAAGCCTGTTTATATATTCATTTCCATCTTATTGACAGAAAAAGTGATAGAATAAGAAATAAAAAAACACCTCCCAACGTGACATTCCAATCAACAGTCCAGCTTGAACCATAATTCCACTCAGTTCAACTGCTTATTACATGCCTATGTGGGAGATGCCACAGGGGATTCAAAAATGAACAACTTCGATCTTGGCCTCAAGAACATGTGATGTGATCTAAGAGTACATATGAAAGGGATGAAGAAATGGGAAGGAAAAAATACTCTACAATATCAAGCAGAATCAAACAAGTGCCTTAAACAAGGCATAGAGTTCTCTATGGGTTCTGAACATCACATCCTTTTGTGAAGGGTGCCTCTCACAATAAGCCTGTAAGGAAAGATGGATGGATGGAGACGGACTATGAATGGAAAAGCAGGAGAAATGGCAAAGAGCTAGGAACACATGGTACATATTTCAGCAAGCATCAAGGAACCACATTTGGTTAGAGTATTAAAAAACATACAGAGGAGAGAGGGGTAGGAAAGTAGTTTGAGAACACATGCTTGAAGGTCATGGGGAAGAGACTGTATTTAAAGAAAACAGCTCAAGACTTTAGGTTTCACAATCGAAGTTGTTGATCAATCCATTCCTCTTTATAAACATACTGTGTCCACCACAGAGAATGTCTTTTAAAAAGCAAAAAACTGAGACAAAACTGAAAAGAATCCATATTATCTACCTCTCCGCACGAAAACATGATTCTTGCAAAGAAAACTGTTTAGAGCAAGTAAGTTCTTCCATTATCTTTACTCAAGCACATTCTCCTTGATAAAAACCCATTTCTAAAGATCAGATTTCACAAATGCACAATGTTCTAATTATAATAATTCAAAGTCTCTATGCAGACATCCATGACCTACAACCTTATCTGTGACATAAATGTTGTAGATCACACTGATGCCCAGTCCAAACTTGCTCAACTTCAGGCTTCAACTTGTATCTATTATCTAAAGAAAAAAAGACTCTCACATTTCATATTTAAGAAATTTTATATGCAGTCACAAGTAATGGCTATTATTTGTCTGAAGCATACATGCGAACAGTTAGAAATTTTATACTAGTGACAGTTTATCTCAACACTCTCTTAACTCCAAAATTATTAATATTTCAAACTAAGTTTTATAATTCCAATGAAAGCAGAAAGTAACAGAAAAATATCCAACTGGAGAAACAACTAAAGAGATGTAAATAATCTGTTCAAAATAAACTGTCCCTAGAACATAACAATATTAGAAAATTTAAAAAGTTAAAATTCCCTTGGGTCCCAAACTAGTTTTGCTCTTTCTGTACAATAGTAATGAACTTCCTTGTTAGTACATCAAGTCATATTTAAGAGTAATAATCAAACTCTAGCTACATATTTTAGACCATTTTTCTCACTTAAATTTTAGAACTTTTCAAGACATTAAGACATCCTTCTCCTCTGACATCATTTCTAAACTGTTTTTCAGTAACTTCATTGTGTAAAAATGAGTGTCTAATAATATATATTTGAGATTTATAAAATTTAGAATTATTGTAAGCTTATTTTTCTCTTAATACTCGTGTTGAGATATACTATTTAGTATGAGCAAATACTTTTTAGATATGCATAAAATACATTCAATTTTAAAGTTAATTATATAATAATGAACTTTTAATGAGAGGTATTTTAAAGTTATGTTTTTGGTAATTCCACAGTAATTTTTAAATAATCTCCAACAATAATGCAAAAGAGGGTATTTTGATTTTCCACTGCACTTATTTTACCACAAGAAGACTCAAAGTGTAGCTTTTTTTACATGTAGGGGGTTGAATGAATTAATATTCAGTTAATTTCAATAAAAACAAAAATATAATAAACTCTAATTAAATTGCCACCCATTAATAAAAACTGAAATACCAAAAAAACTGTAAAATATTAAGGATCATTTAATCATATTTAGGAAAGATAGGAATAGAATACCATAGCAATTTCTCTGCCCTCTGGTGGCAATAAAGTCAACTGCAGTTTTCTGAAGTAATGCATAATAAAATAGCAATTATGAAATCAGATTTTCTCCCCATGCCAAATTGTCTGTAATAAAAATCCTGATTGTTACATGCCAAATTTCAAGACTGTTGGGCCCTTTTTTATTTATTGTGTTGAACTTTTAGCGAGACTACTTTACAAAAGCAGCTGTATTTTTTTCTTCCATTTCATTGCTGTATTTTATATATTCAGTAGGCGAACCGTTTAATTCCAAGATTATTTCATAAAACTGTATGAACTGGTATCCAGAAAACTTCAGTTTGAATAAATCTACAAATACATTTGTCAAGAAATTTAAAACTATTCTTTTTTTCTCAATCCTAAAAATATATGGGTTTCTAGAGTAGTTTTCCACCGGAAATATTGGATACCTGAACATTTATGTTGAACAATACAAGTATTTTATGTTTCCCAAACCAAAGGTTTTTAATTATCTGACCAATTTTAGAGTGAAATGAATTTCATCCTCAATAACTTAGAATAGTAATTTTTTGTATATATTCTTTCCACAGTAATATAGTATTAATGAAAATTTTCAGAAAAAAACAGGCATTTGCTGACATTTCTTTTATTTTTTACTGTAATGCATTACTTACACCCAGTGCCAAAGAAGTTTTCCAATAACTTTGTATGCATTTTGGCACACACACCACTCCCCTCCTTTGAGATGAATTAAATTGCTTACACGCTTAAAGCCGTTCATTTATTCCATAAATACATCCATGAAAATTACTGGTGCACCTTTTAGAATAAATGTATTCTTGCCTGGAGGGGCCAGTCTTATTTGTTTTTTAACAAATGGAATATGTCAGAGAAATAAACAGAGGTATGATCTACTGATCTAAATAATACCTAGTCAAGAACGACCCACGTCCATGCATGGAGAACAATTACATGCGACAAAGACAAATCAACATCCAGAAAATTTGCGTTTTATTCAGTTTTAAAAGTGTTGTTATCATGTTGTCCTAGCGCTCCCAATACAAGCACACCCCCCACCCCCTGCAATCAAGAATCTGCTTTCTCTAAAAAATTTACACCTGGGGGCAGACCCAGTGTTTGGGCTGTATTCCAAGTCTCAGCTTGTGAGATTTCATTCACGGACCTCCTTCGAGATTCATTTCACCTGGAATCCCCAGGTTCCCTCTCAAGCTTTCTTTCATCTGCCACTTACACGTTTGACATTTTCGTACACTAGCGTACTTCCGGAGAAATCACTTACCATCCCCCACCCCCCGCCCTCACAATGAAAACAAAACCTTATTATCATAAACAGAAATATTTCCTTGTGCTTCTTGTTTATTTTCTCATTTCACCTCCACTCGAGTTTACAAATTTCTGGCAAGGTCCCTTTCTGCCTGTTTCTTCACTTTCTTCCTGAGGGGTAGAAATGGGGGCAGGCACCGGTTGGCAGTGGGCAGGGTCCCGGGAGGTAGCCGGACCTGGGGCTCATCAGTGCCTCGCTTGGAGGAGCGGGCGGGAGGCAGGCGGAGGGCGGCTTCCAGGGCTCCGCGCTCGCCCCGAGGGCGCGGCTCCCGGCTGGGCGCACACCTGGCAGGAGCAGCCGCCGGAGCAGGAGGCGCTGCCCCTGGGAAAATGAGGATGCCAGGGCTGCGCGGGGCGAGGGGCGGTGGGCAATGTCAGGGCACTCGGAAGAACCCTGGTACCTTTAGGCCTGTCTACGAAGCTGGCCGAGGGAGGACAACGTCGCCAAGGGTCTGTCTACAGACCGGCGCCCGCTCCACCTCTGCCACCTCCTACGCTCCTCTATGCCCCGCCGCACCCACTCCGCCCCACTTCCAGCACCCACTCAGCACCAGACAGAGAAAGGAAGCTAAGGGGGGGATTGCGTAGAGGAAGGTGAGGCCACTGGTAATTTTGTCCAGTTGACCGAAGCCCTGCCATCCCCAGCTGCCACCACGTCTCCCACCCACAGCCCCCACCACACACTCGCTCAGTTTATCCCCGCGGCAGGGAAGGAGGAGGAGCCGGAGATGAGACAGCCCCGGGATGGCAGCTCCAGGGCGAAGTATCCACAGATTTGCTCTTAAACCAGAGCCCTCTCTGCCGACTTGGGGGAGTCAGTGCCACCCCCTGGCGCTCAGGTGATGCAAGCCCGAATCCTCAAGAAAACTCCCAGGCCCCTCCATCCTTGCTAGCCAACCCTATTTTCCCCATTTGGGAAGCCCACATTTACCCGAAAAGCAACTGCATTAACTTTCCCAAGGGCAGATAGATGAGGTGGGGGGTGGGTTGAGAACAGGGTACCAGAGAGGTCTTCAGCTGCGCACAAAATCAACAAGCGAAAGTGCATCTTACCACTGATTTGGCTTCCAGGCTCTCCTTCAGCGAACTGAAACCGGTCCATTAAAAAGTGGCAAAGTAACACAACTCCTGCAGCGGCCAGGTCGGCCCTCGGGAACCTCGCCATGCCGCCGCCGCGACCTCCCTCCTCCTACCCGCCAGTCCTTCCCTGGCGCCCTGGGCTCCCAGTGGGAATGGGGATGGCAGGGCTTAACGCTGCGGACAGGTCTTGGCAGTACCAGGAGGCCTCTGTATATTTCGCTGGGATTTCACACCCTGCAGCAAGGAGAAGGAAGGGAGTACAGAGGAAGCGCAGTCCTCTCCGGACCTCCGGGTCTCTCTTCGCAACTTGCCACAACACTAGCAGCCCTCACCCCAGACACAAAACAGCACCCAGGGGGAGGAAAGACCACTTGCACCCGGGGCTCGCAAACTCTCGCTTCCGCACAGGCAGCGCCACCCGGTGCCTTCCGAGCCCCCGCGATGCGCTCCACTGGGTTCAAAACAGATCTAATTCCACAGCCAGCGCGGGTGCCTCCTTCAAATCCAAGAAAGCAGTCGGCACTGAACGAACTTTCCTTAGTCTTGGGATGGCCCAGAGGGAGGTTTGGGTTTGCGGGAGGGGTTACTGTGGACTGGCGAAACCCCTCCGACAAGTTTTTCTTCTTTTCTTCTCCCGACGCCGGGCGCGTGTCCTTTCTCGCAGCCGGAGGGATGGAAAGCCCCAAATAGCTGAGCCCTGGGAAGGCTCAAGCTACAGCAGTCTGAGGTCCAAAGCCAGGAAAAAAAATTATTTAAAAAAAAAAAAAAGGGAGAAGAGGAAAAAGAAAGAGATGGGTGGAAAAAAGTCAGGGTGAAACCTATTGGGAGAGGGTTCCTCCTGGCTAAGGAAGAGGTGGCCCCAAGCCCAGCCGAACCCTGGAGTTTGCTGGCGGAGGAGGCGCCGCCGCGCCCCCAAGCGCTCCTGCTCCACACTTTGGGAAGGAAAGGCAGCTCGCAATTTGCCAGATCCGCCGCTGCACCCTCCTCCCTCCTCTCTTTTCCCTCCCCCTCGCTCCTCCAACCCCCCACCCCCGCCCGCCTTCCTCCCCGAAACCAGCAGCTAGCACGGACCTGTCCAATGGCTGCACTTTCCTCTGCGCTGGCTGAGAAGCCGCCGAGAGATTAAACCCGCGGAGCAGCAATACAAGGGGTAGTGAGAGGGCAACTCCAGCCCCGCTCACTAGGAGAGGCAGAGAGAAAGGCGAACCAGGAGGGGAGTGCCGGGAGACAGCTCCGCGCCCACTAGGAGCTATCCCTGCACCCCGCCGGCCCTCCAGCCAGCGGCGCTCGCACCCACCTGGCCCCCGGGTCGCTTCCCGCGCTGGACTGCGGGGGCACTGGGCCCACTGAAGGGGTTCTTCAAGGACTCTAAAGGGTTAATTACACTTCTCTTCCGGGAGAGTGTGTGTGGCAGTGGTTGGAGTGTGAGGAAAGCAAACCAGAGCGCGCCTGAAGCCTCTGTGGACCCCAGATCCGCGAGGGGAGTCGAGGACGGAGGCGCACGGCAGCGTGGTCCACCGGCCACAGCTGCTTTGTAAAGTGTAAGCCGGAGCGAAAGCGAGATGTTGAAGAAACAGGAGGCCCATTGAATATCCTGTGGAGGCTTTAACTGGCTTTCGCTAGCTAGTTTGTTTTTGTTTTTTCATGCTCGGGAATGTACTTTTAGCGTTAACCCTTTCCACCTCCTCTCATTAGTTTACATCTTATTTTGCAGTTAACCTCATTTTAACGGGATAATACAAAGAAAGTGAGTAAAACATATTGGTTAAAAGTACAGATTCTATAACTAGAATGGACTGGAATTTCACCTCCCCCAATAAATAGCTATATCACTTTAAGCAGTTTTCTTAATCTCCGTGCCTCAGTTCCCCAGCTATCACATGGGGAGAATTGTAGTAACGTCCTTGTAGGTGTTGTATTGGATTAAATGAGTTTATACTGCAGACTTAAAGAATTGAGATCAGTGCCTAGAATTAAGTGCATGACTTTATGTTTCTCAGAGAAGGGAAAGAAGAACTCTTAGATCAAATGGAGATTTCACTTCAGTGTTCTAAGTTAAAAAGGTCTTTTCAGTGTATTGTCCACTCTGTTACGTGCTCGGAGGAGTTGATAGATGCCATCGATAAGCACTTTATCACTTTGCTAATTTGATGCGGAAAGAATGGCTCTCTCATGGTCACTTAGCTGGTGAGAGGGAAAACAGGAAATGTAACATGTTTTCCCCAATTCAATACTCAATTTGCTATTTATTTCAGAATAAATATGTATTTTAAGAATTAAATGTAAATACAGACATATATATATAGAGAGAGGTCATTCGTACACACTTTGTTATGCCCATGCCCGATGGCGGCAGTCTCCCAGCAGGCTCATTTCTTTTTTTTTTTTTTTTATTTTCTGCTCAACAAGAATCTTTAAGCTCAATGTAACGTTACATATAGAGCACCTAGGACACTATCTGCTTAACATTAAATTGGAAAACTGAGTCTTATCCAAATGTGATTGTCTTTTAACTAATTTTTTTTGTCCACATGAATCTATGTGGAAAGCGTCCTAAAACCACATTTCATTCAACTTCAATCCCCATTGCATGACAAATCACAGGAACCCAACAGGAGCCATAAGAAGGCATCTCTTCTCTTGGTCTATAGTATTTCCCTCTACTTTCACAGTGAAAAATGGCTGTCTCCCAAACAAGTCCCCACCTCTTCTCGGTATCATTTTCTTTCTTTTTATCATTATTATGTGTACAAATTAGCCATGTTTATTTTTCTTGTTGTTTGTTGTCAGAAATGCTTTGCCCTCTAGATTGAAGCTATCAACCTGTCAGTGGAAATTTGATACCCAAAATGAAAGAGAGCCAGGTTGTAATTCAGAGTCTGGAGAGGCTTTTAATATATATGTTTTATCTCTCTCACTGGTACTGTTTAATTATTTCATTTTGCTCATATCTTAATCTTATTCTGAAGAGCTGACCACATAGAAAATAAGTGTAAGAGAAGGTGAAGATGAGCAAAAATCAATCATATTTTTTCTTTACATTATAACAAGCAACCAATCATTGAAATGTATTTAAGACAATATGTTCAGAGTGTAATGGAGTTGATTACTCAAATAACCTTGGCTAATTAAAAGTAGCAAAAAAGTACCTTGTGGCCTAAATGCTTTGAGTTTGCCAATACATTTCACCATCTGTTTCAACTTCATGGAGAGAAATCAAGATTTCTTTATGGAAAGTGTCATCTTCCGTCTGACTTATTTGAAGTGTTATAATGAGTGAGGTCTATTTCTATTTTGCTGTAGTTAACTGAATTGCTGGTTTTTTTTTTTTTTTTAACCCACTGCTTTAATTTTAGCTCACCTCTCAATGAACAATGAATCAGGAATCACAGAAAAGTACCACTTGCGTTCTTCATCCATGACAAAGGTATGGAATTTGCGGAACACTCGCTCCTTTAACATCTTGGGATATCTCAGAATCAATTTCAACTAGAGAGAATTTTAGGTAGACATTAGGCCCTGAGCTAATGTCTGTAGAGATCTCAAAAGTGTTTGCAACCCTTATCTATATCAGCTTTCACAGAGGTTTTTAAACATCACAAGTGCAATGTTATCTTTATAAAGGTAATTATAATTACCCATTTCATCCCGCCTCCAACTCTTACATTGCTCTGTTTCTAAGGACTTGTTCTAAATTGAAACTTGGCTAACGGGATGCTTAGGGAAAAAATGAGATGCAAAACAGGCTGTGGAGTGCTTAGTATTTATTGTAATCTTTATTGTTGTTGTTATTATTATTATTTTACAAAATAGCTGTGTTCATTTGAATAGAATTTGTTGAAACTTCCTATAGTTGCTGTCAGATAAAGGGAAATTGCTGTTAGTGGATTGCTTTAGTTCAATCCTAAACTAATATTATGACATTTTCCTTTAGGTCTATGGCATTTCCTTTCCCTCCTCATTTTATAGGGCTAATTTTGACCTGTAGTATGCAATTGCAAGACTCATTCATTCATTTTGGCTGACTTCTGCTCTCAGAATCTACTGGGATTTCATTACATTATTTATGCATATTTTAGTTTTTTACTCTCCTATAGTTTTAAATAAAAATTTTATGAAGTGTTTTGAATCAAATAAGCATTTTTTTTAAAAAACCCACCTAACAGCTAACATTACTCTTTATTTATGGGAATATTTAACATGCAAGAATACATAATGCCTTTCATCAATGCTACATTTATGATATTAACAATAAAATTACATTTGGTTCATTCATAGAAAAAATAATATATTGCTTTGAAGTGGCAAATGTTTATACCATCTTCTTTTTAAATCTCAATAAGCTAACAGGTGTTTTTGACCAGCATATAGCAAAGTACAAAAAGTGCTACACAAAATAGTAGAAAACAAATTATTAAAATGGAATTATACACTTTTTAAAAGGGTAAGAGCATAATCTTACACTTCAAGTAGTAACAGTGTGTAGTAGAAACATAGACCTTATCCCTCAGTTATATTGAATGATTAATTCAAATCCTACATTTTGTAAGAAAGGAAAATGGGCAAGTGCTCAGCAAGCACATAGTAAATTAACACATAAAGTAGACATGTTAAAGAATATGCTGCACAATGCCTAATAATGGAGCATAGGAAAAGTTCTGAAAATGCTGAATGTTGTGGACATCACTGTCAGCCTTAGATCCCATCCAGATTTTTCTGAACTGATAAAATTATCTGAATCACTGGAAATACCGAGGTCTGTCCTGAAAAAGTCCAAACATTATTAATATAATGAGAACTGTTTGCACAACACAGATGTGACCTGGCAGCCAAGGAGAGTGGACTGGAAAGCACATGTGTGAACAATGATGACTTCACTGTACCTAGTCAGTGGGGCTGGACGGCAGACCCCATTGAGTGAGCATGTATATGTGTGGCCATTGCATTCAAAATGACTGAGCAAGTAGAACAGCAGACCTGTGTTAAATTTTCTGTTAAGCTTGAACATTCCTCATCGGAAGCTATTTGGATGATTCAGAAAGCCAAAGCTATGGGCCACTGGTGATTGGCAGGTTCATCACAATACACCCACTCATGCTTCCCACATCACACAGTTTTTTGGTGAAACATCAAATCACTCAGCCCCCTATGACCCAGATTTGGGAACTCACTCCCTGTGACTTCTGGCTTTTCCCAAATCTAAAATAACTTCTGAAAGGGAAGAGATTTCAGACTGTCAATGAGATTCAGGAAAATACGATGGGGCAGCTGATGGTGACTGGGAAAACTGTGTGAGGGCCCAAGGTACCTTCTTTAAAGGGGACTGAGGTGTCATTGTCCTCTGTACAATGTTTCCTGTTGTCTCACATCTTTTTCAGTAAACATCTCTATTCTTCATAGTACATGGTTGGATACCTTCTGGACAAACCTTATGTTCCCTAAGTTTGTCAGTCCCAGCAGAAACTGCTTCTGCAGAATGTTTGGTGGAGGCTCTTCCTCCAGGCACAGACCGTGGGGCTCATGCTAACTACTGGAGGGCTCTGTACCGCAGGGCACAACCGGGCTGTCAGTCCTGATGGCTTCTAGTGCAATTCCTTCCCCCATCATGCTTTCCTCTTGTTTTCATTTCTTCTTTTTTAAAAATTTAAATTTCCTCTCTCACCTTTACCATATGAATAGTTAGATATGTATTGAATGTTTCAATCCATTTATATGGAACACCTTTCCATTTACTTAGGCCTTTTTAAATTTCTTTCAAAATTGTTTTGTAGTTTTCAGCATACCAGCCTTACACTTCTTCTTTTTTTTTTTTTTTTTTTGTATTTATTCTTAAGTCTTTTATCCTCTTGGATGCGATTTTAAATAGAATTATTTTCTTAATGTCATTTCTAGATTGTACATGGCTAGTATATTAGTTTGCTAGAGATGCAGGAACAAAATGCCAGAGGCTGAGTGGGTTAAACAACATAAATTTATTTTCTCACAGTTCTGGAGGCTAATTCCAAGATCAGGATGTCAGCAGGCCTGATTTCTTCAGAGGCCTCTCTCCTTGGCTTGCTGCAAATACGTACATTCTCTCTGTGACCTCACATGGGTTTTGCTCTGTGCTGTGTCCAAATTTCCTCTTCATGTAACACCAGCCAGACTGAATTAAGTCACACCCTAATGGCCCCATTTTAACATAATATCTTCTTTAAAGGACTTATCTCCAAATTGAGTCACATAATGAAGTACTAATGATTAGAATTTCAACACAAATTTTGGAGGATATGATCTGACCGGTAATAAAACTGACTTTTGCTTATTAGTCTCAAATTCTGCAACCTTGGGCACTGGCTGGTGTGGCTCTGTGGATTCAGCACTGGTCTGCAAACCAAAGGGTCACCAGTTCGATTCCCAATCAGGGCACAAGAAGGGGTTTCAGGCCAGGTCCCTAGAAGGGGGTGCACAGGAGGTAACCACACATTGATGTTTCTCTCCCTCTCCCCCTCCTTTCCCCTCTGTCTAAAACTAAATAAATAAAATCTTTAAAAAGAAATTCTGCCACCTTTGTGAACTCATTTATTAGTTCTTATAATTTTTATAGGTTCTTTAGTTTTTCATATGTCAGATCATTTTATCTGCAAATATAGTTAAATATTTTTTTCTTTCCAATATGGTTGCTTTTAATTTTCTTGCTGAATTACCCTGGCTAGAACCCCCATACAGTGTTTTGTTTTTTAATTAATTAATTTATATATGAGCTTGTCTTTTTAAAAACTTTTTATTGTATTTTTCATTACCATTAAACTCCCTTATACCTCCCTCCCCTCTGCAATCACCACATTGTTGTCCGTGTCCATGAGTCCTTTTTCGGTTTTGCTCAATTCCTCCACCCCTTACTTTCCCCAGTGCAGTGCTGAATAGGAATGATGGTGAATGTTTTTGTCTTGTTCTTAATGTTAGAGGGGAAACTTTAACTCTCTCACTATTGAGTATGTTAGCTATGAGTTTTTCATTCATGCCCTTTAACAGATTGAGCTAGATCTCTTCTATTCCTAGTTTGTTGAGTGTTTTTGTAATCATAAATGGATGTTGGATATTGTCACATTCCTTTTTCTACATCTACTTATATGGCTAGGCCTTTCTTCCCTTTATTCTTTGGTATGGCGTATTGCGTTGATTTTGGTATGTTGAACAAACCTTGCCTTTATGAAATAAAATGCACTTTTTAATGGGATACATTCCTTTTACTAAGATTCTGAACTCAATTTTTTAGGATTATTGCAACCATATTCCTAACAGATAGTGGCCTGTATTCTTCTTTTCTTGTGAATGCTATCCAATTTTGACATCAGGATAAAATTAGCATCATAGAATGTAGAGTTAACAAGTATTCCCTCATCTTCTCTTTTTTTGGAAATGTTTGAAGAATTGGTATTAATTTGGTAGAACTTAACCAATGAAGCCACCTGGGTCTGCCGTTTTTCTTTGTGGAAAGTTGTTTCCATGTTTTTACTTGTTATTGGCCTGTTCAGATGTTCTAACTTCTTTTGAGCCTGTTTTGGTATTTCATATTTTTCTCAGAATTTGTCCATTTGTTACCTAATTTGATGGCATACTGTTGTTCATAAATATCCCTTTATAATCATTCTTTTTTAAATTTCCATGAGGCTGGTGGTAATGTGCCCTTTCCATTCCTGATTTTACTTACTTGAGTCTTTTCTCTCTTATTCTTGATTATTGAGCTAAAGGTTTGTCAATTTTGATTATTCAAAGAAATGCCTTTTGGTTTTGCTGACTTTATTGTTTTTTAATTCTTTACTTCATTCATTTCCCTCTAATCTTTACTTCATTCTGCTTGCTTTAAATTTAGCTTATTTTCTTTTTCTAATTCCTTAAGGTGAAAAGTTAGGTTACTGATTTTAGATATTCTTTCCAGCTTTATTAAGATGAAATTGACATCACATTATGTAAGTTAAAGGTATGATGTGATGATTAGATACAAATATATATTGAGAAATGTTTACCACAATAAGGTTAATTAACATACCCTTCACTTCACATAATTATCATTTTGTTGTTGTTGTTATGGTAAGAATATTTAATATCTACACAACTAGGAACTTTCAATATACTATATAGTAACGATGTTAACTACAGCTAAATACATACACAGATCTCCAGAATTTATTACCCTTAAGTTTGTATCCATCTGTTCATATGCCCCATCCCTCAGCCTCTGGCAATGACCAATATTGTCTCAGTTTCTATGAATTTATCTTTTTTTAGATTCTATGTATACGTGGGTTCATATATTATTTGTCATTCTTTGACATTTCACTTAGCATAATGCCCTCAAGTTTTATCCATGTTGTTCCAAATGGTAGAATTTACTTTTTTATGGATAAATAATGTGCACTTATTCATTTACATCACATTTTTTAAATCTAGTCATCCATAAATGGACTTCTCGTTTGTTTCTATGTCTTGGCTATTGTGAATAGACCTGCAATGAACTTGGGGGTGCAGATAACTCTTTCCGATAGTGATTTCATTTCCTTTGGATATACACTCAGAAGTGAGATTGCTGGGCCACTTTTAATTTTTTTAGGACTTCCATACTGTTTTCCATAGTGTCTGAACCAATTTACATCCCCCCCAACAGTGTACAAGGGATCCATTTATTCCATATCTTCACCACCATTTGTTGTTATCACTTGCCTATTTGATAATGGTCATTCTAACAGGTATGAGATACCTTGTGGTTTTGATTTGTATTTCCCTGATGATTAGTGATGTTGAACACTTTTTATGTTACCTTTGGAAAAATATCTATTCAGGTCCTTTGGCCATTTAAAAAAAGATTTTATTTATTTACTTTTAGAGAGAGGGGAAGGGAGGGAGAAAGAGAGGGAGAGAACATCAATGTGAAGTTGCTTCTTGCACCCCCTACTGGGGACCTGGCCTGCAACCCAGGCATGTGCCTGGGGATCGAACCAGTGATCCTGTGGTTCGCAGGCCAGCATTCATTCCACTGAGCCACACCAGCCAGGCTCTTTGGCCATTTTTCAAAATGATATTATTTGAGGAATTTTGCTAATAGATTTTATTAGCCCCATATATAGTTCACATTTTGGAAATGAACTCCTTATCAGACATATAGTTTGCAAATATTTTCTCCCATTCAACAGGTTGCTTTTTTATGGTGTTGTTTCTTTAATTGTGCAGAAGCTTTTCAGTTTCATGTAATTGCACTTGTTAATTTTTCCTTTTGTTGCTTGTACTTTTGATGCCAAATCAAAAAAAAAAATCATTGCTGAGACCAAAGTCAAGGAGCTTTTCCTTGTATTTTTATCTAAGAGTTGTATGGTTTCACGTCTCACATTTAGATCCTTAATTCTTTTCTAGTTAATTTTTGTGATGCAAAATAGGTGAAAATTTCATCCTTTTGAATGTAAATATTGTTTTCCCAGCATTGCTTTCTCAAGAGACTATCCCTTCCCTATTTAGTATTTGTTGTTCCCTTTTCAAATATTTGTGGAATTCGTATGAGTGGGTTTATTTGTAGGATCTTGATCCTGTTCCATTGGCCCACATATCTACTATTGTATCAGTACCATGCTGTTTTGATTACTGTAGCTTGGTGAGGCCTTCAGCTTTGTTCTTTCTTAAGATTGCTTTGGGTATTTGAAATGTTTTTGTGACTCTATATGAAGTTTACATTTTTAAAACAATATAATGCAGTCATATCTCAGTACTCATTGGTTTCAGAACTTGTCAAACCCTATACTTGTCACATTTTGACAAGAAAAAAAAATGTTTCCATACTTGGTGCTTCTTGGGACCCTTCACATTTGCTAGAACTTGTGTAAGTCACAGCACCACCCAAAAGAGAAAATGCTTCATCATTCATTACTCATTGGTTTTGCCACTCATCACAAGTTCTGAAATGAATTAACAAGTACCAAGGTACCAGGGTAATTGATTGTTTTAAGATGATTTAGATGATAAAGTGATTTTTAGCTTTCATTTTATTAGTGTGGTATATTATATTTATTAATTTGCCTATGGTAACCAACCTTGCACCCTAGGAACATATACCACTTGATCATGTTATTTTATACTTTAAATGTGTCAAATTTTATTTGCTAATATTTTATTCAAAATTTTGCAACTATATTTATCTGCTATATTGATCTATAGTTTCCTTTTCTTGTAGTATTCTTATTTGGTTTTGGTATCCAAAAACTACTGCTCTCTTAAAGTAAGTTTGGGAGTGTTCCCTATTTCTACATTTTTGAATAGTTTGAGAAGAATTGCCATTAATTTTTAAAATATTTGGTAGAATGCACTGGTGAAGCCATCTGGTTCTTGGCTCTTATGAGGGGATGATTTTTTATTAATTATTCTACTTTTATCCTTAATATTGGTCTGTTCTGAGTTTTTATTTCTTCATGATTCAGACTTGGTAGGTTGTATGTTTCTTGGATTTATCCATTTCTTCTAATTTGTTGGCATACATCTGTGCATAATAGTCACTTCTGATCCTCTGTACGTATGTCATATCATTTGTAATGTCTCTTCTTTGATTTATAATTTTATGTTTCTGAGTCTTCTCCCTTATTTGCTTGGTAAGTCTAACTACAGTTTTTCAATTTTGTTTATCTTTTAAAAAAGGAGTCTTATTTTTGTTGATTTTTCCATTGTTTTTCTATTTTCTATTTTATTTACTTTTCCTTTGATATTTGCTATTTTCTTCCTTCTACTAACTTTGGGCTCAGTTTATTCTTCCTTTTCTAGTTCCTTGTAGTGTAAAGTTAGGTTGTTTATTAGGTATCTTTCTTTGTGTGTGTCTTAATATAGCCATTTACCACTTTAACCTTTCCTCTTAGAACTGCTTTCCCTGTATCTCATAAATTTTGGTGTGTTGTGTTTCCAATTCCATTTGTTTCAAGATATATTTTGATTTCCCTTTTGAGTTCTTCTTTGATCCATTGGTTGTTCACGGGTGTGCTGTTTAATTTCCACATTTGTTAATTTTCCAGTTGTCATCCTGTTATTGATTTCTGGTTCATTCCACTGTAGTGGGAAAAGATACTTGGTGTGGTTTTAATCCTTTTAAATTTGCTGAAACTTGTTTTGTGACCTAACATATGATCTCTTCTGAAGCATATTCTGCCTGTTGTTGAGAAGAATGAAGAAAGAAGAAGAATGTGTATACTGCTGCTGTTGGGTAGAATGTTCTGAATCTGTTAGGTCTATTGGATCAAAAGTATTGTTCAAATCCAATGTTTCTTTACTTATTGTTTGTCTGGATGATCTGGTCATTGTTGAAAGTGGGCTAATGAATTCCCATACTCCTATTGTATTGTTCTCTATTTCTCCCTTAAGATCTGTTGGTATTTGCTTAATATATTTAGGTGCTCTGCTGTTGTGTGCATATGTATTTATAATTGTTATATCTGCTTGATGTATGGACCCTTTGTCTATTATTACAGTTTTTGACTTAAAGTCTATTTTGTCTGATGTAAGTATACCTACCCCTCCTTTCCATTGATGGTTGGACAATTTTTTTGTCCTTTTTCATTTTCATCCTATGCATGTCCTTGAAGCTGAAGTGAGTCTCTTGTAGGCAGCATATAATTGGGTCTTATTTTTGTTGTTGTTGTTTGTTCATTTGTTTGTTTGTTTCATTTTTAAAAATCCATTCAGGTGTTCTATGCCTTTTGGTTGCAGAATTTAATCCATGTTCATTTAGAGTTAGTTGATTATTGGTATGTAAGGACTTCATGATCCCACCTTCTTAATTGTTTTCTGGCTGAAATGTAGTTCCTTTCTTCCTTTCTTACTGTCTTTTGTGACTTGCTGATAACAATTTTATTCCTATACAAAAAAACTACCCTTTTATTTCCACCCACATTTTATTTCTAATTTCACAATTTATGTCTTTTGGTATTGTGTGTTCATTAACAAATTATTGTTGCTATAGCTATTTTTAACACTTTTATTCTTTAATCTTTATACTAGAGTTAAATGTTTAACACACCACGAAATTACAGCATTAGAGTACTCTATAGAGTCACTATGTGCTTACCTTTACAAATGTGTTTCATATTTTTACAAGTTTTCCTGTTACTGACTAGTGTCCTTTCATTCCAGCTTGAACAATTTCTTTCAAAATTTCTTGCAAGGCAGGTCTAGTGGTGGTGAACTCTTTCAGCTTTTGCCTGGAAAACTCTTTCTCCTTCGTTTCTGAAGGACAGCTTTGCTAGATAAAGTGTTTGGTTGTCAGTTTATTCCTTTAAGGTCTATAAACATGAGGGGGACCTCCCCCCAAAACAGAAATTATTTTCTGGAGGGCAGGCCCTTGTAGTACAGGCTTCCCTGACTAGGTGGGTGTTCTAGGAACCCATCTGTATCAGTGCACCAGCTGGTGGTGTTGTGAAAGGCTGTGTTGGGCTTCAGCAATATTTTTTGAAGGCCCTTTCAACATATTTGCCCATTTTATGATGGGTGATTTACTAATGCACCTGCCTACACTGTGCTGAGTGTTTAGCAGGTATTGACCAAAAATGGCACGACCTCCTTGTCCCACCCTCCTGATTCACCTGATCTCCCCCAAATGACATTTTTTTGTTTGTAGATGAAAAAAGTCCTTAAAGGAAATGTTTTGCCCATGTGGAAGAGGTGAAACAAAAAAAGCACTAAAGCACTAAAAGGCATCAAAATTGACAAGTTCAAAAACTGTTTCGAGCTGTGGAGAAAATGTCCCAATAAGTGTATTGTAGCAAATGGAGAGTATTTTGAAGGTGACTAAAGTTTATCTATGTAAGAATAAGCACACAATTTTTCATCAACAAATTCTGTGGTTGTATCTTTCTGAATCCTCCTCATCTATTGCTTTCCTCTGTCTTGGCCTGTAAGATTCTGCTGAGAAATCTGCTTATAGCCTTATGGAAATGGGTTCCCATGAAAGTGACAAACTTCTATTGCTACTTTGAAGAGTCTCTTCAGTTTGGGTAGTTTTATTATAATGTGTCTTGAGGTAGATCTTCCTTGTTCCTAGCCCTCTCTAGATGGCTTTGAGTCTCAGCTTTGTGGTATATATGTACCACATTTCGTTTATCCGTTCGTCCACTGACAGTCATTTGAGGCTGTCTCAACAGGACAATGATATGTAATTAGTCCATACATGCAATTGAGAACTGAGTTGGAAAAAAGATTATGTCAGCAAGTGAAAAAGAGATCACAGTAGATATGAATCCCTTAGGACACATACATCTATTATGATGACACATTTACATGGCTAGTGTGCAGGTAAAATTGATTTTTTCATCTCTTTACCTGGATATGGGCACAACACTGATTCCTGGCTGAAATTTAACATTTATCTGATTTTGTTTTAGGTTAACATATTTTGTGCAAAAATCTCTAAGTATTCTCAAAATTAAGAATCATAAAACATAACACACAACAGAAGTCTTCATGAATATTTTACAATGTATCCTTTATGGCACTGATTCTGCTATAAGCATGTTTTGTTTGGTATCCAGTGAGTCTGGTTTCATTCTTTCTTCTAACCTAGGCTTTTTCGTCACCCATTTCAGAATTTCTCTGGTAATTTGGTTTCCCTCTGAAGATCTCCTTTGCTTCTTTAAATATGACTATATATTTTTTCTTATTAGAGCTTATGATTCTATTTTTATTTTCTCTTTTATTCCACAATAAGAAAATACCATGGAGCTGACTTACGATCAACATTATATTATTGCTGGGAAGGAAAATTACTATGAACACAACTACAAATATGCATTACTTAAATTTGAGAAATGTTAATAGGTTATCACAACTACAGCAACCTTTATTAAGGAATGAAGTCAAACCCCGCGTTGGGTGTGGGTGGTTAAAACCAGCAATGCAAGAGGCAGGGCTGCTTATGCAACACGATGCAAAAGCTTGAAGAGTCAGTAAGGGGTGTGGTGAAACTCAGCTGTGCACTCAGCTGAAACTTGATGGCTCCAGTAACTTTCTACACACCCATATACAGACTGTCAACCATAGTCATCTGGAAGATTCTTAATGATGCCTCTTTATTTATGTCAGAATGAAAAGATAAACCCCAAAGTTTATAAACCATATTCCATTCGCATGTGATCCTCAGAAGAGCTGAACTAATATTTCTAAAGTTAAAGACTAGCCCTGGCCCGTGTGGCTAGTTGGAACATCATCCCATAAACTGAAGGATTGTGGGTTCAGTTCCCACTCAGAGCACATGCTTGGGTTGTGGGTTCAGTCCCCAGTCAGGGCTCGTGCAAGAGGCAACCGATTGATGTTTCTCTCTCACATCAGTATTTCTCCCCCTCTCTCTTTCTCCCTTCCTGTCTCTCTAAAATCTATAAGCATATCCTTGGGTGAGGATGAAAAAATAATTTAAAAAAGATAAAATTAAGTGATGTTAAATAAGTATTAGATAAATTCTATTACACTATCAAAAATTAGTAGACAAATATGTAGGAAATTAGTTGACAATAATGTAATGAGCAATCCCCATTTTGATTGGAAAAAAGTTTAAAATAGCTTTCAAAGAAAGTTGATGGAGATGGTATGATCAAGTTCTTTATAAGACTCCTTTTACAATGTTTTAAACCAGGTAGCTCACCAGCATCATTCAAGAGAGGAAGACGTAAAATCCTGGTTAGAGGACACTGCGTTCCAGTGATCCCAGCATGCCATTTAAAAATTTTAACCTAGAACAAGTATTCTTACAGCAAATATATTATCATATACATAATGAAATATGTTAATATCATAAGAAGTTACCAGGACAGTCCAAAATGTCTTTTTAGTTCATAATACTAACTGAAATTGCACTTATTTCAGAAAAAAAGATTGTCAAAAGAAAAACACAATCAATGCTATCATATATTGAGCACATACCTAAGGATATCCTATTAATCAACTAGAGACAGAAAAGGGTAAAGGATATTTCATAGAAGTACATGGGATAATATTATATAGATCTAAGAAGTAATACTATGACAATAGACCATCAGAGGAACAAAAGCAATCTTCAAGTAATACATTATTGTCCATTTCAAACTTTCCTACAGATTCCTGTTGTCTTTATCATACTTAGATACTTTCCAATATATAGAACTTTGTTGCCATTGTATTTTTGCTCTAGAACATCAGTATTATTTAATTGTAGCTGATTCATTGAAATATGCAGTATTAATTGGAATTTTGCTAAAATGAAGAAACATTAAAACTCAGGTATTCTTTGGCCTACTTAAAATGACAGAAATCACAGTATAATTTGTAATTTGTAATACATTTATAGTTTATAATAAAATGCAAATGAAAGCTTTAGAATCTCTTACAGCATTAAAAATATTTAATGAATCTAATGTGCTATTGTTAATAAATGCCTTTTGCACATAACTGGGAAAGTCTACTATTTTCTTATAATACTTAGAGTATTCCATTTATTATTAAAGAATCCAATAACCTATTTTTTTCCCTAGCTCTACAAAATCTGGTCTGACATACTTTGCTAGCTGTGTGTATTCTCTTCTTCTGATTTAATTCTAGTTGTCCTGATTAAATCATTCATCATTTTGGGGAAGATTTTTCTCCTTATTGATTTTCGATATTGCCTCACTAGTTTTAGCTACTTGCTACTTTCTCTTCCTGATATATCAGTTTGAAAATATTTCAGTGACTTTCTCATACTAAATTTTCTAGCATCACTTGAAATTTTTTAAAATATATATTTATTGATTTTAGAAAGAGAGGACAGGGGAAAGAGAGAGAGACATCAATGTGAGAGAGAAACATTGATTGGTTACCTCACATATACACCCTGTCTAGGAATGGAACCTGCAAACTTGGTATGTGACCTTACCAGGAATCCAACCTGCAGACTTTTGGTGTACAGGAGGATACTCCAACCAACTGCATCACACCTGCCAGGACTCTCTAATAACATTTTAATTTTCACTTTAGTGTCAGTTCATTTTTCTATTTCTTATTCTTTATACTTTAAGTCTTTTCCCCAGCAAATGTAACTTAAGTTTTGAAAATTTAGATTCCCATAACTATTTGTGACCATCAAAAAAATAAGCAGCTCCTCCAAATAAAAAACCTCACTCTTCTACTGTCATTATATAGCTTGCAAATATTCTACAACCCCTAAATCCTGCGACACCTAGGGGTAATAGTTTTCTAATGTATTGGATTCAGTTGATTGTTAGCTACTGACTTTTTCTTGTTTTATGAACTATGAAGTGTTTAGTATTAATTCTTAGGAGATCATTTAAACTTTTTCTTTTATGGGCATGGAAAGGAAAGATATACATGTTTAGGGACAGAGGATTAACGTTTGGATTTTAACTTTTGAATTTACCTAATGAAAGTCAGCCAAGATGAAGGTCCAGACAAGAAATGTTTGCATTACAATCGGGAGGATATGCACAATAGTTTCATTGGCAGTATCTACTTATGGAAATAGAGAATGAGTGGAGATGGGAGGAACAAAGAACTCCAAGCTAGAATGGAGGAAAATGCATTGAATGGTAAAAATCAGGAGGTTGTATTACAAACACTCAGAAGATCTTTGAAAGCCTGCAAGGATAAAACATGGTCTAAATAGAGATGAGATGTATACTAGCAAATGATGACCATGTATGGGGGGCCCAAGAAACCCAGAATTATCCTCTGGAGGGTGGGCCCTTTGTGATACAGGCTTTCCCCACTAGCTGGGTGTTCTAGAAAGCCATCTGTGCCAGTGTACCAGCTGGCATTGTTGTGAGAGGCTGCATTTGGCTTCAGTGAATTTATTTTTGAAGACTCTTTCAAGTGTTTGTCATGATGGCAAAACAGGTGACTGGTTCTTTCACCATGACAACATACGTGCCCATACCACACTGAGTGTTCAGCAGGTTTTAACCAAAAACAGCCTGAGCCCCTTATCCCGCCCTCCCATTTCTCCCCATCTTGCCCCAACGACTTATTTTTGTTTCCAGATGAAAATAAGTCCTCAGAGGGAAACATTTTGCCAATGTGGAAGAGGTGAAACAATAAAATGGAGAAGTATTAAAAGGCATCAAAATTGATGAGTTCAAAAACTGTTTTGAGCAGTGGCAAAAAAATCTCTCCATAGGTGTATTGCAGCAAATGGAAGATACTTTGACAGTAACTGAATTTAAACATGTAAAATAAATACACAATTTTTTATAAATAAATTCTGGGTTTTTTTGGTCTCTCCATATAACTGATATGCGAAATAGTATACAGAGGGTTTCTGGAGACAGTACAAAGGAATGATTTCAGATACAGGACAGAGACATACACAAAGAAAACCTCATCAAAGGACAGTCATGGAGTTACACCCATAGGGTGATCTCTTTCCCCATCCCAAGCAATACCTGAGAGTCCCAGCACCACCCACTAACCACGTGACTTGTGGAGTCAATCTTGTAAACTCTAAAACTGGTTCCAAGATTAATGGCAACTTGAATCGGTATCTAAATTTTCCTCTGAAGCATGATAATATTTTATATATATATGTGATTCTCAACAGGATGAGAACATTGGTACTTCTTTCAGGGCTAGAGGATATTTGAGGGGGAAGAAGGCTGCATAGACAGAAAAAAGATTGATGTTATAATTTTCTATTGGGGAAACATCGAAAATCTACTTTTGAAATTACGAACTAGAAAAAAGTACAACCTGAACTAATGGGAATGCAAATAAGATTATGATCCTTAACTAGGCTGGGGCAGAGCTGGCACAGGCTGGCAGGGGTCATATCAGAATCTTCATGAGAAAAGATGGCAGTTTTTTTAAATATATTTTATTGTTTATGCTATTACAGCTGTCCCCACTTCCCCCCCTCTGCTCACCTTTACCCTTTAGGCAAACCCTGCCCTCCTTTAGGCAGTCCTGCATTGTGGTCCGTGTCCATGGGTCATGCATGCATGTTCTTTGGCTACTCCCTTCACTTTCTCACATCCAGTCCCCCCTCCCCACTCCCCTCTGACAACTGTCCGTCTGTTCCATGTATCCATGCCTCTGCTTCTATTATGTTTGTCAGTTCATTTGGTTCATTAGATTCCAGAATGGCATTTTTTATGTTTATCAAAGGAGGGTATGAAATGACACAGAAAATAATGTTAATGTGGCATAATGATGAATCCAAGGTTGTCACTCAGGCGTGTGCACCAGTCAGCGTCTCAGTGGTGTTGACTGGCCCACTGTCAAAGCAAGCATTGGGCTAACTTGGTGATATTTAAAAATGTGTAATCATTGCCAAAATCATAATTGGTTCCACAAATTATAAATCAACAGTCCAAATATAAGACTCATAAATATATGATAGGTACACACATATGACATATTATAGTGGTTCAAAGAAGCTCTATAAACAAACCTAAGAAAAATGTGACATTAATCCATAAAGCATGACCTTAGGATCACTCCTTGAACTATTTCCATCAGTATCACCAGGTATGCTTGCTTTGTGTATATATTTCTGGTCCACAGCCCCGCCTGAGACTTCTGATTCAATGAGTCTGAGTTGGGGTGAAAAATGTGAAACTGATTTTTTAACAGCTCCTTAACAAGTCATTAAGTGATACAAGCTATCCTAACACTGCACTTGGAAAACACCTAGTGTAAAAGAATGACAATAAAGATCCTTCTCACTATAATGTGTATATAATTGCATATTTTTACTATATCTCATTTTTCCATAGTAAATTACAGTAGAAAAGGAAGGGTACTTCTATAAAATAATGTGTGACATTTAAAAAAATAACCTTCTCTAGTGTCTAAATTTCTGCATTCAGTCTTATTACTCAGGTTAGAAAGTAAGCATAAATTAAAAAGTAAATATAAAGCACATTCCTCTAAGATTAAATCCATTTATATGATGAGGTGTTGTAACTCAGAATTTAGAAAGTAATAGCCAAGTTGAGGACACACCCATCTCATTAAATAGCTTCCTTGGTTATGAGTTATTATTATCAGTCAGAGCTTAAATCCTTTTGATTCCAAAACAATAGTGAAACTCTTTCATTTTTTTAGAGACACTTGTGGGAATTTTCTCCCTCCTTGTTTCATTAATCAAAGTAAGTAAAAAAAAAAAATCTCTATGTGGGACAGCTCATTATTCATATGTTTTTTAAAGAGGGATATAATTTCTATCTAAAAAAAGACTTTAAATACAGATATAGGCTCTCATTGTGTGTAATGTAATATACAGACAGACATCTATTATTTAATTACTCATTTCCACTCTTTAAAAAATTATCACTTAAGCTAATAAACAAACCATATTGTTCTTAGCTTTATATGAAAAGACAGTACACAATAGTTCTCTTGTGAAATTAAGAAATAAATACCTTGTGTTTCAAGTACTATACAAATACTAGTTTTTACCATTATAGGCTTTTGCTTATTTAAGATATTTTACAAGAATTAATTCAAAAAGTGTGCCTTTTCAATAGTAATAATTTGTGTCTTGTGGTTCTTACATAAATTACAATATCAAAATTTTGTGTTAGAATGTTTAGATTGACCAGAGTAAAAGAAGTGTTCTGAATGAGTCAAAATAATTGTTCCAATATAAACTTAAAGTGTCATGTATGCAATTTGAAATTCTATTTAAAAATCACAGATCTTGAGAAAATCTTATATTTCAGACATTTTTATGGGTAAGTGCATTAACTCAAAATTCTAGCTTTGTGATATCCTGTAATAGAAATGAATCTTCATCCTCATAACTGAGTTGTGTTCTGCTTAAGTGAAGGGTTTGCTCAAATTATGACCAAGCTTGACAAAGGGACCTATTCTCAAACTGGACTGTGCAGCAGCCACTGTACCACCCAATGAAACAGTGGAATTACAGTAAAGGAAACAATATCCTTTTCTTCCCAGTTCAGAACACAGGCCACTCTAATTTGGGAACTGTGGCAAAATTAGTAATGGCTTGTAAGCGCATAATTTAAAGACTTCATATGTTTAACTTAATCCTTTGAATGTGAGATTAAAAAAATAATAAACAGATCAAACGCCCATCTAGAAAAAAGTAGCTATGATCAGTCCATTAATCATTTTAATCTTTTTCTTATTTCTTGTTTCTCTTAATGCTTCTATTTGCCTTTTACTTTCTATGAAGATTCATATTTTTGCTTAAATGTTTTTTTGTCCTAAACAAGCTATAATTTATGACTTTGGCTGTATTTCTTCAAGTTTTTCTTAGGATTAAAAGGAAACCCTGGTGCCTGCTTTGTCAGTATGCACCAAACTAAAATTGGAACAGCTCAGAGAAGACCAGCATCAGCTCACCCACTGCCCACCCTTCCGTTTGTGTCTGTCTTCGTCTAGGAGGAGATGGGGGTGGGGAAGCAGAACGGGAAAGCAGAGTAAAGGATACTTAACTTCTACTACTTATATTTTATTTATTATGTTAAAATGCTACCATTAATAAAAGTTAGCCTTGGTGTCTGAATATAGTATTTGTTGTAGTCTGCATTCTCTGCATTCTCACTGTATTTTAAAATATAAAAATCAATTATTATATTAGTTATTCCATTTCCAAACCTAAGAACATTATCACAAGTGCATGCCAAGATTTATTCACAAAGGTAGTCTCTTCAGCATTAATTACAATAAGAAAAATTGGAAACAATCTAAAATTTGAACAATACAGGAATGGTTAAGTAAATTATAACAGAATCGTACTGTTATTATGCATTTATTTGGAAATCTTATTTCTGTATTAGTTTCTTATTGCTGCTATAACAAGGCACCATGAATTTCGTGGCTTGAAAGAACACAAATATATTACCTTAAAGTTCTGGAGGCCATGGATCTAAAGTGCATCTCCCTGGGAAAAATCAAGAGGTTGGGGGGGCTGTGTTTCTTATGTGGAGAATCCTAGCCCTTGGCATTTTCAGCTTTGGAGGTGACTGCATTCATTGGCTCTTGACCTTTCATCATCACATGACGCCAACCCTCTGTCTCCATCCTCACATTGCCTACCCCTGACTGTGACTCTCCTGCCTCTGTCTTACACTGTGCCTACCGGAATCACCCAGTGGAATTTCCCCATCTCCGGATGCTTAGATTAATCACATCTGCCAGGTCCCTTCTACCATGGAAAGTAACATAGTCACAGGTTCTGGAGACTAGGATGTGGACATCTTTGGGGGAGGGGTATGATTTAGCTTACCACATTTTATAAGCAAATACAAGCATGTGAAAACTTAAAGTATTTAAAACGGTGCCTTTTTTAAACTGACTTGTAAAACGAACAGGTGGGTAAGTGAAGTGCTCACTGCACACGCCGCCTGGTCTAAGTGCCTCCTGTCTCTCTCCTGAATAATTCCATAGTCTCCTCACAGGCTGTCCTGCTTTCCTCCTTGCCCCTGTCCTTTCAGCACAGTGGCCAGAGTGATCTGTTTAAAACATAAATCAGACTGTGTGTCTCCTGTTTAAAACCCTGCACCCATTTCACTCAGTGGAGCTCAAACTCCTGCAGGGCCTCCACAGCCCGCCGCCACGTGCAGCCTGTAATGCAGCCTATTTCAACCACCTCCTTTGCTTGTACTCAGCTGCAGCTTTACTCACCACTTACTGTTCCTCCCTGAGATGAGTCATGTTCCCGCCTCCCTCAAGGTTCCCCTGTGCCTGGAATACTCTTCTCCAGATATTTATGTGGCTCACATCTCTACTTCTTCAAGTCTTTGTTCACATTTCACATCCCTGAGGCCTGCCCTGGCCACTTCATTTAAATTTCAACTGTATTGTCATTTCTATGCTCCCGATCCTTCTCATCCAGCTTTGTTATTTTTCCATAGCATATCACCTTTTAGTATTTTAATGTTTTATCTGTTATGCTTATTATTTGTCTTCCCCTACTGAGATATACATTCCAAAGGACAATGAATACTCTATGTTTTATTCCAACGATATATGTACAGTTCCTGGAATAGAGCCTGGAACATAGTAAGCACTCAATAAATAGCTGTTGGACACATGAATGAGATCCTGTTACATGCAGGGTTCTGTGCTGGGTACTGAGCCACATCTGTAAACTTGACACTTCCTCCTTTGTTGGAACTTTTTTTTAAGTTCTCCTGTCTTTCAAGCACTCCACCCAAGTCCCCAGGTTGACTGAGATAAAACAAAACACTAGATGAGAAGCAGTAAGACTGGTAATTGTTAATTAGCCTTGCTTCCCTTCCATGCCGCCCTACCCTAACCACTGCTATGGTTTTGTCCCAATCACAGGGTATTGTTTTACTGAGCTTTTGGAGATTGATTCAAATGCATGCAGTTGTTAACTGTGGGTGACGTGAAAAACCATCAGAAAACAACATGCCAATCTGACTAAGGGTCACAGAATAAACGAGTGGGGAATGAAAATGTCTCTTTAAACACGACTAGTATATCATTTTACACATACACATATAAGAAATATGCACATGTTTGGGTAGAATTGATTACCAAGCAAATTAGTCTTTTATGTTCTTACTGACTGTCATTGTAACACTGCGTTGAGTGAAAACCTCGATCCGAAACGCATCCTTCAGAACGTTCCCCGAAGTCCATTGGGTGACTTCCGGCTTGGAGTTCTCCATTTGTTTCGCTGGACAGCACACATCCAGCTGTCTTTAGAAATTAAGCAAAGCAGGGAAATCAGTTATTTATAAGTAAAAGTTTTCATCTTGCTTATTTATACTTTCCATTCCCTTTCTGTGTATCGGGCGATCTTCAGTTAAAGAAGAAACACGCGGATGCTACACCGTTCTGAGCCTGTTTTAAACCAGAGGGTACGCGGCCCGACACACCGAAGGGCTGACCTGCAGTGCCCGCAGGCTGGTCTCAACCTGCAGGCTTCCCGCAGGTGAGGGTCTCAAAGACCGAAGAGTTCAATGTACGATTCCACCTGATTCTCCTTTTTTTCTGTTACAATGTACATAACTGAAATTACCAAGTATAAGTATTGAGGCACTATATTTTAAAGGCTTATTAAAAAGAAATATTTGAAGAAATTTAACTACATGGGTACCATAGCCAGTCATGTTCTCTTGGTTGTTTAAAACCTTCCTGAGACTCTTCCTTTCACATCTGTAGAAAATATAAATGCCAATTTCTCCTCAAATACTCATCAAGAACTTTAAAGCAATGTAATTTTTCAAAATGCATAAATCATTCCATGTATTTTTGCTCTGTGACAATCTAACAATTATTTTTTCATTATTTGGAGAAATTTAAAAAATAAGATTTGGGAAGGCATCTATATTCTTGAAATATTGGCAATTCTGGCTAATTCCATCAACTACAGTTTTAGTAATTCAGATAGAGATAATTTCCGATTATGCTCTAAAGTTAATAACATGAATGTCATTAAGGCTTTATCTGATGAGCTAACTACTCATCAGATAAATTAATTTTGACTTTTTTACTTAGAAATATTTTGCAGCTTTACATGGAAATTGTATCATGCTTAGAGATAGAAATGTTAAAGTTTACATATTTTTTAGCCCAATCATTGATACCTCTAAACAACTATTAGAGATTATTTGTTTATTTGTTTTCATTCTTATGTTTCAATCAAAAGACCTGAAACCTAACTGTGACTTTTTAGTTGTGTGTTCCACAGCAAGCAACCCAGTACCTATGGGCCTCACTCTGTATGATATGTAGATAGTAACTCTTGCCCTACCTCACAAGAAGGTTGTGAAAATGAAATTATATAGAAACACGCTGTGAACTCTAAAGCAACTAGACATACAATATTATTTTTCACTGGAGATATCAAGTGCTTGGATAAGCCTCCTCAGCTTCAGTGTAACTAAAATGTGCCCCCCATTTTCCATATTATCCATCCTTAGAAAATGGAGGACCATGAGACACATTAGGCAAGTGTTGCATGATTTTTCTTCTATGAGGTATGTAAAATAGTCAAATTCATAGAATCAAAGCCAGAATTAAGGGGAGACCTGGGGAGTTATTAACCTACAGGGATACAGTTTCAGTGAAGTAGGATAAATAAGCCCTAGAGATCGGCTGTGCAGCATTGTGCTTAGAGTCAACGGCAATCTGCTGCACATTAAATTTGTTAAAAGGGCAGCTCTCATGTTAAGTGTTCTCATAACAATAAAATAAAAAAGTACTCTGTTATGCGATTGCACAATTCTATTGAGATGACATATCCAGCATGGGCAAATGTACAGGCGCAGAATGTGGATTAGAGGTTACCAGGGGCTGGGAGGGCGGGGCAATGGCACAGAGGTTTCGTTTGGGGTAATGAAAATGTTCTATGCAACATTATGAATGTAATTAATGCCTCTGAATTGTCCATTTTAAAATGATGAAAATAGTAACATTTATTTTATATACAATTTACCAGAATAATGAAAAAAACAGGGGTCCATGAAATTCCTTTTTCTCTGCCTAGATGTACAGTTAGACCTTTGAAAAATCATGAACATGCATCCACTCGACAAACATTTGCTGAGTGCTGATTTTGAAGGGCTCTTGTTTTTTTCTATGTGGGGAGTACAGATCTATGCCCCCATCTACTTCTTGCCTCACTCGCACCTTTACTGTGATTTTCACAATGGAGAAAACCATACTGACTCTAACTCTGAAGCCCATGTTCACCCACGGGAAAATATAAGTTCATACCTTCTTTGTACCATAACTCTCTCAAGATCTACAGCTCCTCCTGGTTATACTGTGGATATCTCAGCACCGTCCACACCACACTTATTGTCTTCCTTCCCCATCACCAAGCTTCTCCTTCTGGCTTTACTGTTTCTAGAAATACGAATATCATTCTTCAAGCCCCCTGTAGTTTCAGAAGTTTTTGTGTTTCTTCTGGTCTAATGCTTTTTATTTCTTCTTTTTTTCATTCTATCACTAACACTGTTCCCTACTTTACAAATTTCATGTTCCAGGGACTTAAAGTTGTCAGCCTGGATTATTGACAGTTATTCGTAAATTGTACTTCTGCCTGTGATCCTTCTTCTCCACTCTGTTGCCAGAGTAGTTTCTGAGAAATCTTTACTAGACTTCAGCCTCCTTCCACACTATCCTCAGTGTCATCTGCCTTTCTAGGCTCTTCTTTCGGTAGCCCCAAAATGTCATTGCTTGTTCTTTGTGCCAAAACCTGTATTTTTTCTGTCTCTGTTTATTTGCTTGTGACATTAAATTTACCAAAAATGTACAAAGTGGGTGGAAAAGTAGGCTTACAGTTGTTCATACTGGATATAATAATTAACAAATAATAATACAGGAATAAATTCCATGTTCATGTACTCACAACTGTAAACCTATTTTGCCCCACCCTGTGCAACCAACTCCTGATCGCATCCTCACTTCTTATTCTATCCATTATTGAAGACCTAACCCATTGCCTTTATGAGAGGAAGCCTAGCACAGAATATAATCTTTCCTCTTTATGACCATTGCTTTTTAAAAGACCAACAGTTTTTGTGCCCATGACTTGCTTTTCAGAACTCATATTTTATCTGTTTAATGTTGTTCCTGAGCTCAGCACATTCTCAAATTGCCCTCATATCTTACAGTGCAGAATCAATCGACAGACTACAAACGAAACAAATCATGAGGAGGGATAAAAAAGAAAGAGTGGTGAGAAGAGTTTTGAGATGTTGAGAAAAGAAGTCACTATCTAGGATGGTGGAGGAAAATACAATTTTGGGAGAAGAAAGGAACTATATTAAAGAAAGCAATGAACATTGAAGAAGGAAAGTGATTCACATCCCTTGCTTGGCTGCTGGTTTTTCTTAGTTTTGGTGGTAGCCTGTTTGCTCCTGGAGTATTTAAAGTCCTTTACAGTGCGAGAAAGGTGAAAGAAGTAGCTATTCTGATTTTTGCTTCATTTCCAGATATAACTTCTTTGAATTGCACTCCTTCTGGGAAGTTTTCTTGTTTTGCTAAGTGAAGATATGAGGGCAGTCATGATTCACTACCATTTTGGCACTTTTGTGTTATAAGAAAATCAATAAACATCTTGTTCATTGTCTTATTTTTAAGAAAGAGGTCTGTTTTAATAATTAACTTATTCAGTTGTAATTATTTTAGCATTTGTCACTGATTCTCAAGACTCTATTATTGAACATTTAGGAATTGATTTTCACTTTCTATAAAGAAATGTTTTAAATCCTCACTTGAGAATACATTTATTGATTTTAGAGAGAGGAAAAAAGAGAGAGAGAGAGAGAAAACATTGATGTGAGGAAGAAACATCAATCAGTTGTTTCCCACATGCACCCTGACTGGAGATCGAACCCCCAACCTAGGTGTGTGCCCTCACCAAGGATCCAACCTGCAACCTTTAGGTGTATGGAATGATGCTCCCACCAACTGAACCACCCAGTCAGGGATGATTCTCACTTTCTTAAGTATCAAATAAAAACAGGATGAAGCAGTAAATTTACTTTTAATTTTTAAGATTTTTCAAAGGAAGAAACTTTTAATTTCATTAAACTATAGCCATGTATTGAACATAATAGTAATTTACTCCAACATAATAAAAAAATAACCAGCATAATTAGCATCATGTCAATAATGGCATTTATTGAATGTCTCCCATACACCAGATGCTTTAGATATACCACATCTGTCCAAAAAAGTCCAGCTATCGCTAATGTAACGAGAAAAACTTGTGGGACATTGATGTAACCTGGCAGCCAAGGAGAATGACTGGAATGTACATCTGTAAACAATGATGACTTCACTGTACTAGTCAGTGGGGGCGGTAGATGCCCTTGAGTGAACATGTGTACTGTGTGGCTGTTGCATTCAAAATGACTGAGCAAGTAGAGCAATAAATCTGCATTGAATTTCACATTAAGCTTGAACATTCCTCATCGGAAGCTATTTGGATGATTCAGAAGGCTGCAGCAACAGTCACCTGGTGATTGGCAGCTTCATCACAACAACACTCCTCTTCATGCATCACTTTGGCAGAATTTTTTGGCAAAACATCAAATCATCCAGGTTACTAAGCCTACCTACAGATCATATTTGGCACCCTGCGGCTTCTGGCTTTTCCCAAAACTGAAATCACTTTTGAAAGGGAAGAGATTTCAGTTCATCGATGAGATTCAGGAAAATATGATGAGGCAGCTGATGGCGACTGGGAGAACTGTGTGAGGTCCCAAGGTGCCTACTTTGAAGGGGACTGAAGCATCACTGTCCTATGTACAATGTTTCTTTTATCTTGTATCTTCTGCAATAAATGTTTTCTGGACAAATCTCATATGTTTAATCTTCACAGTATCAAGTTATCACAGTTTTAAAACACCTTTATAATCAAGAAAACTGACCTTTATTTTTTCAAAAATTTTTAATGTTGTCTCCATTACCATTTAGTCCTCTTATACTCCCCTCACCCCCACAATTGCCACACTGGTATCCACATCCATGAGTCCTTTTATTTACAGTATATTTTATTGATTGTGCTATTACAGTTGTCCCATTTTCTCCCCTTTATTCCCCTCCACCCTGCACCCCCTTCCACAACCTCCTCCACTTAGCTCATGTCCATAGGTCATACATATAAGTTCTTTGACTTCTCCATTTCTTATACTATTCTTAACCTCCCCCTGTCTATTTTGTACCTACCAATTATGCTTCTTATTCCCTGTACCTTTCCTCTCATCTTCCCCTCTCTCCTTCCCCCCGATCACTCTCCATGTGATCTCTATTTCTGTGATTCTATTCCTGTTCTATTGTTTGCTTAGTTCATTTTTGTTTTTGTTTTTTAGGTTCAGTTGTTGATAGCTGTAAGTTTGTTGTCATTTCACCATTCATAGTTTTGATCTTCTTCTTTTTCTTAGACAAGTCCCTTTAACATTTCACATAATAAAGGCTTGGTGATGATGAACTCCTTTAACTTGAACTTATCTGGGAAGCACTTTATCTGTGTTTCCATTCTAAATGATAGCTTTGCTGGAGAGAGTAATTTTGGATGTAGGTCCTCGTCTTTTATAACTTCGAATACTTCTTTCCAGCCCCCTCTTGCCTGTAAGGTTTCTTTTGGGAAATCAGCTGATGGTCTTATGGAAACTCCTTGTAGGTAACTGTCTCCTTTTCTCTTGCTGCTTTTAAGATTCTCTCCTTCTCTTTAATCTTGGGTAATGTAATTATGATGTGCCTTGGTGTGTGCTTCCTTGGTGCTAACTTCTTTGGGACTCTCTGGGCTTCCTGAACTTCCTGGAAATCTCTTTCCTTCTCCAGAATAGAAACATTCTTCTTCATTATGTTTTCAAATACATTTTCAATTTCTTTTTCTTCCTCTTTCCTTCTGGCACCTCAGAAGTTTGTTGGAACATTTAAAGTTGTCTCAGAAGTTCCTCAGCTTCTCCTAATTCTTTTTTTTTTTTTAATTCTTATTTCTTCCTTCTGGTCCAAATTGTTGATTTGAGTCCTGGTTTCCTTCCTTTTACCGTTGGCTCCCTGTATATTTTTCTTTATTTCACTTTTCATAGCCTTCATGTTTTCCTATATTTTGTGACCATACTCAGCCATTTCTGTGAGCATCCTGATTACCAGTGTTTTGAACTCTGCATCTGATAGGTTGGCTATCTCTTCATTGCTTAGTTGTTTTTCTGGAGTTTTGATTTTTTTTTCTCATTTGGGCCATATTTCTTTGTCTCCATGTACTGTTACATTGTAAGGGGCAGAGCTTTAGTTATTCACCAGGGTAGGGCAACCCACTTTACTGATTTGTGGTGCTGTATGTGGGAGAAGGTTCAGAGAGGGAACAGTGCTGCTTGCTTAGCTCTCCACTGTCTTTCAGTCACTTCCCCTGCTACCCACAAGGAAATTGGAGCCTTCTGGTGCTGATTCCAGGGAGTGTGGGTTTGGGTACATTCTAGGACCTTGTGGGCCTGTCCAACAAACTCTTCTGTGAGGTTGGGAGTTTCTCCCGCTGCCACAACCTCCACAGGTTTTTACAGTCAGACATTTTGAGGCCTTCTTTTCCCTGTGCTGGAACCCTGGGTTGTGTGGTCTGTATTGTTCCCCAGTTGTTCCTCCTAGTGTATCCACATGCATATGTGGGACCACCCAGTCCTCCAGCCACCACTTTGCAGTGCTTTCTCTCTGCCCTGTCTGCCTGTCTCTGCCCCTCCTACTGGTGGATGAGTGTTGCTCCTTTAACTTCTTATGTGTCAGACTTCCATACAGTTTGATCTTCTGGCAGTTCTGGTTGTTTTTTGTTTTAAAATTTGTCGTTGTCCTTCTTTTGGTTGTGCGAAGAGGTAAAGTGTATCTACCTATGCCTCCATTTTGGCCAGAAGTAGAAAACAGAACTTCTCAGTGGATAAATAGTTCAAAGTTATGCAGCTGATCAATTAGAGTCAAGTTTTTAATCTAGTGCAGACATACATACACATTTCCAGTATGCCATGCTATGCTAGTCAAGTATTTCTAAGATTAACATTCTCAAATACCCTGCAGCATTCTGCAATATGAGATAAAAAGCGTACAGGTTTCAAAACTTCCAAATATTTAAAATTCACAGCAGAGGTTAACCCACTCTAGCTTTTCTAGCTCTATCTTAAGGTATGCTATGACTGTGGGCACCTTTGGGGGTCACTAGCAGGCCTAACGTATAAGCAGTGCAAATGCACAAAGGGACGATAAGGCAGATAGAAGGAAAGCCAAACAAAGAGAAATGGAGGGGAGGGATACTTTTGGTGAGGAGTGAATACCGCCAACAACAGGCCACCAGATACCTCCGTTTGTGGGTCTACTATCATATTTAGTGCGTTTCTGGAAATGTGTGTGAAAGTCTCATGGGCATAGTCAAATAATAATTAATTACAGGAAGAGTTTCTCTTCCCAGAGAGTTTAAAGGAAAAAAAGCTATCTCTTTTCTTCAAAACTATCATAATCTTTGATGACAAAAGTTCCAATATTCTGTATATATGTCCCTAAATGTGCTTTTTGTTGTTTTAATTTGACGATCAAATACATAGTTGACTTCCTTAAACCTAGTGAAAATCTGTCGATGATATGCTTTTATTAAAACTTTAAACATTTTCTACTGTTCTCTACATATATTAGGTTTATACCCACACTTCTTGCCACCTGACTCGGCATGTTTTGTTTTCCAGTTTTCATATTTTTCATAAAGGGTTAAGAACAAAATGCAAAAAGATATTAAATGCAGATTCTCCTTGACTTACCATGGAGTTACATCCTGAAAAATTAATTTTATGTTGAAAATGCATTTAATACACCTAACCCACCCAACATCCTAGCTTAGCCTGGGGAACCTACCTCATTTCTACTGAATGCCCATTGTTTTCATACCCTCATAAGATCGAAAAATCCTAAATTAAATCATTGCAACTTGGGGACCACCTGTACTTACAAAAACTGGTGCACATACATGGTGATATTACTTAAGTTCAACTATAGCCTGGGAAGAGTTTCTTTTTGTGAGAGCTTGAAATGTTTGTCAGCTGATTATAAAGGTCCACATTCAGAATCCTAAAGGTTGTTTAGGCACTGATGTGTTTGGAACATGAATACTGCCTGTAATTACCTACCTCTTATCTCTGTGCTTCAAGTATCCAGAGTACCTGCCATCCTATCCCGGTATTTTCAAAGTTCCTTTTTGGCACCTGACCTAACTTAGAGATGCTCCTTCGCTTACTTCAGAGAAAGTAAGCAGCATACCTGATAAATGCTGATTAATCTGCCTTTTTATTAAATAATAGGCTCAGGGAAAGGTAGCATTAGAAAGTCAAAGCAGAAAAACTTTAAGGCCACTAAAGAGCTCTGGAAATAAGGTATAAGTGAATTAAAAGAGGAAACATTTAATAGCTTTAGTTTACCTGGAAGAATAAATGCTTTAGGACATTGAAAGATGTCCAGTAAGCTGTTTATTTATAAGAACCGAGACTAATATATTAAGCACTGCAAAATTTAGTAATGTTCAGGTGCTATTTTAAATTTACTTTGACGATTCCTTTATCTTTTCTTTTCCTAGTTGCTTTTTGAGAAGTATAAGCAGCTATAGTTTTATCAATATAATGCACACTCAGAATTCTAGACAGAAAGTACTTAATAATAATAAGATGCCATTTACTGTGCATACAGTACTGTGCAAAGATTAGAAGATACTTAATATTTATTTTTTCTATATCCTTCATAAAACTTAATTCTAACTGGGTACATTTGAAGTATTTAGTACATATTTGTGTATTTTACTATAATGTTGAGAAAACACTGTAATGGAAATTATGAATAAAAGTATTATTCTCAGCTTTATCACTTATTAAATAGAATATCTTTGTTTAATTCTTTGTTTTGTTAGGTTTTTTTGTTATTTTTGTTTAGATTTGCTTTTGGAGTAAATGACAAAATATGAATCAGGATAGAAGACACGTTTTACTGCAAGAACAAGAAGTGACTGGAATTTGTCTATGTAGCAGCTGCACAGGAGGCCCTGTTTATATGGTATAGTGAGGTGGGGGATTATATAGCAGTGGTCAGATCTAATTTATGTGTCTTTTTTAGTACTCATCAAAGTCTGGGTTAGATTATATACGCTATACTTTGTAGTTCAATTTCTGAATTGTAAGCTCCTTGAGGTTATGACGTGCCTCATTTGTTCATTACCTGGTGTTCCTAGCCCATATCTTACATATTATAAGTGCTGCTGCAAAATACTAGATTTTAACTAATTAGTTAACTTCAGACAATAACTATACACTACAAATTATTTAATGTTGACATTCATTTAACTAAAATAAATTATTTAACTAAAATAAACCTTTTTAACACTCAAACGCAATCCATATTTGTTACAGAATATTTGTAATATTTAGAATACAGTAGAAGTCATAATTATAAATAAAAAATTCTCATAGCTTCACAAATAGAAGAGGCATCTATCCATTCACCAATCCTGAGCACTACCCACTGCTCCTGGGGAGGGTGGGGGTCCCAGTCACCCTGTCTTCCTGGAGGCTGTGCTCCCCTGGTGGGAGACACACTACAAGACAAATGAACAAACAAGCTCCAAATGTTTGGAAGGACGGTTCCAGCACAGTCATAAAGGGCCTAAAGGGGAGAGAACTTCACGTGCAGGAAGCTTTTGTGGCTGGAAAAGGTGAACAAAGGGTGAGAGTGGTGTAGGTAGATGCTTGTGCCAGCCACTCTGTAGGAAGTTGAGTTTTTACTTTATATACAGTATGAAGCCACTGAAAGCTTTTAGGTAGGGAGCTGACATGGTTTTATTTAAAAACAAACAAACCATCAGCAGGAAAAACCAAATCAAACCATATTGGCTGTTATATGGATGATGGGAGATCAAAACTAGAAGAAACAGACCCAATAGGAGGCACTGCAATAATGTACCTACCTGAGAGATGACTGTGGCTTTTACGTATTAAAGGGCCAGCAGAGCAGGCAAGGAGAGGAGATGATAGACTCAAGGTATAGTCTGGAAATGGCACTAAGAGGACTTGCTGACAGACTGGATATGGGGAGGAATCAAGAATGACCCTGGGATTTCAATTTAAATCATTGGGTGGACGATACTTCTGTGTACTGAGATGGCAAGAATTAAAGGAGGAATAGTGTGAAAGAGACCTCTACTTGGCACACAGTATCAATTCTCTTCTTGTTTCTTGGTAGCAGAATTCATATTTTACTAATGATGGAAACAGATCCAGTTAAAATCCATTTTTTGCATTCCCTTCCTTGAAGCTAAGTGAGTGCCCATTGGCTAGCGTCTGGCCAAGAGCCTGTAATTGGAAATACTTGGTGAGATTTCTGGAAAGGTTGTTTCAAGCACAGCGAGGTGCCCTTTTTACCCTTTTATCTTCCCTCTGTCGTCCTTCATGAAACCTGGCTATGAGGGTGGCATGCCAAGGCCACCATGCTTACTGAGGTGATCTGAAAGATGGAAGAACTGGCTAAGACAGTAAATCAAAAAGATACACAACCCACCCGCCTCCACCGATGACCAAGCAGCCTACGTAGTAGCTCTGAATGCTGCTGAACTTCAAGCTTCTTTCATGTAAGAGAAAAATAAAATTTGTATTTTCAAGCCACTATTTTTTGATATTTTTCTTTTACTTGAATTGAATTCAATCTCCAGTGATACCAACTGGCTTAAGGAGAGGGATGGAAGGTCAAGGTCTGTGTTTCGAAATGGTGATTTGAGATGCCCATCAGACATCCAAATGGGAGTGTCAAGTAAGCAACTGGATATAGAAATCTGGTTCTAAAATGGAAGACTTGGGGCGAAGGTGAAAATTTGGGAGATATTAAGAGAGTTAAATGAGATTGATAAGATCAGGTAGGAAGAAGGAAGGGCAGGTAGAAAAAGGGACCCCACAGCGCCCTCAATATTTAGGTACCAGCACAAGAGAAGGAACCAGAGAATGAGGCTGAGTAAAGACGTAGTAAGAGAATTCCAAGGTTGTGGTTTCATAGCAGCAAAGAAGGGAAAATATACCAAATATAGAGAGCTGTTAATTGTATTGAACAGATGTGAGTAGAGAATTGAATTGAATGAATTAAGTACAAAAAAAAGGAAAGGATCTGTTAAGACCTGCTAACATGGAAAACATATTACCTCTGACAAGAATAGTTTTAATGGGATGGGGCTGGGGATCTGGAGTCTGACTTAGAGGGAAACAAGAGAAGGGAATGGAAAGGCTTTAGTTTCCTGCCATGTGGAAACATACATATCTTGGAAAGCCTCCCAGCAGAAAACTGGACAAAGTATATATAACAAACACCTTCTTAGATGTACAGGTAAACTACAAGAAACTAAGGAGAATCCCTGAAGGTAGACAATGGAGAAGGGTAAGGAGGAACTCAGAAACCATAGAGATAAGCTGATAATAAAAGCGTATGTAACTGCTACTGGTAATTTGCCAATCACTGTTTAATTTTTTTCTTGAACATTGAATCAATACATAATATTTGTTAAGTACTAGTGATGTATGAAAACAATCATGATAAAATGAAAAGGTACAAGATCCTTCTCCTCCAAGCTCCTGACACTTCTCCTTCCTTCCCCTGCTCAGTGTAAACCCATCCCGAATATTCTATTGCTATCTTCACTTTCTTTACCGTTTCATCAACACTGTGGCCCCAAACAAGATTCTATTTAGCAAAGCAAGTTTTAAGTTATGGTTAAATTCATAATCTTTATGTTCTTCTGCATCTTGCTTTTGCTTTTTTTTGGCATGAGAGTATTTTTCTGATGTCTATCAACGGTGTTACATGAAGCCATAATTCAATAGCTGATGGTGAAGGAAACACTGCAGAGTGGCAAGGACAAGCTGGTTTGTCTCTCGAAGGGGGTGACAGAGGATCCGCTGAGTGAAGGCCTGGCTGGCAGGGCCAGAGGCAGCTGGCAGCTTGGCACTTAGAAGGACTGAGAGAAACTGCCTGCCCCTTTCTGCACTGCCCGAACGCTTCTTAGGCCCAAACTGCCCAGCTAACTTACTCTGTGACCCTGGGTGGAGGTATTTGCAGATATGTTTGCACACTGTTGTACAGGAGAAAGACGGATGTATGGGCCCTGAACTTGAGACAAGGCAGGCACCCTAGTCCAGTTCTGAAGTCTACTCGTTCCCCTTCTTGGCCTGTAGTCAGGACCAAATGGGAATGGAGGGTGCGCGATTGGCCTGGACATCTCACAGGCATCCTGCGTGTCTCTGCTCCTGGCAGACTTGCTTTCCTGGCACCCTCGACTTCATAGTTTCACTGAGTTTCAAAAACCCACCCCCAATGAGTAAAAGCTAACAAATGATAATTCACAAAGAAAATCAACATTTTCCAAGCATTTTCTATTTAGAAAAAAAAAAAAAGAAAAGAAAAGCTCTCTTTCAATGCTTCCTTAGAAAAGAGAGGGGTCCTTCTCATTTTGTATTTCATATGTTTTTTTCTAGTAAAAAATTCTAAGAACTTATGCCATGCCTTGTCCTATATTTTTTAAAAAGTGCTAGGTAAAAAGCACTGGGTTATTTTGGCTGCTATCAAGCCTTCCATTGCTAGAAATTCTTCCATATAAAACTTCAAATACATCACATTTGTAGCACCACACCACCATCATTGTTTTATGAACAGGGAACAAAGCCCTAAGAAGCTGAGGGGCTCGTCCAAGATCACAGAGCTTTAGGGAGATGAATTCTCAGGGTAGGCTCTCACCCAAGCACTTTACTGCTGACATCTGACCACAGGAAAGAAAGAATGGTTTATGCAAAAGTGGAAATGAGTTCATCTACAAAGGGCTAATCAGTGATCTTATTATTAAATATATTGTACTAAATGCAGGGAAAATAATCACAAAATGAAATTGATCAACATTTAATTAATTGTCTACATAACAGCTGTAGCATTACAGCCTCTTGTCAAATGTAATCCAACTCAGATGATTGTGTATAAATTATAAAGTATATGTAATATCTGATATGGGCACATTTTAAACATATTTGATGGAACATTAAGCATTTGAGAGAGCTCAGAGCTCACAAAGGACTTCTTCCCCAGGCCTATCTGGAAACAACTATTCTATCAAATGCCAGCACAAGTGCCACTTCCTCTAAGAGGCTGTTTATTCTGCATTTCTGCTTCCACTAGGCTAAACAGGCAAGCTCTTACTTCTCTGTGTCCTGATGGTAATTTGTTCACATTACTATTGCAATAGTTGACGATAATTTTTGAGGGCTGGTTGGTTGGTGTGCTTTAACACCCTGCCTGGATTCTTAGCTTATCAAGGGCAGGGACCACATATTCCTCTTCTGTGTGTTCCTACCGTATTACCCTGTGAGATGAGACATCCTCAACTGTTCTCAAGTGTTCCCAACTCGCAGAGTAATATGGTAGGTGCCTCATAGTTGTTTACTGAATTGAACTCCTTTTCTGTGTAGATGTGAGAGCACTAGAAATTCTACTTGTATGGGGGTCTATGTATGCTTATCATAAAATGCACATAATCTTGGGACTTACAGTTGTAGTGTTTTCCTTGGATGTTTTGAATACCTTGCAGTTTTTCCTAAGGCTGAGTTGTTACAGAATATTAGAATCATATTTGATCATTTAACTGTTCCTCAAAGATGGCTAGCCTAAAACTTCCCCAAAGTACCTCTCTCCTGCACTCCCTTTTTCTATTTCTTCTCTGGGAATCATAATTTTTTTCTATTAACTCTTTCTATTTTGGATTTATCAATAAAGGTTTTACCCAGAATCAAATTTCTTGAGAGTTATTTATATAAAAGCTCTTAAGATTCAAGATTTCCTTTCAAATAAACCTTTCACAATTTATTCATACTTTCAGGATGTTTGTTTTCACTTTTAGTGAAATGGAAAAAAAAGTTAGAGACAGTGCATGCTTATTCTCATACTTAATATTTTTACACTTACCCATTCTTGATTAATTACAATGATATGCTGCAGATGTCCAGCCTACACTGGATCATTTAATGTGTAATTATACCTTTTAGATGAATTCCAGATCTATTGCTGTTATTTTCCATGGACTGGAGCAGTTATGTGCCTGAACAGAATTAAGTTCCAATCATCCTGTGTCATAGGATATTATCTCATGGAAGAGGAGAGTGAAATAGAAACTAGCTTGAGGAGAAATTCTTATAATAACAAAAGTGTCACTTTGGGAATGCTTTGAAGTTCCCGAAAGACAGAAAACTGCCAAATGCCACATGAACTAATGTAAAAAGTAAACTCCATTTTACAGATGGTGAAACTGTTCACAGGGTAGTGAGTTGTACTGCCTGCCTCTAGAGGTGCAGGTTTGCAAAAAACATATCGTGGACTTGGTAACAAAATACTGTTGGTATGCTTCAACTTTTTTCATAAAACAAGAATTCTTACCCTCCCCCCCAAAAAAACTTTTAGTGTGGAAGGGATAAAAAGGTAACAAAAAAGTCTATAGCATATTTTTTTTTGCTTTATCTCACACTTGATCATACTGGCATAGTACTAACATGCTATGTGCTTTTCTATAAAGGTAGCTATTGAATTTTTAGAGATAATAGACACCTTTCAAAGTTTTTTTCGGTTTAATATCATAACAGTATCAGAATTCCAACAAAAACTCTGAACAAACCAGGAACACCTATATCTCCAAATTATTTAATTGAATTGTGCACTTAACATCTTAATTTGGTTGCAGGTTTTGAACCTTTGTCTTCCTCTTGGATATTTTTATGGGGGTGATAAACTATTGAAGTGCTTTCAAGATCAAAAAGATTGTGCACCAGAGCTGCCTTTCAAATGCACTATTTCATAGAGCTGTTTCATTGAGGTCTAGGGTAAACTCCAGAGCAAGGGGGTGAATGCGAAGCTCACTGAGTGGCAGGTTTGATATGGCAGGGCTGTAATGCTAAGGGTCAGAAGCCAGACCTGCAAGGTCAGTTTCATCACTTTACTTTGTGAATGACCATTGGCAGGCAAGTCATGAGACATAAAATTGGGATGATAATAGCTGCTTAAAATTTGATAAAATGAAACCTGGGAGAACACTTTGGAAAATGCAAAATTGCACAAATCTCAACCTATATTTAGGTTTTCTCCTGCTCTGCTACCCAAAGTGTCACACTTGACCTAGAGCTGAAGTATTTTGTTAACCCACAAAAATGCACCTTGAAGTGCATCTTTGAATTTAACTCCAAATACATTATATGCTCTCTTTGGTTGATTTAACTTATTTCTATTAATTCAAATAACTTAAAAAATAAATAGCAACAGAGCTGTCATTTATTGAGGCACCGTGTACGTCCCACCTACTTGCCCACTAAGAACTCTGTAATGGAGTTGATATTGCCTGCATTTAAAAAATGAAATTAAAATATCTTGTTCAAGAAAACCAGGGTGTAAATGTTCAATTTTCACCTTTACATTGTTCTGGAGCCATAGGCTCATATTACCTACTATTTATTAGAATCTTCACTGGGATATCTAGGTTAGTTAAATTTAACATCTAAACTCACTTTTTTCCTTCCAAGATTAGTTTCTCTGTTTTACACCCCTAATTTAGTTAGTTATATCTGTATCTACCTAGATTCTCAAGCCAGAAACCTTGTGTCTTTGTACATTCCTCCTTTTCCCTAACCAACTGTAGCCTATAGTCAAGATGTTACCATACAGCCATGTGTGGCTTTGCTGCTCATCGCCCATAAAATCCAGAGGCAGAGGTTTGGTGGGGGAAAAAAAAAGGAGTCTTTTGTTTAAAGGCTATGCAGTTTTGGAAGAATAATAGATTCTGCCTCAAAGCCCATTCCCTTTAAGATACCCAAAGACAACCCCTCCACCCTTTGCCAGATCAGTTCAAGGTTGCTCCTGGAATTCCTTCTCCTATTTACAAATTGCTGTGTTCTGTGAGAAATGCACCTGGCTGCACTATCCAGGTGGCTTAGCTGGTTGCCAGTCAAAGTCCAGCTTCAGGAGGCTTTTGGAGACTGTGTGCTTGCTGGAGTCTGGCTTGCTGCTCACTGCCCTTTCCTCTAGCCATTGCCCACTGGCCCAGGCCCTGCACCCCTCCGCTGTTGGCTGGCCTGTGCCTGCATCTATGCACCCGGCAGGCCAGAACCATGCAGTGCAGCATGGGTTGCCAGCACCACTGCCACTTCTCATGCAGGGAGGGGTGCAGTGTTTGCCTCTTGGACGTGCAGTCTTCAGGGTCCATGGCGCAGGAATGCTTGGGGCCCCTTACCCCTGACCAGGTTAGCTAGGGGAAGGAAAGAGAGTGATGTTTTGCATGCCCTCTGTTTAAATCTTCCATCCCCAAATCCTGTGTGCTTTGGGAGGGTCCAGTTTGCCACTCAGTCTAGGCTAACATCCATCACGGGGATCAGCCCGCACAGGGTCTCTGCCCCTGCTCCTGCCACCAGGATTCAGAATCGGGTAGGAAGGTCCTTTCCTCCCTTCAAACATTCCACTATCCTGGCGCATGCCCTGTGCTAACTTCCTTCTACTGTGTCGTGCTGAGACGTGTAGTTGTGGGGCAACGCATGCTGCCACACCCCACTGGCTTTTCCACTGCTGCCTCTGGAAGCCTCCACCTGCGGCGCCTCCCTTCTTCTCCTGCAGAGGAATGGCTCCTTCACGCTGCCTTGGGGTTCCTTCCTGTCCCCCAGTGATGTGGCCAGATCCACCATGTTACAAAGACACTGCCAATTATACCGCAAAAGCGGGTCTCAAAAACCTTTCTATCCATACAGCTATGTGTTTAGTCCAAGTCGAATAATGGTTGGTCCATACGACAGCCCTTACATTAAGCCACTGCCATTATTCATTCTTATCCAGAAACCATTTATCATGCTGAAAACATACATATTTTTCTAAAATAATAATAAAAATGTGTGGTTATACCACTTCCTTGCTAAGGTAACTACTATGGGTTTTCTGGCCAATTTAGGCTAGAATCCAAATTTCTTATCAAGGTGCAAAGTTCTTTATTAATATGCCTTGACTTATGTTTCTGGTCTTATTTCCTGCCTCCACTATCTTACATTGCCTGCCTCATACTCATTAATTAAATTCTTCTAGAAGTTATCCAGCATTTCTCGACTTCTGTGCTTTTGTTCCAGCTTGTACCTCACTGGATTTTCCCAATATTTCTTGCCTTAAAATCTCTCATTTTTTTTCAGACTTAGCCTATATTACCTCCCTCATTAAGACTTTCTTTAGTTCTCTGTCTACATATGTGTTTCTTCTAGTAGACTAACATCTTCTAGAAGCTAATACTCAAGATTTTTCCCCTAGTAACTGACAACTACAATATAGAACATTGCATATAGAAATATGTGATAAATTTTGTTAAATAAATGAATTAATAGTCTATTTCTGAATACACTGGAAATTCAAAGGGCAAGCAAAAGCTAAAATAGTTTATTTTGGTAACATCTGAGTATATTTGCACTCAATAATATTTAGATATAGAAAGCTCTGGAAAATTTTGTTATTTTCTTTCCTTACATTCTGCCTCCTAAACTGTACATATTGTAGTTTAACCATCTATAGTGTAAATGAATTGTAGACAGTTGCCACTTAATATTAAAAAATAAAAACAAATTACACCTTAGGATATAGAAAATAAAGAATATGCCACTTCGACCTAACAATGAAAAATAGGCCAGATGACCTACAAAATTAGAACTTTTGGAGCCTATTAGAGAGTTGAAGCTGAAAGATAAAGCAAGTTGACTGAATTGCTTAGTTGCATTTCGGAGGACAGAGAGGACACAACAACTGTTCCAACCTGACAAATGCAGGAGAGAGAGGTAGCACCGCACAGTAAGTAAGAGAAAATCAGGTGATAGACTTCCACAGGACAGCATGTGTAGCTATGCTGCCTTGCTTCCTAGAGAAAGTAGTGAAAATTATATTAAAAAACCAAAATAAAACATTTAAGACCTCTGAATATGTCCCAAGGACAAACAGCAAATTAAAAAAAAAATCTATTCAAAAACTTACGTGAAAATTTGGCAATAAAGGCGAGAGTCCGTAGTATTTGAACCGGGACCGCCTGTTCCTACCGTCTCCTAGCTCAGTGAGGCAGAGGCTCTGTTCCATACTACCGCCTCCAAGAATGCAGATCCTAGAGGGAGGGCTTTCTTCCCAGCAGCAGTAGGGCATCAGCATGTCTTATTTCTGGCCCCAGATACCTGTTACTGAGGGTAAGTCCTGGGTGAATGAATACGACTGACACACTGGAGCTCCCTTCTTCTGCTCAGCCTACAGTTAGGGAATGGAAATTCCGCCTTGGCTGCGGCGTGCTGAAATGCTGGCACCTTCATCACTCTTGCCCCAGCTGGTGAAGTGGTGGTTCCATGCTAAGCAAGGCAAGCCAGGAGGGCTTCAGGCTCCTGCCCCCACCCATCAAGCACTGGGCTCCGGGACTAGGGTTCCACTCATGGAAGACTGCTACTTTGCCCGCCCCTAACTCCAGAACATTGGCTCAGAGATTCTTGCCTGGGAAGAGAAACAAGCACAAAACAAAACGTAACTACACATTTTGCCCAAAGGAACTGATTTCACTTACAATAGAATTAAGAAATTCCATCTAAAGGCACTCTGAAGAATAATGGAGGCAGTGATGAAAGCAATTGGAAGGATATTCAAGGTCAAGGATAAATTGTAGGTCAGCTACATTGAAGGCGAGAAGTAGGAAATAATGCAGTTAGGGGAATCCTCCTGACAGCAGAACAAAAATTGAACACACATCTGAGAAACTGTCCCTTCAAAGGAATCACATGTGATTGGATCAGAACAGTTTATGCCCCGGGGAATTATTAAAAACAATCAACGAGTAATTTGTAGAGTTGAACAGGGCGGGTGGTCAGGGAAAAACTATGAAAAAACTCCCACCAGTACCACTGTTACCCCAGGGTGACTGGTCATGCCCGAAGCTGTACCACCCTGAAGAATAACATCAGAAGCTGACACTGAGGGTCCAGGATGGAGGGACGGGGTGGGAATAGATGTCACTAAAGTAATCCAGTTGGGTTCTACACAAATAAGTAATCAAATAATAGTAACAAGGCCCCCAGTGGGGGATAGCACTCAGAGTTACTGAGGCAGGATAGTAGGAAGTTAGAAAAATTCCCTGTCAAGTGGAACAGGGAAACTGAGACAAATAGCTGAACAAACTGGCCGAGCAATTTTCAGCCAGATACAGGTCACCTCCTTAGAGAGAACATCTGGGCCTCAGTTGTATTTCAGCTCCAGGTCCAGAAAAGCAGCAAAACAGTGACAAAGAACCTCCTGCCCTGGCACTGACCAACCAGTGGGGACCCTGACCCTGACAGCACACCTGGAGAACTGATGAATATTCTGCTGACATCCTCCCCTGAGACCTCCCCTAAGATCCCTGCCTTCAAGAGAGAGAATAAGGACCCGGTGCACACGCTCTCTCTCTGGGGAGCAGCTTGACCCACACCCTTTCCCCTTTTCTTCTCTCATTCCTCCCCACACCCGCCCAAGCATGTGTCTCCTAAACTCTAAGGGACCCTGGGACTTGCCATCAGGGGAACCCTGGCAGCTGCAGCTCATCCCAAGCTGAACTCCTGAGCCTGTCCCCAAGGCCCCCTCTTCTCTAACTTGTGAGCTAAGGCAGCTCAGCCTGGGCTCTCCTGTTGCTTCTTCTATGCTGAGCCCTTCCTTGTTTTACTGTCCAGCTTTAATAAACATACCCTCATAGTCACCTGGACTTGTGTTATGAAATCTTTCCTACACAAGGTCACAGACCCACACGGCCAGCTGGACCTAGGCAGACCCACTCAGGGCCAGGCGCCCTGTCTAGGACACAAATAAACAAGCAAATAGTAACAACAAGACTTGGAGTGGGAGATAATATTCAGAGTTACTGCAATATATTATATAAACTGTCCTTTAATCTAACAAAAAAAAAACAATTCTGAGATAAGCAAATAAATAGACAAAGTTTGACTTACACACCTGGGGAAAAAAATCAGACAATTAAAAGATTACCTACGAAGAAAAGCAGTGGTTAAAGAAATTAAGGATGATGTAATAATTGGAAAGAAATTCCATGTTCATGGATAAAAATACTTAATATTTTTAAAAAGGAATATTCTTCAAACTGATATACAGGATGCAACACAGAATCCTTCAAAATTCTGGCTGACATCCTTATAGAGATCAACAAGGAGATTTTAACTTTCATATGGAATCTCAAGGCACTCAAAATAGCCCACACTTTCGAAGAAAATGTAAGAAAGAAGACTCACACGTCCTTATCTGAAAAGTTACCACAAAGCTTGAGGAGCCAAGAAAGTGTGGCACTGGCGCAGGACACACCTGTAGAGCGGTGGAATAGCATTCGGAGTCCAGACACAGATCCGCACAGCTGCGGTCAACTGCTTGTCAGCAGCAGCGCCAGACCATTCAATGGGGAAATGAGCATCTTTGCAACAAAAATGTCTGCGACAACTAGACATCTACTAGCAAAAGAATGAATTTGGCCCTCTTTCTCACATTGTATACAATAATGTACAAGATGGTAAAAAAAGAAAAGAAGGCCTCAATGTAAGAGCTAAACCTACAAAACTCTCAGAGAAAAACAGAGGTAAATCTTTATGAACTTGGATTTGGCAATGGAGTCTTTGATATGACAGCAAAAACAGGAGAAACAAACTTAAAAATAATAAATTGAAATCATCAAAATTGAAAACATTTGTGCTTTACAGAAACCATCTAGAAAGTGAAAAGACAATCCCCAGAGTGACAGAAAATATTTGTAAATAATGTATATATTGCTGAACATGTGGGTGCAATAGGAACACACAGACACACACGCACAAACACACGAACAACCTGTGGAACCTCAGGCCTCACTCTAATAATAAGGGAATAATAATCAACTGCTATAGATATTGGAAATCTGTGGCAAACAGAAGTTTATGAGAGCAGTAATAAAACCCCAAACAAGCCAAAACTCCTGATTGGAATGAGACCTCCCCACACTGAGGCATGACAAAGAAGGGGTATGCTCCTTCCCATGATAAATACTACTTACCTTGGTCCCTACTATTCCACCTATGATATTCAAGCATTCAATAAAAATATCAGACAAAAATGCAAGAGAAACCGATCCATAATCAAGAGGTTCATTAATCAAAAGACCTAGTTTCAAAATGACCTAGTTGTTGAAATGATCTGATCGAGAATTTAACATAGCTATACTTAACAAAAATCATGTGGAAAAAGTGGAAATGTTTATGAGCAGATGAAAGATTTTAGCAGACAGAAGAAATTTTTTTTAAAAGGTTTTATTTACTTATATTTAGAGACAAGGGAAGGGAAGGAGAAAGACAGGAAGAGAAATGTCAATGTGCAGTTGCCAAAGGGGACCTGGCCTGCAACCCAGGCATGTGCCCTAACTGGGATCCAAACTGACAATCCTCTGGTTTGCAGGCCTGTGCTCAATTCACTGAGCTTCACCAGCCAGGGAGAAAACTATTTTTTAAATGTCAAATGAGAACACTAAAATAAAACAATACCAGAGATGGTGAATTCCTCCAATGTGCTAAAGAGCAGACCAAGCGCAACTGAAGAAGAAGAAGAAGGGAAAAAAAAACTACATTTGCAGGTAAGTCAGTGAACATCACTCAAACAGAAACTCAAAGATAAAAACTGTGGGAGAAAAACACACTGAAACACAAAAGGGAACACTCAAGACCTTCAGGACTACATCAAATGGTCTAGCACACATGAAACTTAGTCTCAAAAGCAGAGAGAAAGAATGAGATGATAAGAGTATGGAAATGAAACAGCTAGAACATATTTTGAAATTTTGAAAAACAAAAACAACAACAACAACAACAGCAACAAAAACAACCTGCAGATCCATGAAACCCAAAGAAACTGATGCAGGATAAATTTCCCCAAACACATCTACATACGTTATGGTCAAACACCTAAAACTCAATGATACAAAGAAAAATCTGGAAAAAAAAATACAAAAACCCCTTGGAACAAAGATAATAATTTCACCAGACTTCTTATTAGAAACTATATAACCCAAAGAAAATGGAGGTATATCCTTTAAAGTAACTATAGAAAAATCTTTCAACAGTCTTCAATACTCAGCAAAAATATCTCTAAAAAATAAATGCAAAATAAAAAGTTTTTTCAGGCAAACAAAAGCTGAGAGATTTTATTACTCTAAATTTGTGCTAAAAAAGTTAAAGGACATTATTTAGACAAATATAATGGAAACTGAGACCAAACTGAGAAATAGTGTAGTAGAAGGGTGAAAATAATAGTAAATTATAGGGGATGTTTTTCATGATTTTAATTGCTTTAGAAGATAATGCAGAAGTAGTAACAATGCATTTTATATTTTTGACATATCAGTATAGATGTTAAATAGTATGACAAAAAAGCACATAGGTTTAAGAGGGAGAAAATGGAAAGTTCTTACACTACACATGAAATGATATGTGAAGGTTGAATAACATTACATACATTCTAAACTCTACAACGGTAGTTGAAAAATAATGTAACAATTTAACTATATAATATGGGAAACCTCTAGAATAAAAAAGTTATATCCTTTTTTCAAAAAACTTTGTTAATTAGTGAAGATGGTGTTCTCTTCTTATAACAAATTTGTTATCAATTGAAAATACAAATAGTTTCAATGTAAGTCATGAATCCTAAAATCAGTACACTTTATCTTTTCTATGCTCCCTACATATTCAAATATAAAATAACTAGGATCAACATGGTAAAGAATCTAGTGGACAATGTGGATAATATTTGTTCTACTGTAGATACTCTCAGCACTATTAAACCTAGTAGTGACAGCTTAAAAGCAAGTTGTTTTAAATAGCAAGTGGTAAGCTGAGGCAGCAATTTTCAACCAGTGTACCACAAGAATTTTTAAATCATGCAATACCTGACTGTTTAGTCAGGGGCACTTTTCCCTTAGATTGTCAAATTAAAAAAAGGACAACAGCCAACACAGTAATAGCTATCCAGTGTGAATTAATCAAAATTATACCTATTTTTGGCAGATCAACAAAAAATATATTTTTTGGTGTGCTGCAGAATTTTAGTAATTAGCTTATGTGTACCATGAGATGAAAAAGGTTGATAATTGCTGAGCTGAGCTATTCTACTTTCCATTCCTACAACGGTAGCAAAAATAACAGCCTTTCATTATAACATCACTGATGCGGACACCGGCCAGCAGTGTCCGAGTCATTATGGATGAATTAAAACATACACACAGACTACCGAGTCCGGTGGAGGAATAAGGATGACAGTATGGCTTTTCTCTCAAGAGGAGCAAAAGCCACAGCCTCTGCCATGACAGGCCTTTATTCTAAAATCTCCTCACATTACAAGATGGTTCTTCCTCACCCTGTTACAACAAAGGAGCCAATGCCCCTCATTACATCACAGAAGGACATTAGCAAATGAAAAGGCAAAAGTGGCTGAGCCAGTCACACTGGCCCCTGCAAGGCTCAGCATGGATTGCGGGAAGTCACAGTAAGCATTTGCAGGGCGAGGGAGTTTTTAGCAAAGAGCAAGCTTCAAAACAGCTTAGGTATATTGCAAATCTGATTACCTATGAGGGAACCTATCTCTGGGGGTGGGTCCTGTGCATCTCCGAGTGGGAGCTGGGCCCACGCCACTCAGAAGGGTCTGCCACACATCACCTTCCAGGACACCATGTTTTCAAACACACCATTGAAAATCTACAGACAGTATTGTCCCAAACAATAGCAGGGCCTTTAGTGGGAAGAAAGAAGAGTGTTTGTTCCTCATACTTTTTACTTCATTCTTACACTGGTATTTTGGATTCAAAAAACATAGGGAAAAGGATATTTATCTTTTCAGTTGTCATAAAACACATTTAGCTCCAATAAAACATAAAAAGTTGAGCTTTTAATCTAAATATAAGATTTTCTGTAACTTCAAAAGTATAGTTGTTGCTGTAATATAATTGATAGCAATACATAAAATGCTGACCATTTTTCTTGCATTAATTGAACTACATTCATTCTAATCTTTGGTTTGGGGATGGTTTTATGCTCTGCATGGGAATGAGAAGCAACTGGGCTGATTTTCTGAAATTTCTTTCCATCCTCCTTTTTCTCTGGTCCATTCTGCCTCTAGATGCTTGCAGTAGATCAAAGCTTCTCAAAAGCAGCAACATGCTCATTGTCTTTCGAGTCATGGTATAATAGAGAGTGACGAAGAGGAACACGAATGTTTGGAACAGCTACAACAGTACCTATTATGCATCCATCATAGAAAGACGAGCTGAATTGTTCAGAATTGATACGTGCCTATTGTTGAAGCTTTTTCTGTAGCATCAGATAGAAATAATCATTCTGAGGCAGGCTTTCCCAGGAAAGATATCCTCTCTCTTTTGGACGTGCATTTTTAGTTTAGTAGGTGGTTCTGCAGTTAATGAAAGTCACATCAAATGAGTAATTCATTTTCAAAGAATTGGTTTTAATTACTGTGGCAATACTAAATGATCAAGCACTGAAATGTATATTACCAAGTGCTGAACTGGCAAACCTTCAAGTTAGAAATTGTTTATTTTCATATTTATATATGGCAAGCCCCTTACGTGTGGAGAAATGCAAATGCTTCAGGGAACTGCAAATGGGTATCTGCCAAATACGTATCCATTAAGAGCAAAATGTCTAGTGCTCTTGAGAATCTTTAAATTTGTTTTCAGAAATCATAATAATCTTGGCATACCTATAATAATCCTTATGGCATACCCATAATTTGTCTTGTCTTCATACTTAGGGCACCTGGTTACTTTGCACCATTTTTTTCTGCTAATATTTATAACTTCAATGAAAATGCTAAATATTTTATTCTATTTCATTTTATAATACAAAATCTCTGATTATGGTGCATTTCATCAAATATTCTCAGAAAGCGAACTTTCAAGGTCTTTTTCTAATAAAAATTTTCCATAGGATTCATTTTGTTGGAAGATATGTACAAATGTATTAAAAACTGGTGTGGTTTTTGTAGCTTTACAGGCACTACAAAAAACAAATTTTCCTAACAGGCACATTATAAAGTATGTAAAACAACCAATTTTATATTTTAAAAAAATCTCATGAGAAATTGCTCTTCAGCTTCTGTCTAATTTTTTATATTTTTTCCTGCAGGGAAAGGCCTGTCTCTAGATCTCACAACAGGTCCTCCTTGAGCAGCAGGGCTCCTTAAACCCAAGGAGTGTGCAGACGTAGAGGAGGTGACCTAAGAATTTTACCACTAGGAACACTTCCTGTCTTGTCTCACCTGGGCAGGTATAGAGAGGTGGCTTCTCTTTATGAGGCCCATGGTAAAGCTGTCTTAATTTGATCTGGGTAGACTGAAGAGAGGGTATCAAAAGAAAGGATTTAGGCTTCAATGTCAAGATTTGACTCAAACCAGAATGTATGATCTCTCTCCCTTTCTCTAGATCTTATCATCTTCCTATCCATTTACCAACCTACATGTACATCTACACAGGCACATCTGCATCTACACCTATACCCTATGTCAATATCCACATCTGTATCGATATCTTGTTGCATCTGTATCCACATCTGTGTCTATATATTGTTCTTCAGAGCCCTCAACTTGTATTAATAGTTTGCACCATCTTTACAAAAGTCCCTATTGAATTGCACACTGTATAGACACAAGACATTTTTTTTTCTCTCCTGTAATGTAACTCCTGTGTATAGACATAGGACAGAATTTTACATGAGCTTGATTGTACAACTTACCTACCTAGTCAGCATTAATGTCATTTAAATGAATATATTTCCTGTTACTATACCTGGAAAATCATTACTAATTTGTGGGTGCACTGACATAAATTATTATCATTCTTGATATTGATATGACTATAACATCAAGTTCTATCAAATGGCTGCTTTAATTTAGTATTAAATAACCTCCAATTCTTGAAAGTTGGTGTCATGTGCAGATTAGTAATGAATAATATTGAGACTTTTTTTACTTATATTGTTTCCAAGTTTAATATACTTTAAAACTTTACACATTTGCATCTGAAACAAACCTAAAGTACTAAGAATTGATTTCTGATGAATAACATATCTCCAAATCCTCAGCACAGAATGTTTATTGGGAAAGTCAAATTTAAGTAGAATAGTGTTTGCAGGGAACAAATACAATTTGGCAAAGTTAAGTGGAATTGTATTCTACTAAATCAAATCTGTGAAATCTTGGCAAATAAATATGTATTGTGATCCTTCATGCTTTATTTTAAAAGGAGTTTGAATAACTTCACTAACTCAGTGTTAATTAATCTTCTACGAGTTTTTGTTTTTAAAAGTTTCTAATGAACACTGCTTTTATTTATCCTGCTCTAACAGTCTGTCCTCATACCAGAATGTTTCACAAAAATCTATAAAGAAAGCATTTTTATATTACTTTAATAATTTAAAGAATGTTCAATTGATATTTATCCATAGTAATAAACAACATGCAAACTGTATCTGTAAAGAAGAATGAAAGAATTATTAGATACCAGAACAGATGAATTTCCTAATCCATTCTTGGTCTACAATCACAGGTTATAGTCTAAATTAGAATTGGAACTTTACATTCCTTTCCTATTATATTCTCAGTCAATTCTTTATATGTTCCCCATACTTATTATTACCTATGAACTAACAATGGCACAATCAAATCATTGAAGGTCCCATTTAACAGTAGTGAAATGTTTGTATTCTCCAAAATTCACATGTTGAAGTACTAACCATCATGTGATGGTATCTGGAAGTGGGGCGTTCAGAAGGTAATTAGGCTAGACGAGGTCATGAGGTTGGGGCCCACGGTATGGAATTAGTGCCCTCATCAAAACAAACACTGGGAGCACTAACTTTCCAGCTCTTTCCTATCCCCCAAGGAAAAGGTTATATGAGCACGCAGCCAGTCCACAGCTGCGTGCTGGCCCAGAGAAGCCATCTCAGGTTGAAACTTACATTGGTGGCACCTTGATCCTGGACTTCCCAGCTTCAGAACTGTGAAACATGAATTTCTGTTGTTTAAGTCACAAGCCTAAGCTATTTTTGTTATGGCTGCTCCAGCTGACTAAGGCAAGCTGAATTTATGCTTCAGTTGTTTTTCTTCAATTGTTAGAAACTGACCCTAACCAAAACAAAAGGATATACTGGAAAGATACCAGGGAGCTCACAAAATTAAAGACAAAGCAGAACTATCAGAACATGTGAAGGGTTTGCATGGAGAATTGCCTTGAATATTATAGCAGGAATAAGGTCACCATCTTTCCAGGCATTTCCATCAGATGCCTCAGCTTCTAGCCTTCAGTCTGACCACCTTCCATTCTCATGTGTCTGCTTAACATGCAAAAGCCCATCAGAGAGAACTGGCCTGCCTCGGGGTTGGTAAAATATAACCCAGGATTTTTATAGATATTTTTATAAGAAAAATGAGTCAAAATTTTATTTTTCTTCACCATTTTCATCTTCCAGTTATGTTACAATATGATGTATGCATTATGATTGAAAAGGGAATGATGGTTTAGAATTGCTTAAATAGAATAGAAATTTATTCCTAGAATGTGAAGTAATTTCTTTTGAAGCCATCTACGTTTTTGATTTATCCATATTTTGGGTCATATGTTGAATCAATTTTTGTAACCAGCATTTCCTCATAAAATCATTCATTTTAATTCAGATTTTCAAATTTCTTAGCATTTAATAATGCAAATTATTTTTATAGTGAAGAATTATATTTTCTAGTTTTATTGAGATGTAATTGACATATGCCATTGTATTAAAGTATAAAACATAATGACTTGTTATATATTAAGATGTATTAAATGATTATTCAAATGAAAGCAAGTTCAGGATAATAGTTTATCATATTTTTTCCAAATTTCCAAAATAAATTTTACTCATAGTTGTATTGACTAGGATTATTACTATGATTTTTCTCTTCCTGCAAGTTTATATACTAAGACCATTCATCTTTGTTTCTAAGCTCTATGGCATGTAAATAATCATTTTAAAACCTTTCTTACTCAGGATCTGAAACAATTTGATTCATTATTTTAAATAACCATGGTAAAAAGCAAAGAAAAATGAGAATCTTAACTAGAATATTTTATTAAAATATTCAGATATACAATGATAACACAGTTCTGATTCAGATTCCATGAAAATATTCAATATATTCAGTAAAAATTATTCTTAAATGTAATAATTATAGTAGTATTCACAATGCTTTGTTTTTACTATTGCACGAATTTCTATCAGATTTGACAGATTGGAATTTTCTATCTACTACACATACTAGATGATACTTGATCTTGATGGTACTATTTGACATGATTAGATACAGTCTACAGGCTTCCTGATGTTGGGCCATATAATGGATTGGAGAAGGAGTATATGGAACTACAAAGAAAAACACATTGAAAAGATTATGATTATAGGCATTAAAATAAGAGACTTCTTTCCCAATCATGCAGAATGAAGTGACTTTTTAATGACTTTCTACTAGAGTAATAACTAGAGCAGCCCCTCCTTCCTCCAGCACGCCCATTCTGCACTGCCTGCAGCTCTGACACAAGCCCGGTCCTGGTGCGCGCCTGCCGCCTGTGCTCGGGAGCCACTACCTCATCCTCACCTCTGCTGGGATGGGGGATGCAGCTGTCAGGATCCTGTCTACTACTTTTTATGGTGCTGGTTTCTCTAAGCCTGCTATATTTACTATACTTAGGTTTCACAAAAGAAAAAATCATAAGCAACCAACAGCTTTCAGTCGGAAGGATTATATTTTGTAGAGTTTATTAGAAAATCTAGAATCTGGAACATTTATAGGACAAACAACCTGATTTCTTTAATAAATAAATTACAAGGAAAACATAAAAGAGAAAATGGAATCTACAGATTGAAAAAGACTTAAGAGACATGCCTACAAATTTGGATGCATGCATTGGGCTGGCCAAAAAGTCTGTCTAGTTGTTTCTGTAAAATAAAAGACACACTTTTCATTTTCACCAGTAACTTTATTGACTTGGATATTTGGAGTAAGTCAGCTAGTTCCTGCATGGTAGAACACTGATTGATCTCAATTAATGTATTGATTTGATGGCTATCAACTTCAGCTGGTCTCTATACCTGATTATGGAGCATTGTTCAGCAAGAAATTTCCAGCATGAAACTTCACAAACCACTGTTGACACGTTTGCTTAGTCAGAGCCACAGCGTCTTCTCCACATATTGAACAAATCTTTTTTTGTGTTCCAGTTTTGTTTTCACTTTTCTTGAAATAATAGAGCATAATATTCCAAAATGTTGCTTATTTTCTTCCATCTTTAAGATTAAAATCACCACATAAAAATTCACCAATTTTAATGTTTCTTAAATGCACACTGATATGATAGTTGCCACAATAGCATCTGACAAAATTGTTTCGGATGAAGTTAAGGACAACGAAATGCCACGAGGGCCATCTTGTGTAAAAAATGTAATGGGCTTTTTGTCCAACCCATTACCTTGTACTGATCCTGATTTTTAAAAAAAATATAGCAACATCAACAACAAATACAAACCTCTCTACTTATTTATGAGACAGTTGGGGTAGGTTGAACACTGACTAAACATTTGATAGTATCAAGGAGTCATTCTTAAATGTTTAGGTGAGATACTGTGATTATATTTTTTAAAAGTCCTAACCCCTTAATGATGCTACTGAGGTCTTTACAGATGAAATTAAATGATATCTGAGATTTGCTTAAAAACACCCTGGTTGACACCAGAAGTGAACCTGACTGTGAACTATGGACTCTGGGTGATAATGACTTGTTAAGAGAGGCTTGTCACTGTTACAAACGTAATGCTCTGGGGTGGGATGCTGATGACTGAGGAGGCTGTGCCTGAGCGGAGGCAGGGGATACACGGCAGCACTCCGTACCCTGTGCTCAAGTTTGCGGTGAACCTAAAACTGCTCTAAAGAAAGTAAGATCGATTTGAAAAAATACCTGCCACCACACTGGTGGGTGGAGGAAGTAGGTGGCAGTAGAAGTGAAGCCAGGATGACCGTGGATTGATTACTTGAATTTTGCTGACTGGAACCTAGTGGTTCATTATACAATTATCTCAATTTCTATATCAGATTATGAGAGTTTTCTCTGAGTGTTTAGAATAGTACTTCAGAGAAGTCTATTTCTCTTCTATAAAGCGAGGGAAGATACATACACTTATTTAATTAATACAAAGGCATTTGTTTCTGAAACACTAGAATAACGATAGCAGCAAAAATCAAGAGAGATTTTAGGATTTGTTCTCTAGCCATTCTTTCTTCTTTTAAAATATTTTTAGTTATTTTTAAAGAGAGGGGAAAGGGGAGAGAAAGAGAGGGAGAGAAAGGTCAATGTGAGAGAGAAACATCAATCAGTTGTCTCTCATAAGAGCCCCATCCAGGGACTGAACTCAAATCCAGGCATGTGCCCTCACTGAAAATCAAACCTGCGACCTTTCACTTTGTGGGGTGACGCCCAACCAACTGAGACACACGGGTCAGGGCTCTAGCCATTCTTAATGAAAGGAAAAGGGAATGTGAAAGAGTAATAATTTTTTCATTAGAATAGAAAATAAAAATAAATTGCTTCCAAGGTTTTCTAGAATCATCAATTGCACTGCCATACGTATACACAGCGGAAAGCATCCTAAAAGCACCTTGAAAGGTGGGTCTTGGATATGGATTTCTGCCTGGGCCCCAGACAAGCCATCTTCTCAGTGGAAAGTAAAGGATGCATAACATCTTCTTAGCATATATTTAATTATTGCAAGTTGATGAGATATTCATATTAAGAATGCCAAATTTAAAACAGTACATTTTAATTCCTACATCATTTGTATCTTCAGGTACTAAAGGTTAAACTAAGATAAAAATAAAGCAGATTACAATGTATTTTCTTTAGTAAAAATGAAAAAGGTTTATATTATACTTTCTTCCTACTTTGTCAAAAAGATACATTTGGTTTCCTTACATATGCATTTATTTGTTTATTACTCATTAAGCAGGACTACATTTCACATTTATTCAATGTCTCGATTGACTTGACAGATCATCCAAATTAATTCTCTCTGTGCTCTGGGAATTAATCTTACTTCTTGTTTTCACTCCTGCCTAAACAATACTAAAGGTGTATATGACATTGTTATTGATGGAAACAGAAAAAAGTCTAGGTATTTTTAGATTTCAGCCTCACCAACCAAGCCTCAAAACTACTAGAAACCATCTGATCTGACACTTTTGTTACTTGTTTTCCATAACAATAATGAGTGATCATGGCCTATTTTCATAAAAAAATAATAGGGGAAATTAAAACTTGTATGTGCTCACTTTGACAAGAGAATGGATTTCATACAACATTTCTAAAATCAGATCTAAGAAAGCTTTTATAGATTGGACTGTTGTGCCATGGCTAATCCTATTTTATACCCAAATGAATGCTCATATTTCCTATTTAAGTAAAGGATGAGACAGGTTTTACTTGCCATTTTCTCTCTGGCCTACTTCTTATTATGCCGGTAAGGAGTAGCCCTAAAAAGCACCGAGAAAGATGGAATGCACTTATTTTCTCTGTTTAGTTTCTGAGTTATCAGGTAGAGGCCCTCACTGCCCACACCTATAATGAGAGAGAGCACAGAATGCAATCCTCCCTTTTGTCTTTGACAATAAAATGTGAAGAACAGTCAATGAGTAGTCACTGTGAGTAGCTGACTAACACTCTGTGCATGAAATAAATATTTTTCCAGATTTGTCAGTTCTCTGACTACAAACAGTGACCACAAAGCCATTTAGCAGTGAACTGATTTTACAAGCAGATTGAAACTGTCCTGGAATGGAAAATTCTCCTAATACATTTAGAGAGATTGAAACTCCTTTCCACCCTCCACTAAAACATTCCTCTTAGTGAAAACATGTTCAGACAACATTGTGTGTGTGTGTTTGTGCTTCCGAAACAATACAGTTCACTGTCACCTCTTACCTCGCCGGGTTTCTCTGGGTTGCTCCAGTTCCCACAAACTGGATTAACAAATGCACAGTTAACACTTCTTTTAGTTTTTCTTAAAGCACACAGGTCCGAGAGAGAGAGAGAGAGACAGAGAGACAGAGAGACAGGGAGAGAGAATTGCATTGCTCCACAGTACATTTTTAGGTTATTATCTAGTAAAAATCTTTGAGAGACACATTGTCTGGCCAGTGCACTTATGTATTACCTTAAGTGAAGACTTTTTTGCAGGACAGCAAAGCAACCACATTCTTGAAAGCAAATATTATTTGACCTCTGAATTCTTAGATTCAAATAAACCCAAACAAAGACAAAGCATGGCATAGATTGGTCTTAAAATGGATTTAAATATTAGGGGTACAATGTTAGAAAGAACAATATAATACAAAGCTGAACTGGTTAGAAGGAAAGGCCACCTTGAAGTCTCTTAGACTTCAAAGTAACAAACCTTCATATCCTAAGGACTATTTTCCATTATAGTGTCTGTCATAAAGATTTTTGGCATCATAGTCCTTAATATTTTAAACAGGAAATTTAAAAATGAGTGTTTTGATGAGTTCTTTATGTAATTGTTTCCTTTTATGAATCACAAAAAGACATGTCATTGGTAATCTCACATAAGGCCTAAATGTGCATAATTTAGTCAGATTTATTGGGCTCCTAAGTGATTGCTTTCTATTTCCACTGTAATTACTTAAGATTCAATAGACTTATCAGAGGACAATTAGCCCTGGAATAGTTGTTCACAACAGATAACAAAAAGTGCCCATCATAGGAACAGAAAAATGTATAATCAGATAACTAAATATACCCTATTAAAGGCAGAAGGAAGGATCACATACATGTACACACACATATACATACACATATATGCATAATGGAGAATGGAAGACCATTTCCAGGATAACCAGTGTCTTGAGGGAAACTGTAGAAAAATATATTCCTGCATACTTTTGCCTAATTAGAGTATAATGGCAATAAATTTGTCAATACTATACCTTTAATCCTAAAAGAAAAGGCAGTATAGAAGTCCTTGCTGATTTGCTTTTTGAAAATAAATTGTCATAGGCACGATCTCTTAGTTCACACACCAAACCAAACACATGGTCCTCTTTGAAAAGAGTGAGCCTGAAAGCATAACATGGGTAACTGTGTTGGGCTGGCAAGACATTCTCCTTGTGGACTCAATGTCTTCTAAGCTTCCTGACCTCCACTGTGCTGTGCAATTGGCTGAAGTGGGCAGTAACCTCACCAGTGCACCCTCATTAAGTCTATGCTTTGGTTATTGATGAGGAGAGCAATAGTAGCCTTTTTGTGGGTTATATTTTGGAAAAACATCATAGAATACTCTTAAATGATAAGTCAACAAGTATCATTAATTGAATACTTATGATTCACTACAATTAATTCAAACAAGCAGTGATTGATTCCTTGCTTTTCTTCCTCCAAGATGAGTTGATGTTAACTTCTCAGAGTAGCAAGCTTAGTAAATGATACAATTAGGGCACAAGCAGGGCAGCTCTCAAAGATGAGGCTTGGTAGAAAAATAAGGGCAGTTCTGAAATATGTCAAAATGTTGGAGGAAAAGCTGGTATGGGAGAGATTGACATGGAGGTGGGGAGAATCAAAACAAAATGAAACTTAGGAACTAAGTAAAGAGGGGACAGCCACAGATATCAACAGCTCAGAAGAATTCATCTTGGCTGAATTCAGGCATGAAATGAGAAGCAGGAGGAAAACGCCAACCACAGAACCAGACAGAACAGAGGGTCCAAAGGCCAGAGAGGCAACCAGGAGCTGAGGGACAGGCTCAGCAGCCAACTGGATAGAAGATAGGCACAGGCAACTCAGAAGATCTTGATATCAGGAGATTATTTTTGGCTTTGGACTGCAGGGACCCCAGGCGACCTAGACCAGGATTAGCAGGCAGAAGTCAGGTAAGCAGATCACTTGTCCAGCCCTGTTAATTCAGCCATTGAACATAGTTTTATTCTAAAATAATTTTAAGTCTTAAGAAATTTTCTATTAAAATAAAAAAATGTATGTGGCTACCCTTCAGGGACTGGGTAACTCTGAAGAAGGAAGGGTACTACTAAGGGTAAGATGCAGGATTGTAATAAAGAGGAAAGGGTCATACTATGAGCAGTGGAAGGTGAGCAGTGGTTAATTCTTTCTACTTTGAATTTATCTTTATCAGCAATCTCAAACTTTTATTTTTTCCACATCAAAAGATATCTCCTGATATTGGAAATATCTGAGCTGTTAGGATAAATTCTTAACATCTTTCTTATTTATGAGGTAAAATATAACTCACCACCCATAAATACTTCCATTAAGTGAATTTCTAATGTCAACTCCATATAGGATTTCAAGTTTTATGATACAGTTTCTTATCTTTATCAATTTTATGTTTGATATTCAAACATAAACAACTTTACTTAAAATGATTTATCCTTATACAAGGAAAACAAAATGATTGATTATGAAATTTTCTAACACTGTGTGGTACAATGGTAAATCTGCATCAAGGCTAAAAAATGCAATGTTTAACTTACTTTATTTGTGGATAGGCACAGCATTCAGAAAGAGTTGATTCAAAGAATCTAAAACTGTGAACAATAAAATGGCAATAAATATATATCTACCAACAACTGAATCTAAAAAACAAACTAAGCAAACAAGAAGAATAGAGACAGAATCATGGATACAGAGAGTGTTTTGATGGTTGACAGATGGGAGAGGGTATGGGGGAATGGGTGAAGAGGTAAGGGGATTGAGAAGTACAAACAGGGAGTTACAGAATCACCATGGGGATGAAAAATACACTACAAGAAATGGAGTAGCTAAAGAACTTACATGCATGACCCATGGACATGAACAATGGTGTGGGGATTGCCTGAGGGAATGGGGCATGCTGGTTGGAGAATGGCAAAGAGAAAAAACTTGGGACAACTGTAATAGCATAATCAATAAAATATAATTAAAAAAGAAAATAAAAATTTTGAATAATATTGTTTTTATTTAATTATTAATTTCAAGAGCTGTGGTAAAATAACATAAAATTTGTCATTTTACTAATTTGTAAATGTATAATTTAATGGTATTAATTATATTCAGTGTTATGCAATTATCACCATTATATTTCCAAAACATTTTCATCACTGCAAATAGAAACCCTGTAGCCATTAAACAGTAACACCCTATTTACCCTTTCCTCCATCTCCTATAAACTCTAATTTATTTTCTGTCTCCAAGAATTTTCCAATTCTAGATGTTTCATATGAGTGAAATGATGTAATATTCATCTTTTTGCATCTGGCTTATTTCCCTTAGCATAATGCTTTCAAAGTTCATCCATACTGTAGCATTATAAAAACTTCAATCACTTTTATGGCTGAATGATATTCTATTGTATTCATATACTACATCTTATTTATTTATTCATCTGATGATGGGCACTTGAATTGTTACCACCTTTTGCCTATTGTGAATATTCTGCTATGAACAGTGGCATATAAATATCTGTGCCCCATTTTCAACTCCTTTGCATGTATAACTTGGAGTAGAATTGCTGGGTCATTCGGTAATTCTATTTTAGCTTTTTGAGGAAGCACCAGTTTTCCATAGTAGCTGCACCATTTTACATTTCCACCAATAATTTTTGCAGTTTTCTATTTCTCCACATCCTCACAAACACATTTTTTATATTATTATTCTTGCATCCCAATAGGTATGAAGTGGCATTTAACTGAAGTTTTTATTTGCTTTTTTCCTAATGACTAAGGATGTTAACATTGGTCATTTGTGTATCTTCTCTGAAGAAATGTCTATTTAAATCTGCTTACTTTTTAAATTGGGATGTTGGGTTTTTTATCTCTTTGTTGTTGAGTTGTGGGAGTTTTTTAAAAATTTATTGGTTTGAGCCCTGGCTGGTGTAGCTCAGTGGATTGAGCATGGGCCTGTGAACCAAAGGATCGCGGTTCGATTCCCAGTCAGGGCACAGGACTGGGTTGCAGGCCAGTTCCCAGCTGTGGACGCATGAGAGGCAACCACACATTGATATTTCTTTCCGTCTCTCCTTCCCTTCCCCTCTAAAGATAAAATAAATAAAATCTTAAAAAATTTATTGGTTTGAGAGAGAGGGAAGGAGAATAAAAGAAGAGAGAGAAAGAGAGAGAGACTAACTTGTTGTTCCACTCATTTATGCATTCATCAGTTGATCCTGGTGTGTACCCTGACTGGGGATTGTATTGGGACTACAATCTAACCAGCTGAGCTACCTGGCTGAGGAGAGTTCTAGGAGTTTTAGTGTATTCTGTATATGTATATTATTTTAAGCTTTTAAAAAAATTGTTGCTCAAGTACAGTTGTCTCTATTTCCCCCCCGCCACTCTCCCCTCCCCACTCATCCCTGCCTCCCACTCTCAATCTTACCCCCTTTGGCTTTGTCCATGTGTCCTTTATATACACTCCTTGATGACTCTTCCTTTATTTTGCCCCATTTTCCCTCTCCCTCCTCCTCTGTGGTTACTCTCAGTTTGTTCTTTATTTCAGTGTCTCTGGTTATATTTTGCTTGCTTGTTCATTTTGTCAATTAGGTTACACTTATAGATGAGTTTGTATGGTATTTGTCTTTCATAACTTGGATTATTTCTTTTAAGCCTGACTTAGCATAATTCTCTCCAGATCCATCCATGCTGTTGTGAAGATTAGGAGCTCCTTCTTTCTTTCTGCTGTGTAGTATTCCATTGTGTAAATGTACCATAGTTTTTTGAGCCTTTCATTTATTGGTGGGCACTTAGGTTGTTTTCAACACTTGGATATTGTATATAGCACTGCTATAAACATCAGGGTTCATAAGTTCTTTTGAATTAGTGTTTTGGGGTTCTTAGGGTATAATCTCAGCAGAGGGATCACTGAATCAAAAGGCCATTTTATTGTTAGTTTTCTGAGGAAATTCCAAACTGTTTTCCATAGTGGCTGCACCAGTCTGCATTCCCATCAACAGTGTACTAGGTAGGGTATTAGCTATATAATTTTAAATATTTCTCCCATTTTGTAGGGGAGAATTTGTAAATTTGTAAAATTTTTCACTTTATTGATAATGTCCTTTGATGCATGAAAGTTTTTCATGTGGTACAATTTAATTATTTGTTCTCTTCTTGTGCTTTGGGTGTCATACATATCTAAGAATGCATTGCCAAATCCCAGGTCATGAGGACTTACTCCTATGTTTTCTTCTAAATGTTTTATGGTTTTAGCTCTTACATTTAGGTCTTTGATCCATTTTCAGTTAATTTTTGTGCACTCTGTGTGATAGGGAGCCAACTTCATTCTTCTGCATGTGAAAATCCAGTTGTCCCAGCACCGTGTGTTTAAGAGATTGTTCTTTTCCTATTGAATGTACTTGGTAACCTTGCCAAAAATCTATTGGTCATAGATGTATGGTTTATATTTGAATTATCAGGTCCAGTTCATTGATTTAGTCCATTCATATACTAATATCTCACTGCTTAATTTGCTGTAGCTTTATAGTAAGTTTTGAAATCAGGAAGTGTGAGTTCTCCAAGTTTATACTTTATCAAGATAGTTTTGGCTCTTTAGCGCCCTTGCATTTCCATATGAGTTTCAGGATCAGTTTTTCATTTCTGCAGAGAAAAAGCTATTGGAGTTTTAATAGAAAATGCATTGTATTATAGATTGCTTTAGATAGTATTGATAGCCTGACAGTATTGTCTTCCTATCCATATATAAACTGAAACATCTTTCCATTTATTTAGGTTTTCTTTAATTTCTTTCAGTAATGCTCTGTAATTTTAATTGTAAAAATCTTTCACCTCCCAGGTTAAATTTATTCCAATGTGTTATATTCTTTTAGCTGCTATTGTCATATGAAATTGACAATTTCTTAATTTCTTCATTGAATTTTTCATTGTTGGTATTTAGGAACACAACTTATTTTTGTGTTGAATTTATATCTTGCAACTTTGCTGAATTAATTTACTAGCTCTAGTAAATTTCTTGTAGATTCTTTGGGATTTTCTATATACATAAACTCATGTCACTTGTAAATAGAGATAGCTTTATTTCTTCCTTTCCAATTTGGATGTCTTTTGTTTCTTTTCCTTGTCTAATTGCTGTAGTCAAGTTTTCTTATTACCCTATCTGTAATTAGAATAATGATAATGCAGCTGTCAAAGTGATTTGAAGGGATAAACATGATAATTTTTTTATCAAAAGGTTTTGCTGGGCCTGTGTGTGTGTGTAAGAAATTGTTCTCACGATTCCACTAATAAAATGATTTCTATATATTGTTTCTAAATGCTAAAGAATATCTTAAGATCCAAAACATAGTTATCTTGAGTTAAGAAAAATAATGTTCTACAATGTAGTGACTCACTCTTTAAGAGGTAAAATGACAGATGTTGATTATGTTATTTACCATCTTCCATATTTATTTATTTAAATTTATCCAATATTTCTAGGACACATACTATGTACTAAACACTACACTAGGTACTGGATGGTTCCTGACTCTAGAACTTCTTTTGGAGGATGACAGCTATTTCTGTCTCTTAGCTGAAATTACATGTTTATAAAATGCCTTCCACAAATAGATGCTCACTAATAATTGAGTTCTATCCTCTTTACCTACTTTTCCTATTCTTTCCTCCTTTTGTCATTGATATCTTCTTTTAAACTTCTTTAAAACCTGACCCCAAAGCCTGGGATTAATGATGTTAGGATAAAGATAAAAACAAATAAGGAAGTATCAAAATTAGTAATAACTATCACTGTAGTACTTTTTAATTTTTAAAAATAGATTTCTTAATTTAAAGCTAGCAAGTGCTTTTGTAATCACCTTGTTAATGCCTTTTTAACAGATTGGGGCCACTGAGATTCTTACCCCACCAGACTGTATAAGGATTTTGTTTGGTTTTCTCTCTCTCTCAGCACCTAGTGAAGTGCCTAGTAGAAATCAACTGAATGCTTATACAAACGATAATTTCATGAATGCATATGATCTGAAGCCTTAATGATGGAACAAAATATACTAACTTCTCTCTACCCTGTTCTCCCATGCCCACTCCCAACAATATACTTCATTAGTACCCAGAGAGAAAAGACATTCGTTTTTGCTATTGTTATCATAGAGCCACATTTGTATTTAGCTTTCTGTTCTACTTAGCAGAAGACTTTAGCTGGGCCAGGAGCCTACTTTTGTCCTCTACCTTCTCTCTTCCTATTTCCAGCTGGTTAAGTGCCAGCCAGAGCAGTAGCTTAGGGGCTTCCCAGAGGATGAGCAGAGTAGAACAGCATAGGATGGCCCTTCTATCCCTTTCTATGACATAGAACCTTAAAAAGTCATATTATTGCAGAAAAATTAATTTGGGGCAAATAATTCATTTTGTAATATTTGAAAAATAAAGGTCTGTGTTCCTCATATAGCATATATATCTGCAACTTGAGAGGCATGAAATACCTATGTATAAATTATCAGGGTCTTAAAATAAATTTCAGGCTATGAAATATTTTATTTGTCACTATTGGGAAAATGTTTTCTAACCGTAAAAGTGCATTTGCCATACATTTTTTTAAAAATGAATCACCTAAATTATGAAATATAACCATTTCACTGGTGGAGATGTAATCCATTTATTCTGAGAGTTCTGCCTATTACATTGAACTTCACTTAGCCCGACAAATGGTGAATTGGGTGTATTCCTGGAAAGTAAACTTCAATCCCACTCTTCCCGTTTTCACCTCTGTCATTTTAACCTCTTCAATCAGGGTTTTTCCCCAAATGTGTCTAGTCCTAGGACTTTGAAGCCCTTTTAAGTGTGCTAGTCTTTCAGATAAAAAGAAAATATATTGTAAATTTCTAATAAAAATAAAAATTTCCTGGGTTTCCACTTTTGCTTGTATCTATTTTAAATGTTCATTAAATGTATTTGTCTCTGTCAAGAAGATATCATTTTAGAAATTTTTTTTCCTTACATAGGTTACCCATCATTTATTTTTTTCTGTCTCATTACAAAAATTAATAAGTGATACTTTTTTTCTTTTTGTTTTCTGCTTTTAGAACCTAGGAAAATGAGTTGTTTTTCATTTGGAACTGCAGTAACAGGAAAAGATTGGGGCACTGTGTTTCCTAGCAGCACGTAATTCACACATACAATATTTCTTTTCTCAAAACCTTGGTCAAGTTTGATGTTATGCCTGGTCTCTGATCATTTCCAATTAAAACTTTAGTGTGTTTGAATAGGCTGGTTTTAAGGAGAGTTACCACAAATTGTAAAATTTAGACATTATTTTGTCCTTTTAAAAGAAGGACAGGGTAGTGACAGTTTGCAGAGATAAGCACATTAGAAGACTGTAAAACAAATAAAAAGTAGATAGGAATTTGGAGAAAGATGCTCTGAACACTGGAAGACCGAGTTGAGTCAGAGGTAACAAGATGGACAGTACATGAAATAGGTATCACGAGAGTCTTTATTAAATGTAGGATACAAATTTGCCTTTAAGATTCATGAATTCAAATTTAAGCAGGGCAGTCAGTTACATAGGTCACACTTTAAAAAAAGAAACAAACCAGGTGCTTAAAAGCACATCATCCCAACTCAGGAGAGAAGACAACTTATATTGTGTGCACCCTGTTACTATAATCTAGGCTAATAAAGTAACAAGCCCCACAACCTTATTTTAAGGAAGGTACTAATGGGTTTCACTGAATTGTTCCCTCATATCTTTCAAAATATCAGACTGAAACTACATGAACATGTGCTTTAGCATAAACTATCTAGGACTAGGTAGAAGCAAGAAGGAGAATTAATTTTATGGAAACCTTGAAGTACATAAGTACCCCAGAAAATTTGATGTGGGGGCATTTTCATATTTTTGTTAATCATAAAATAGTCACCAAGATTACATTATGTAGTGTGTAATTAGAGTTGGCATATTAAATCTGTTATAAGAATCTATAGGTAGAATAAGTTATCTGATATCATGAAGCAATATAAGAAAGAATAAATTGAGTCTATCACATCAACCTTTTTTTCACTGAATGTATATACCTGTAAAATACTAATATATATTATCTTACTACTGGTAAAGAAAAAAGTGAAGAAATCATGCAGAGTAGTGAATGGAAATATTCAGCTACACAATACGCTCTACTTCTGGCAAAATGATGACTTTTTATAAACAGATTTAAAACAAACAATCTGAGCAAAAGAAGAAAGAAAACAAGCAAGCCAATTGAAGAAATAGAAGAGAATAAGCTCAAGTTTTCATTTCCAAGCCCTTAAGGAACAAGCTGAACCAAATGTTTGGGTGAAAAAGTTCAGAAAGAACTGGGTTAACGAACATAACCAGGAATGCCACAAAAGCGAGAGGAAAGGATTAATCATCTGAGGTCACAAAACCATCAAGCAGGACACCAAATTTCACTAAACTTTTTCACATGTTACAGCAGCTGTCATATTTTCCTCCTTTCTTTTCGGTCAGGAATAAGTATCACTAATCACAAAGCCTGTTACTGTTTAATGCAATCTTGCTGTGGCAGAGTGCTTAAATGGGAACATGCACAGGAATATAGATGCAATTAGTGTGAATAAAGCTGACCCAGGTTCCTGTAGCTTAACCTGACGGAGACCCCATGCTGCCAGTGGGAGCGCAGGATCCACGGGGCTGCTTCTCCTCCGCCTGCAGTGTTGGCACATTCACGACCGCCTAACGTGAACCAGATGCAGAGCAGTAGAGTCCTTTGGAAATATATCTGATAGCACACTGGGAACTGTTTTCTTCACCTAGTAAAATTGTTAGGAGTCAATCTTTAGGAAATAATTAGACAGGAGGACAAAGATTTATACAGAAAGAGCCACATCACAAATTACTGACAATAATGAAAAAATAGGTGCAACATAAATGTCTAATGGTAGGAGGATGGTTGAATGATACATGTACTTGAGAGAGCGTTAGAGAGCCCTTCCAAGTAATGCCTTGGTGGTGTGAAGGCAGTGTTTCTCAAAGTGTGTTCTGTGGACCGCAGGAGGTCCTAAGACATCTCTGGAGGCTAAAAACCCTTCAAAACTGTTTTTTTAGAATAAGACCCAGGGATAAAAGATTCATTCAAAGTGCAAACTAGATCAATTAATTTCATTATAACTTACTTTTCTCTCTGTGTTGTGATATTTGCATCAAAGGTGCAAGTTCAATGGTGGGTCAAAACTACCAGTTCCTTATCGGAAATCAAGACAGTGCTACTGAAATATACATTATATTTTTCACCACCATGTGCTTGTTGTTGAATTTTTTAAAAATCAGTTTCATTTCAAAATAACCTTAAGGAAATAGAAAAATTATTAATTATATTAAATCTTAACTCTTCAGTGTAAGTCTTTTTAATATTCTTAGAAGTATGTATTATACACTTTTGTGACACCTTTCTCTATGCAACATGCCTTTCCCTGCCCCTCTTCTTTCCCCAGGGGTGTGTCTGTCTGTCTGTCTGTCTATCTGTCTCTCCTTCCCCACTAAGCTCCAAGGGCCCTTCTCTTGCTACACATTGTTTTCTGAGTCCATTGTATCCTATGGCTCACTTACAAAAAAATAAATAAAACAGTTTTGTGCCATATTGAAGTGCATGCTGTTATGTGGAAAAGCACTGTGAGATTGAGTTGCTTGCTAAACTAGCCGCTTTTTCATGGAACAACATTTTGGTCTGAATGAATGACTGGCAGACAAACTCTGGTGATTCAGACTAAGGAATTTGGCAGACATTTTCTTAGCAATAAATGGAGCATGGCTGTTTAACATAAAATAAAACACATCACAAGATGTCTTGCCAATAATAAAATTTGAACTCTCAAACAAAAATTAGCATTTTGAAAAAGCTTACATTGTTCATCATGAGTACAACAGCTACCCAAAATTTTAAAGACTTGTCTGATGAGATATTTTTGTTATGTTGCATAGTAAAATGTTTCAAAATTTACAAGCTGCATAATTCACCAAACCAATATTTTCTAAATGAAAAATGCATGGTATTACAAAATAACCAATGGTTAAATGATCCATTCAAAGTGCAAGATAGACTAATGAATTTCTAATGTAACAGTACAAAATGTTTACTGGTAAGGTTCCAGATTCCACATTACAATTACACTAGAAGAGTGATTACCTGAAAAGCTATGCAAATATATCTCTCTTTTCAAAATATGTATGTGTGAAGTTAAATTTTCTCTATTATACTAAATCAAAACAATATAGCAAAGGTTTTAATGCAAAAGTAGATATGACTATCTGGTGTCAGACCTCATTAAAATTTCATTTTAATTTGAGTACCTCTGTTCTCCTAAGCACTGAGCCTTCAAATATCAGTAACTACTCATGTTTCTAGCTCACATATACCTTTTTTAAGTATAAGTTTTTCCTAGCTACCTCTTTTGAAAATACTTAATTTGTTTTCTTTTCTCTTCTGAATGTGATCTCAAAATCCTATAGTGGGAAAAGGTCATTTTTCATAAAATGTTATAATATTTTACTTATATTTTTATAATATGTAATATATATAATGTCATAGTTTCATAACTATTATATTTGTTAACATATAGGTTTGTTAATTAAAATTAATAACTATAATTTTAAATATCTCTTAGTTTTAATTTTTAGTATAATATATTTTGATAGTAATAACCACATTTTAAGGAAAAGCTCTTTGGGGTTCTCAATAAATTTTAAAGGTATAAAGGTATCTTGAGAACATAAAAATGTGAAAATGAACAATGTGGAGAAATAAGAAGAAAAAAATCATAGACAATAATTAAGATTTCAAGATATAAAGAATGTGTATGCATGTATATGTGTGTGTACAATGATAAAAATTTAGAAAAAATACATCAAAATGGTAATAGTATATATAGTTGGGTGGTGACATTATATACACTTGTAAATTTTCTCCTGGCATTTGGTTGTATTTTCCAAATTCTATTCATTAGGCTGTGTACAAGAATCTTGGGGTAGAGGTTTTACAGTTGGGAAAAGATCACGAGGCATCTCCCCTGCCTGCGCTCCTCACAGCCACCCTGCCCTAGCTCCTTGGGAATCATTTCCCTAAAAGTGAAGAGCCACATCCTTCATGATCTTTCCTTTTCCAATCTTTCCTGACTCTTCTTTTAATATTTCTTCCCAAAGTCCACCGGCCAGTCTTGCTGCACTATGTACAGATTTTGGATGGGTCACATTTTCGCATAACCCTGATTTGCTCTTAAATGCCCTCTGCATCACCCAGAACCTTTGCTAGCTCTGGAGCCAGGGAAACCCTTCTCTTCTTTACACTCCATTGTGTGCTGTGCATTTCCTCTCAGGACATGTAGTGCTTCTTAAATTGGAATGAAATATTTTTCTATGTAAGTTGCTCTGTAGGAAAACTCACTCTAATTTCCTTCTAGAATTCTCTTAGACACATAATCTCTTTAGTTGAAAACTAATTGCAATGTTGAAATTAATAGTCAGTCTTTGTGGTTTCCAGTAGCAATCACCTAGCAATTTGCTTCATTGTTAAGTCTTCTTTGACAATTTGAAGTTGAAAACCTTATACAAGAATCTGCCTAGAAAATGGACTTAATTGCATTTATTTATTTATATTCATTTTTCCAAGTTGAATGTTAACTACCTCTGGGCATAGCTAAAGTCTTTATTTGACAATTTCTTTAGGAACATTGTTACTGAGTCACAATTATGTGCCATGTACTCTTCCACAGAGCCACACAGAGTGTGACTTACTTATGGTTTGGCCTTATTCAATTTATTGTTCCATGATGAGATAAATACAAAAATTGAGAAACAATGTTTAGAATCATTTGTAGTAATCTGACAGAGTAAATTTATGTCTGTTGAGGCTAAAAATAAGAAATTTGGAGTATTATTTATACCTTTCAGTTTCATTTTTCCAATAATTCTTACAAAAACAGTGGTATGTGATAGATTGAAAACAACAAACCGAAACAGAGCTGGTCCTTCACCACAAATGGTCTGAATGGCTCTTTTTCTCAAACACGGGGTATCCACATATAAGCAAATACTCATTTGCTTGGCTGACTTTTTCCTTCTATCACTAAAGCTACCTACCTCTTCTGAAAATATTCTTTTCTCTTCCTTTTTCCTTATGAATGTGATACTGCAAAATATCACATTTATTGTGCTTGGTCTTCTCCAACAAAGGGAGAAGACCAAGTACTATATATATTCCTCTGATCAGAATGAAATGTTTTTTCTTTTATGTAAATTGCTCTAGATGAAAACTCACTCTAATTTTCTTATTGAATTCTCTTAGACACATAATCTGTTTACTTAAAATGATTGCAGTGTTGAAGTTAATTATCAGAGTCTGTAATTTCCCTTAGCAATCACCTAGCAACTTGCTTCTTTCTAAACCTTGTTAGATCATATTTTAATATTTTTTAGATTTTATTTATTTAATTTTAGAGAGAGGGTAAGGGAGGGAGAAAGAGAGGGAGAGAAACACATCAATGTGTGAGAGAAACATCCATTGGTTGTCTCTCACACTCCCCCAACTGGAGACCTGGCCCGCAACCTAGGCATGTACCCTGACTGGGAATCAAACTGGTGACCTTTTGGTTCATAGTATGGCATTCAGTTCCCTGAGCCACACCAGCCAGGGCTATTGTTAGATAATTTTAAAGTTGACAGTGCTATATGGAAATCTGTATAGTAAAATGCATTTGTTTTATTATAACTCAATTATTCACAAATTCCTTTAAATAGACCCTATTTTGAATTTAATACTTGTAGTTAAAGCTCTCTTGGATATATGAATATGTTTAGTTTACAATGTTTAAAAACTTTAAAAAGCAACAAAATTGCATTTTCTTGTGTTTTTGAAACACAAAAATGATTATAAGTGCACAAGCACACAATTAGCTTTCCATGTAGATTTGTTAGAAATAACCATTCTCGTTGATTCCCAGCACAATTCCCTCCTTTTTTTCTTACCTGATCCGTGTTTTATTTACACTAACCAAGTATTTCTCTGTCACAACTTGTGCCTTTACACTAGGGCTTCTGTCTTGGAATGCTCTTCTTCCTTTTCATCTGGTTAATTTTAACCCAAGAATTCAGACTTTTGTGATGATGCACATCCTTTCTATATCTTTCACCACCGTATTACTTTCACCTTTGAAGCAATGTCAGCCTCTCCTTGAGCCATGTTTCTCTGGTGCTTGGTAGAAAGCAACTGTATTTGCTTATTAAGATATACTTGTTGCCCTGGTCAGGCAGCCCAATTGGTTGGAGCATCATCTGGTGCACCAAAAGATTTCAAGTTCAATCCCTGGTCAAAGCACATACCCAGATTGTGGTTCCAATCCCTGGATGGGGTCATGTATGGGAGGCAACCAATTGATGTTTCTCTCTCACATTCATGTTTCTCTCTCTCCCTCCCTTCCTCTCTCAGAAATCAATAAATATATCCTAGGCAAGGATTAAAAAAAGTTATGCTTGGATGTGAGGATGATCTGGCAGCGACATCTGTCACCCCATTGATTGCCAGTGTTGATTCAGCTCATCAGGCTGGCTAGGCAGGTGTCCTCTTCTTCCCTCACTGATGCATGTGCATCCCTCCCAAAGCTGTATGCTGGGTCCAAGAGGACCACCTTCCCAGCTAGAGGAGAGGAGAGGAGAGGACCAGTCTGCAGTCAAGGGTGTATGAGTAGCTGCGCTCCCCTGCTAGAACCTCCAAACAAGCTCTCAAAAAAAGTTTTGCTTGTTGAAGAACTGATATTATTTGCTTTATTATATGCTTTCTCTATGAGAGTGTAAAGTATTGTTTACTTTTTATATTCCCATCCCCTTTCATAGTGCCTAGCACATAATAGGTTCATAATAAATGTTTACCAACAAATATATTGACGAATCACCGAGTTTCTGATTTATGTACTTCTTTTTACAAAGATGAAAATAATGTGTTCAATTAAGTTCTGTTTTTAATCTGTTCTTTGATTCATTGGTGAGTTAGAAATTCCAACACAGTGAACACAGTGTTGAACTTGTAGGGGGGTCCCAAAGGATGCTTTTAAAGAGAAATTGTGTGAAATATGATTTGAAAGCAGAAAGTGGTCTATCAAGAGGATAGTAAAGCAGTTACTGAAGAAAAATTATGAAGCTGCTCCCATCCTCCCCCTTCCAAATTCCCTATCCTCTAGTAACACTGATAAAGAATAACATTCAGAATTCTGATTCCCTGAAGTTGCTGAACATATTTGCTGCATGCCATGGTAGAGCTGTATGATTTACTAATAACACACATCTCACTTACATTTACTGCCTTCTTGTCCTTCCTCATTTAAACAGCTTCCCTCTTTCAAGGAGTGACTGTGATGTTCTTATAATACTTTGATCTACACTGATGGCTGGATTCAGGGTAACAATTGCAACATAGAACTATATTGTGTCCTGAAATGCTGTCTCTTCGCTATGTAAGATTTATACTGAACTCAGGAAAGTGCCTTGAATCCTGCCCTGGGGACCATCTGCCAAAGGGTCACCTGCTTCAGAATGGAGACACAGCTATCTTCAGATCAAATAATTAGAGTACAGGGCTATTTATACAATAAAGTGATCTTTAAAAATTTTACGCAGATTTCATGTCTTAGACCATTTAGAGTTTGGGTCCAGTGACAATAGATTTGAAACAACACACATGTACATGCCAAACGAATCTGGCATTATTCAAGACTTGCATTCCTCATACATTGCAGCATGTATACTAATTTTGTTTAGTTAAATAATATGTTTTTAAAATAATTAGGGGATTATTAAAAACTACTAGATATTTAGTAAAAATAGCAAATCATTTTGAAACTCTTATAAAATTTCTTCTTTTGTTCCTTAGATAAATGTGAATACTATTTTCTTGAAAAGAGTTCATCTATACACTAATTTGGAAATGACTTCCCTGAGAAAATGGAATGAGAGGAACAATATCTTTATAAGTATAATTGTTAATTACATTAGGCTGACAGATGGCAACTTGTTTTCAGAAGTTTCAAGGTAAAACCTGCCATGCATTAGTACATCTAAATTAAATGGTCTAGTATGAGGATAGTTTGGGGGAAAGTGAACATAGTTACTCTTAACTAAATTCAATTTCCTGTCTACCTGAAATATTCAGGTTTTTTTGATGCTAAATTTCTTCCATAGATTTCAAATGCTTATATTTGCAGATGTTGGTACTCTCTACTGTCCTTTATCAATATCCTAGTATTTAAGCTTCCGATTATGGACTGATTTTGTAGTCTGTCATGGACCCCAGTAATCAGTCTGCCAAGGGTCACACATGTAGCATCATCTGGTGTTCCCTGATATGCTTTCAGCTTTCACTGATTACAATGAAGTTCAGTCAAACTGGGTGGAAATTCTTCAAGAATACCCAGCATTGATATCTGAACTTCTAATTTAGAGTCAGTCATTTGTGAGGATTCTAGCATGAATAAATTCTGGAGCGTTAAGTCCAAATGAAGGATTGCTTTGGAATATAAATCGTTCCTTTGGGCTCCAACTTCCTATTGTAGATAGGCTGAGAAATTCTATTGCACAAATATTTACTGAGATGAATTTCTAACTGCGATTTGTCAGCTTAGGGATATAAATATGAGTAGGACAAGGACCCTGCCATGAAGAGGCTTAAATCTGTTATGAAAAGTATCAAACCAAAAGTCAATGTGATGAGTGAAAAAACAGCTGAGAACAAGGTGCTCTGGAAGCTCGGAGGCAGGAGTGGTTGCTTTTCCCCACAGTGCCCTGGGAAGATGTGCAGAGGACACCACTTCCGTGGTTAGCTGTTGTGAAAGTCTTAGCTTTTTTATGTTTTATTTTTTATGGTGAAGAAGGAAGTAAGCCCAGGATTTTTGTAAATCTGTTCTACCTTCCTTTGGCCATTTTATTCTGAAAAGGTGGCAGTTGGCATTACCCTTGAGTATAACCAGCCCACAGAGCCAGAATTCCAAGACTTTGATGCATTATTGCAAATCTGCGAATCCTAGCCATCTGAATATTTTATCTGCCCTACATGTTATTTATGAAACGTAGGCCATATGTTGGGCAAGACTGAAAATAAACAAACAATGCTGTCCCTGCTTTCCAGAGTCATCAGTGAACGGAATTACAACCAATTCCCAGATACTGTGGTTTATAACCGTGAGTCAGTTGTGTGGTCAAGACCACCGTGCAGATAGATTTGCCAAATGTTTGGTCCAATATTCAATTGCAAGTTAGGCACTTTTCTTTTACTTTCTTTTTAGATTTTATTTACTTATTTTTAGAGAGAGAGGAAGAGAGAGAGAAAGAGAGAGAGAGAAACATCAACATGTCGTCTCTTGTGTACCCCCCACCGGGGACCTGGCTTGTAACCCAGGCATGTGCCCTGACTGGGAATTGAACCAGTGACCCTTTGGTTCGCAGGCTGGTGCTCAGTCCACTGAGCTACACCAGCCAGACCTTTTTTTTTCACTTTTTAAAATAAGCACTAACTATCTAAAGGAATTGTAATGCACAAATAGGTAGGATACTAGTCAAATAAAAGGCCCCCTAATAGCTGAATGCAGCTTACTTTACAAATAGGGAATACTCAGGGCCCAAAGAACCAAGCTCAGTATTCTATTTGAATCATGCCATTTTGGAGCTTGGAGAAAATTTAAAATAATTTAGTTATCATTTCCCATTATGTAGTAGGTGAAGCAATAGTTGTAAGAAAGTAATTTAGGCAACACAAACATTTTAACTTTATAGTTACATTTTATATTAAAAGTATAATACAAATATATAAATGGCATATTAAACCCATGATTTCATGAATACTATTTCTTAACAGAAGGCTAAGTAAAAAATGTAGTCTATTTAAAGATAAATAAAAGTAATAGTAAATATAATACATAATCAAGCCCTAAATTGTGGGGTGGCCTATAAATGATAAAAATTTGGAAAAATTTATTGAATTAAATTTCTTCATTATATACATAAGAAAGTGTAGAATATTAAGGTGATTCTCTTCTCTGTTGTCCTAACCAAGTCTACCTTTTTTCCTGGGTTTTGGATCTGTTGTTGGCATCATCAACCATGCAGTTGCTTAGGAATAATACCCTCATATCAGCTTTGATGCCTGTATTTTTCTCACCTCCGATATTAAGTTAATCACCACCGGTCAGTTTCAAGCTCTTATCTCTCATCTAAACCCCTTGAACAGGTGTATATACTCTAGACTGCCAATTATTTTTTAAATCTATTTTTATGCTCTTCATTCTTTTTTTGAACAGAGACTTGGTCTTGCTATCCTTTCCTAGCTTGCATCATTTAAGACCCTAGTGAGAAATAGCTGAAATACTCAATTTGAAAAAATTGAGGAGTGTTCAATAAACTGACAATTTGCAAAACTATGGCCCAAATGTAGAGAAACAGTAAGAGATGGTGCAGTTGCAGAGCCAATGACATCAGGCTTGTTATCACCCTACGTGGGGAGGTAGAAAAAGGACAGGTTAGGGAGCAGGTAGCTGTCAAAAGCATAGGGGCTCCTGTTGGACCCATCATTTACAGCAGCCAGCTAGAAGTCCACTGTAGGAAGGAGCCAGGGTTACAGATAACCAGCCCCTCCTCTTTCCTTCCTCAAGGTGGTCCCCATTGGCCAAACATAACATAAATTCAAATGCAAGGGAGGTTGTTGATGCAATCCAAAAAAAAGGTCAAGTCTCCACATTTACATTCTGCACTTCTCCATTCCTTTTGGTCAAGAAAGGCAGAGTAGATCTGGGGACAGACAGAAAATAGCCAGCGCTAAGTCCTGTTTTTTTTTAAATGAATCTCAATCTCCTTAGTAGGCATTCAAAATCCTTTAACCATCTCTCTGCAACATAATTTTCTAAGTGCAATTTACTGTTTCCCCTTCCATATTCTATAGCTATGTGAGATATTTTTGAAACCATGAGTCTCTATATTTTTTAAATTTTCATAAACCCTCTTTCTTCATTTCTGCCTGGTTTCTTCATTCTTTAAGTCTCAATACAAATGCTACCTGCCCTTTGCAGCCCTCTTACTCCATCCATCTGGATGCTGGCTCCCTGGAATATATCACCTCCACATGCTAGGCCAAGACTTCCCCAGTGCACCATTGACTCCACTCCGATAAGAGGAGCTATGACTTTATGAAATCCCTGGCTACAGGGTAGGAAGTAGGGTCATATGAAAGGAATAGAAATGTGACCAACTTGGGACAAATGCTCTTTTTCCTCTGAGTTCTCTGTTATGGTCCTTTTCTACCATTTCAGGACAAGAAAACAAAAGTGAGAATTAAGGGAAAAGTATTAAGGAGCAGGCTGCAAAGGCTTCTCTTTAAAATAGAGAAGAAGGAGAAGGAGGAGGAAGAGCAGGAAGAGAAGGAAGAGGAGGAGGAGGAATCATCACAGGTGGTCCAATCCCATTTTAAAGGGAAAGATTTTGAATTCTTTTTCTCAATTTCCTTTTTCTTGCTCAAAATAAACATTTAGCAGTGTTGGCAGAGTTGGCCACTATACACATGAGGGACTGAGACCGGGGAGTTAGGTTCACGGTGTTAACAGCTGTACTTTCTACGGGCAGACACACGTGCAGAGAGCAAAGGTTTGTCAGCATTGTGAGACCACTGTGGTCATTGCCACTAGTGGAGTCCACTTTGCTAGGGCTAATTATTCAGCTCTGGGATCAGGACAGGCTCACTGGTGATACTCTAGCTGTAAAAGCAGCTGAATGCCTTGAGGCATAGAGAGAGCAAGGTTATGATTTTTGTTAAGGATAAATATTCACTGCTGGGCCCAGGTTAGGCTTCTGCAACTAGGATCATGTAATTATTAGGATCTCTAACTACATGAGCAGTTAAACTTCTATTTCCAAAGCTCCACATTATCATACAAGGTGTTAGCAGTAGGAAAGGGTCTGGTAGAGAGATTATATTAGAAAGATAGATATTTTATTTGGAGGGCAGGACCACTTATTCATGAATCTCAAAAAATAAGAACATCTATATCTCCGGTGGGGTGATATAGGTAATTAATGGAGTAATAAAAAGCACGTCTGGCTTTGGAATTCTAATCACCTTTGTTTCTTACCAAACATATTTTTAAATAATTCTTTTGATTATTCTATCCTTCTATGTTACCCCCAAAGTATTTTGGTGTAAATTTCTACCATTACACACATCATATTCAAACATATATTGTAATTGACTGTGAGTCAGAAACCTGGGATACCATCTTATGTATCTTTGAGATCTCTCAAAACTAGGACATAGGGTGTCTCCATCAAGGTTTGTGGAGTTGAATCATGAGGAATTCCCAAGATTACATTCAGGCATTATAATTTCCAACTCAGCAATCTCTCTACTGTTACACACTTGCCCACAATTCTACAAAATTATTTAGAAAATTTCCACATCTAAACTTTTCCAAAAAATCCTCACACAGACATATCATTTTTTAGAACAACTAACTAAAATATTTGCTTTTTAAAGTTTTGTTAGTGTATTTATTAAGTTGCCTCAATGTAGCTATTTATTGAAATTTTCCCCAAGCAAAGATGATACAGTCTAACTTATCTCAACATGACAAAGAAATGACCAACAGATATATGAAAAAGTTTTCAACTTCACTAGCTATTAGGAAAATGCAAATCAAAACCACAATGAGATACCACCTCACACTTGTTAGAATGGCTATTACTGATGAGACAAGTAATAACAAAAGTTGGAAAGGTTGTGGAGAAAAAGGAACCATCCTTCACTATCGGTGAGAATATAAGCTGGTATACCAATATGGAAAGCAGTGTGGAGGTTCCTCAATAAATTAAGAATAGAGTTCCCACATGATGGAGCAATCCCTCTTCTGAGTATCTATGAGAAAAATTTGAAAATATTTGCAAAGATATATGCATCCATATGTTCATTGCAGCACTATTCATGGTGGCCAACACATGAAAACAACTGAATTGTCCTTAGATAGGTGATTTCATAGAGAAGGCATGGTACACCTAGAGAGATCCAAGATGGTGGAGGAGTGTGTGGAAATTACACTAACCTCCTTCCAGGACCAATCTGGAATTACATTAAATTGTGTAGAAATCTTCCAGAGCAAACAACTGAACAATAATGAGAGAGAAGACTTATAACCAAGGACAGACAGAAGAATTAGGTTCAACACAAGGTGACTGGTAAGGAGTGCGGTGGAGATGGGAGAGGGCTGGCTGGGTGCCCACAGGGGGCAGTGCTGGAGGGATATTTAACCAGCCAGTTGGAGCCCCCTGAGAAGCTTATGGTCTAAACCCTAAGCTGGGATCATCAGCCTAAAGCACCAGAACCCAAAAATTACCCAGATAACATCCAGCTGCAAAAAAACGGCAGGGTTTCTTTCCGCCAGAGACAGATAGCTGGAGACACAGAGAGCTGTTTAAAAGGCCAACACATAAATTTTCATTTGCAGCCACTTACCCTGAGCTCTGGCAAAGGGGGGTTTCAGCGGGATCCCAGCACTGAGTCATCTCCCACACTGCAACATCCATCTTGCTCAGGCAGACCACTCCCCTACAAGCGGCAGCAGCTTGAAGAGAACCCTCAAGAGGGACTCTGCCCTGCCCTGTGATACTTAAGCCTGACTGATGAGTGCAAAGTCTCTAGATTAACAACTGAAGGAGTCAGCCAAAGACAATAGATCCCTGGTAGTCTCAAACAGGCTGCTTAAAGCCAGACTGGGTCACCATCTGCTATCACCAGAGACAGATCCAGAAAGAAAAAAAAAAACAGTGGTAAATACTAGAGGCTACTGAGACAAAATCCACCACGGTCTTTTCCATAATTTGCGATATTTTCTTTCCTGCATAGATTTTTAACATTCATTTCTTGTCCTTCAAGTTTGTACATATTACGTCACTAAAATTTATATTATAGTTTATTTCAACTCACATATTTTGCTCTTCCATTTTTATATCCCATTTTACCTTCTTTTTTCTTATTTTTATTTTAAACTGTTTTCTCTCTTGCTACAACTTGCTTCCATTCTGCACTCTTACTATTTCTCCCCTATCCAGCCTCTCAAAACCAATTTTCTTGTCAATAGTCATCTTACATTCTTTTTTTCTGCTCTTAAAACACCAGAGCTCTCTCCCCACCTTTAGCAACCTTTGCTCATTGGTTGTGGGTAGGGTAGTTGTTGCATTTTTTCAATTTTATCTCTAGATCTTCACTATTTTTGTATTTCAAATCTCAAATGTTACCATTCCCCTCTCCTACTCTTTTTTTTTCATCTCAAATTTTAACATTTCCCTGTCTTAGCTGGGTTTGCTTTCCTCATTCTTAGTATTCCCACTCCCTCTATTATCTCAAACTCACTTCCCTTTCCTCTAAGCATCTCTTAAGCTTTTATTTCTTTCTGTTTTCCCTCTTACTACCATCCCACCTATATTAATTTTAGCTCATTTGTTGTAGATAGTGTTGTGGTAGATAATTTTTGCCAATTTGGCACCTATTTTTTTATTATTTACTTTTCATGTTTCTTTCTCTCACTTTATTTTATTTTTTTAAATTTATGTTTAAACCTAATATGATATGCTTCCCTTCTGTTACTCCATTCTACATTCTTCATCACCTTTTTTATTCATGATGTGAATTTTACTTTCTTTCTTCATATTGCTCTGATTCCCTACAAGTATAGCGCTCCTCCCTCTACTCTCACAAAATTTTTCTTCAGTAGGTTATCTCCTTTCTCATAATAGTCTTAATCCCTTTACACCCTTATTAATACTGGTTCATTTGCTGTTGATAGTGGGATTGCAGGTGGGAGTTATTTTTTCAGGTGTGGGTTTGTTTCCCAGGCTTTGTGATTTTGTTCTGGCAGCACCTGTACAACAGCATACAAGATGTGATGGGTGGAGTGACTCTCAGTCAGCCAGCTGGAGGGTAGGACCCATCAAAGAATGACCCAACAACAATCAAAACCCAATTACATCAAGAGAGCCAACATATAAGGCATAAAGGGCATCCCATGAACATCAAGTTCAGGAGACTAAGGAGATTGCACCACTGAATCACACAGGTCTCCTACCATAAAAGTTCATACCACAAAGATAGGGAGTCAAAGCAGATCAATTTAAGAAGCAGAAGGAAACAGGAAGAATCTCCCCTAAAATGGGCAAAGAAACAACCCCCAATCAAAAGGAAAGAAGGAATCCCCAGAAAGAGTGCTAAATGAAATAGAGGCAAGTAAACCATCAGATACTGAGTTCAAAATGATGGTTATAAGGAAGCTCAATGAGCTCAGTGAGAATTGCAAAAAACTATAGGGAAGCTACAAGGAACTTACTGCAAACTACATCAGCATGAAAAAGGACATAGAAACTATCAATAAGAACCAGGAGGAAATGAAGAATACAATTTCTGAATTGAAGAACACAGTAGAAGGAATCAAAAATAGGCTAGATGAAGCAGAGGATCGAATTAGTGAGCTGGAGTACCAGGTACAAAAAAATTCCCAGAAAGAGCAAGAAAAGGAAAAAAGACTAAAAAAGAATGAAGAGAGGCTGAGGAACTGCAGGACAACATGAAAAGCACTAACATCCATATAATAGAGATACCAGAAGAAGAAGAGGAACAAGAAAGGGATAGAGAACCTGTTTGAAAAAAGTAATAATAGAAAATGTCCCTAATTTGATGAAAGAAAAATCCACACAAGTCCAGGAAGTAGAGAGGGTCCCAATCAAGAGGAACCCAAAGAGACCTGTTCCAAGACACATCATAATGAAAATGGCAAAACTCAACAACAAAGAGAGACTCTTAAAGGCAACAGGGAGAAACAGGAAGTAATATAAAAGGGAGCTCTGATAAGACTAGCAGCTGACTTCTCAACAGAAACATCATAAGCCAGAAGTGAAAGACAAGAAATATTCCAGGTAATGAAAAGCAAAGGCCGGCAGACAAGGCTATTCTACCCAGCAAGGCTCTCATTTAAAATGGAAGATGAAATAAGTAAGTTCCTAGACAAAAGAAGGCTAAAAGAATACACCAGCACCAAACCAGCATTTCAAGACATGCTAAAGGGACTGTCTTGAGATGAAGAAGAGAAAGAGAGAGAGAGAGAGAGGGGAACACAGGTACAAAGGGGAAAAATTGCAATGAATAAGTACCTATCAATAATAACATTAAATGTAAATGGATTAAATGCCCCAATCAAAAGACATAGGGTCACTGAATGGATAAGAAAATGTGATCCATGCCCTGGCTGGTGTAGCTCAGTGGATTGAGTACAAGCCTTCGAACCAAAGGATCATGGTTCAATTCCCAGTTAGGGCACATGCCTGGGTTGCAGGCCAGTTCCCAGCAGGGACCACACAAGAGGCAACCATACATTGATATTTCTCTCCCTCTCTCCTTCCCTTCTCCTCTAAAGATAAATAAATAAAATCTTTAAAAATAAAATAAAATAAATAAAATGTTAGAAAAAAGAAGAAAACATGATCCACACATATGCTGCCTACCAGAGACCCACCTCAGGAAAAAAGACCTACACAGACTGAAAGCAAAGCATTGGAAAAAATATTCTAAGCAAATGGACAGGAAAAAAACACCTGCATAGCAATAGTTATATCAGACAAAATAGATCTGAAAACAAAGGCCATAAAAAGAGACACAGAAGGACACTTCATAATACTCAAGAGAAAAATTCATCAAGAAGACATAAACATTGTAAATACATATGCACCCAACAGAGGAGGATCCAAATATATAAGGAAAATCTCAGAGGACTTCAAGACAGATATAGAGAGCAACACACTTACAGTAGGGATTATAACCCTCCTATTGTTGTTTGTCAACAATGGGTAGATCTTCCAAATACTATAACAAGGATATTGTGGTACTGAATGATGTACTAGATCAAATGGACTTAACTGATACACACACACACACACACACACACACACACACAGAATCTTTCATCCCAAAAAAGCAAAGTATGCATTCTTTTCAAATGCACATGCAACGTTCTCAGAGATAGAACACATAATAGGATACAAAACAAGCCTCAACAAATTCAAGACAATTGAAATCATTTTCTGGGACAAAAATGGCTTGAAACTAGAAACCAACCTTACAGAAAAAACTCAAAAGCATTAAAATTCATGGAGACTGAATAGCTTGCTATTAAACAATGATTGGATTAATAATGGGATAAGGAAGAAATCAAAAAATCTCCAGAAAACAAATTAAAATGACCACACAGCAGCCCCAAACCTATGGCACACAGCAAAGGCAGTCCTGAGAGGGAAGTTCATAGCAATAGAGGCTTACCTTAAAAAGATAGAAACATTTCAAATAAACAACCTAATCCTGCATCTACAAGAATGGGAGGAAGAACACAAACAAAGCCCAGAGTGAGTAAAAGGAAGGAGGTAGCCCTGGCTGGTCTGGCTCGGTGGAATGAGCGCTGGCCTAAGAACCAAAGGGTTATTGATTCCATTCCCAGTCAGGGCACATGCCTGGGTGGTGGGCCAGCTCCCCAGTATGGGGCACTCTAGAGGCAACCACACATTGCTGTATCTTTTGCTGTCTTTCTCCCTCCCTTCCTCTCTCTAAAAATAAATAAATAAAATATTTTTTAAAAAAAGAAGGAAGGAGATAATCAGGATCAGAGCAGAATTAAATGACATAGAGACTAAAAGTACAATTCAAAGGACCAATACATCCAGGAGATGGTTCTTTGAATAGCTGACAAATTGACAAGGCTTTAAGCAGATTCATCAATAAAAAAGAGAGAGGACCCAAATAAATAAAATCAGAAATGAAACACAAGAAATTACAACCAATACCACAGAAATACAAAGGAATGTAAGAAATTATTATGAACTATATGCCAAGAAATTTGAAAACCTCGGTGAAATGGACAAACTTTTAGAAATATACAGTCTTCCAAAACTGAATCAAGAAGCAGAAAGCATGAAGATACCAATCACAGCTAGTGAAATTGGAGTAGTAATAGAAAAATTCCCAGCATACAAAAGCCCTGGAATGGATGGTTTTACAGGAGAATTTTACAAAACATTTAAGAAAGAGCTAACCCTTCTCCTTCTCAAACCATTCCAAAAAGTCCAAAAAGAGGAAAGACTCACAAACTCTTTTTATGAGGCCAGCTAAAACCAGTTAAAAATACAACAAAGAAAGAAAACTACAGGCCATTATTGCTGATAAACATAGATGCTAAAATCCTTGACAAAATATTGGAAACTGCATACAGAAATACATTAAAAAGATCATATACCATGATCAAATGGGATTCATCCCAGTGATACAAGAATGGTACAATATTCACAAATCAATAAACATAATACATTACATAAACAAAAGGAAAGACAAAAATCACATGATCACATCAACAGATGCTAAAAAAGCATTTGATAAAGTACAGCACCCATCTGTGATAAAAAGCACTCAGCAAAGTGGGAGTACAGGGAGCATTCCTCACCATAAGAAAGGCCACCTATGAGAAACCTAGAGCCAACATCATACTCAACAGGCAAACAGTAAAAGCTTTCCCACTAAGATCAGGAACAAGACAAGGATGTCTGATTTCACCAAGACAAGAATGTCTATTCAACATAGTATTAGAAATTCTAGCCACAATGATCAGACAAGAAAAAGAAACAAAAGGCATCCAAATTGGAAACAGAGAAGTAAAAGTGTCATTGTTTGCAGATGGCATGATAGTGTACATAGAAAACCCTATAGACTCCACCAAGAAACTACATGACCCAATAAGTGAATTTCATAAAACAGTGGCCTAAAATGTCAATATTCAGAAATTGAAGGCATTTTTTTTTTGTACAGCAACAATGAAACATCAGAAAAAGAAATTAGGAAAAAATCCCATTTGCTATAGCAACAAGGAAAACAAAGTACCTAGGAATAAACCTAACCAAGGGAGTAAAAGACCTGTACTCAGAAAACTACACAACATTAAAGAAAGAAAGTAAGGAAGACACAAATAAATGGAAGCATGTGCCATGTTCACGGATTGGAAGAATTCACATCATCAAAATGTCCACACTTCCCAAAATAATTTATAGATCTAATGTAACCCCTATTAAAATACCAATGACAGATTTCACAGATACAGAAATACTACAAAAATGTATTACTCCAAGTAGCCTCAGCAATTTTGAGAAAGAAGAACAAAGTAGGAGGGAACACAATACCTGATATAAAACTATATGACAAGACCACTATAATCAAAATAATCTGGTACTGGCATAAGAACAGACACATAGACCAATGGAACAGAACAGAGAGCCCGGATATAAACCCATGTCTCTATGCTCAATTAATATTTGACACAGGGGCAGAAGCATAAAATAGAATAAAACTAGCCTCTTCAGCAAACAGTTTTGGGAGATCTGGACAGTTACATGCAAAAAGATGAAACTTGACCACCAACTTACATCATACACCAAAATAAACTCAAGATGGATAAAAGTCTTAAATATAAGTCATGAAACCATAAAAGTCCTAAGAGAGAACATAGGTTGGAAAATCTCAGATATTCTATGCAGCAACATTTTCATCAATATGTCCCCTAGAGGAAGGGACATAGAGGAAAGAATAAACAAATGGGACTTCATCAAATTAAAAAGCTTCTGTATGGCTAAAGAAAATATCAGCAAAATGAAAAGGAAACTGGTATGGGAAAATATATTTGCCAATGATACCTTGGACAAGAGTTTGAGCTCCAAAATATATAACAAGTTCAGGACTCCACTCCAGGAAGACAAACACTCCAATGAAAAAATGAGTGAAGGGCCTGAACAGACACTTCTCCAAGGAAGACAAAAAGAGGGCCCAGAGACATATAAAAGGATGCTCAGCATCACTAGTCATCAGAGAGATGCAAATTAAAACCAAAGAGATACCACTTCACACTGGTGAGAGTGGCCATCATAAACAAATCAACAAAGAAGTACTGGCAAGGTTGTGGAGAAAAGGAAACCCTAGTACACTGTTGGTGGGAAGGCAGACTGGTGCAGCTACTGTGAAAAACAGTATGGAATTTTTCTCAGAAAACTAAAAATGGAACTGCCTTTTGACCCGGCAATCTCACTGATTGGATTATACTCTAAGAACCTTGAAACACCAATCTAAAAGAACCTATGTACCCCATTGTTCACAGGAGCATTTTTACAATAGTCAAGTGTTGCAAACAGCCTAAGTGCCCATCAGTAAATAAGTGGATCAGAAAGCTGTGGTACATTTACACAATGGAATACTATGCTGCAGAAAGAAAGAAGGAACTGCTACCCTTCACGACAGCATGGATGGAACCAGAGAGCATTAAGCCAGGCAGTGAAAGACAAATACCATATGATCTCACCTGTAAGTGGAACCTAATCAACAAAATGAACAAGCAAGCAAAATATAACCAGTGACACTGAAATAAAGAACAAACTAATAGTAACCAGAGAAGAGGTGGGAGAAGGATAGTTGGGGATAATAGGGGAAGGGCCATCAAGGAACATGTATAAAGGACATATGGACAAAGTCAAAGAGGGTATGTTCGAGAGTAGGAGGTGGGGATAGGTGGGGCATACAGGTGTGGTGGGACAGCTACATGCAAAAAGATGAAACTTGACCACCAACTTACACCACACACCAAAATAAACTCAAGATGGATAAAAGTCTTAAATATAAGTCATGAAACCATAAAAGTGAAAATGGAGACAACTGTACTTGAACAACAATAAAAAATCAAAAATAAATAAATAAACAAACAAATGAAGTAAAAGAGCTTAAAATAAAATAAAGATGAAGATGGATGAAAGATCCACAACCCAAGGAATACAGAAGCCCTCTAGAAGCTGAAACAGGCAAGGAAACAGATTCTTCCCTAAAGCCCCCAGAAAGAACACCTAAAGCTTTAGCCCAGTGACACCCATTTCAGATTTCTGAGCTCCAGAACTATAAAATAGTAAAAAAAAATAATAAAAAGATACATTTATATAATCAGATACTACTGAGCCATAAAAAAGATAAAATACTGCTTTTTGCAACAACATGGATAGACCTTGAGAATATCATGCTAAGTAAAATAAGTTAGAAAAAGCTAAGAACCGCCTAATTCCACTCATGTGTGAAACTTATACACACAGACAACAGTACAGTGGTTACCAGAGGAAAAGGGGGGTGCAGGAGTACTGAAGAGTAGAGTGGGTCAAGGCTATGGTGACAAAAGGTGATTTGACTTTGGGTGGTGGGCACACAATGCAATATGCAGATTAGGTATCATAGAATTGTATACTTGAAACCTATATCTTATTAACCAATGTTTCTCCAATACATTTAATTTTTAAAAAAAGAGATGATACCATCAAAACTAGGAAAGTAGTGGGTACTTTGTGGCTGCTGGTAAGGAAAGCATAGTCCACTATTTATTTGTATACTTTAATTTTGATTTCTAGGTATAGATTTTGATTATCAGGTCTACTTTGTATTACTATAAGCAACTCTAGAAGGCTGCTATATTTGTTGCTTCCTCTAAAGTACCATGGCAGAATGAAAGTCTGGTGAAGTCTGGACCATGGGGACAGATTAGTGAATACCTTTCAGAGACTTTTCACAATAACCCCTTTTTTGGCCCATCCCCACCACTGCAGAGCCTTGATAGGGATCCATGCAACCATGTTTATACTATTGACCTAACCAGAAATGGGATCTTGACCCAAGTGGGCTAATCAAAGGTCTTCTTTTAGAATACTGAATGGGTACAAAAAAGACCAATATTTAGTGTCTCCCCATGTTTTGAGATCTAATGAGTGCCTAGCATCCATCCTCTAGGTGACAACGTTTTATTAAACAGACAGCGAGTAGAGGAAATATGCTTTCAGAGAAAAGTCACCAAGCAGAGGAGCAAAAAGAAGCAGAGATGAGAGGCAAGTGAAGAATTCCACTGGTTCCAAGCCTTTCTGAGGCCCAACCTCTTTCATTCCTATCCTTGAACTCTGGGAGAAATGAGCACGTTTATACTAAATTCTTCATTGTGATTAAGGCAACTTAAGTTGACTTTCTTACCTGCAATCAAAACATCCTCACTAATACTTTAGGTGACAAATACCTTACAGAAGGTCACAGAATGTACAATAAAATCCAGGAAACCAGATCTCTAAAAACAATGTTAAGAGGTTCATTGCTGTGCTTAGCATTACCTGAGCAGACAGTGTCCCATCCTATGTTTTTTTAAAAATTAATTAGAAATGTTTCTTCCAAGTCACTGAAAGACCTCTTCTGCTACAGATTCTTTTTACAAAATCTAATAGAAAATCTTCAGGTTAAGGTTTATTTACAGAGGGTGATGAATTTCCTGCTTCCAGGAATACCTGTGAATCTCCAAGTTTCAGTATTATTTTCAAGATGACTCACTGTTGTTTCATTTATTCATCTCTGGGCCAAACATTCCAGATTGCTTTATAGCTTAAATAATTTCATGCAAAAAACTTTTCTTAAAATTTGATGTGCAAAGTTTTTATTTGAATGTAATTAGTAGACATAAACATTGATTCTGATGATGCTCAGGAGTATTGATAATATTCAGTAAAGTATAGTTTTCAATAGTCATGTATTGGGTATCAATTATGCACACAATGCTAGCTACTGGTGCTATAAAGATGGGGACTCTTTCATGTGGAAATAGTTAGGTAATAACACTACATAACAGTGATGTAACTATCTTCTTGATGACAATATTCTGACATCTCAGTGACTAACCCTGAAGGGCCACCTGGAAATTTTTGCCTGTCATCAAAAATATATGAGGTTGGGTAGCTCTGCCAGGCAGAGGGTGGAGAAAGCCACGTGCTTTGGGGGGAATGGTGAGACTTTTCCCAAGGATTGATGTGGAAGGGTGGGAATGGTAACAAACTAAACTTGGTGTAGTGGTCTTTGACCATTGTCACTTGCATTTTCTTTAAAATAATTTGTCAGAAAAAGATTGATTTCAATGTTCAACACAAATAGGCATGTTAAAATGTGTCCCAGGGCAATCATATCAATTAATTGTGATTTCAAAACCTAAGTGGGAGCTCTGGCCAGTGTGGCTTAGTGCATGGAAGTGTTGTCTCACGAATCAAAAGGTTGCGGGTTCCCTTCATGGTCAGGCACATGCCTAGCTTGTGGGTTTGGTCCCCAGTTGGGGTATATATAAGAAGGCAACTAATTGATGTTTCTCTCTCTTACTCCCTTCTCCTCTCTCTAAAATTAATACGCATTTCCTCCAGTGAGGATAAAAAAAATTGGAAACATGCAAATAAGGTCATCTGTTCTGATTGAAAAAAAATCTAAGTAGGAAAGGAGAGGGAGGGATGACAGAGAGAGGAAAGAGAGAGAGAGAGTGAGAGAGAGAGAGAGAGAGGAAAAATGGGCAAAAATTTACCTTCTGCTCTCCTTTCCATATTGCTTACCTGAAATAATCTACTTTTACTCTCAGATTACTTCTCTATTTGGCTCCCAGGAGCATTCCCTGCCCTTCTTCCACAGGTAGTTCATTTTGATAGGAATCAGGATGGATATGGGCAAAGAAGAGGACACAAGCCAATGAATAAATGAGAAAGGAGAAGCAGCAGCCCGAATGAATCTTTCTCAACCCAGGAGAAAACACATGAAATTTGAGCATCCACAAAAGGATTCACTTGACACTATTTGTGTCATGTACCCTCAAGAAGTCTCTGAGGCCTCAAGATAAGCATCCTCCAGTCTATAGACCCCTGTATAGTGAATAGTAGTAATTCTGCTTGTGTTCTGCCCACGTTTGGGTCAAGGCCAGTCTTGTTTCTCAGAGGAAGTTCTTCTCTCTTCAGTACCACTACTTGGAACTTCATCTCTGTGGCCTCCGCACCAATAAGTACAGTGAATGATTAAGGACATCACTCAAGACTGAGGATACAGTTTTCAGTAGTGTATTTTGGGGGGTAGTAAAAGGGAATAAAACTTTTATTTTGAGGTTTTGGAAATCAGAAAAGAAGGTACTAGGGAGAGGGAAGAGGTTGAGGTGGTGAATCAGTGTCAGAGACAAAGATACTAGCTTGGCTCTCAAGTCCTAAACTTCACCTCTCTCTAATAGGAGCAGAGACTTAAGATTTGGGTAACTGATTGATGGAGGTATTTCTATCTCTTTCCAATTATTTATTTTCACCATGTTTTATCAACCATTCTTTCTTCTTGGTCCAGTTCACATACATCTTGGGCAAATTTCGTAACATTATTTTCTCTTTTAATGATTAAAAGTTAGTTTTTAATGTCTAAATATAGTCCAGTCCCCTCTAAAGCTGCCAAGAAACACCAGATTTTAACTCTATTTGTTGATTGCTCTTTCCCCACTTCAGTCTTGAGATCTGACCATGGCTGTTTCTTAAAGTCAGAAAGAGAGTGAAATTCATGAGCTGGTTTCAAGTAATCCCCCTCCCCTGCCCTCAATCAGCCATTTTTCAAAGCTTAGCTCTATTGTGGGGACATAGAGATGAGACAGAAATGCAGAGCTGGAATTTTCTTAGTAACTAGTCACCTGTCATTGGCTGGAAGTCAGCCTTCATGGCATAATGGGTAATTGTCACTTTTGTCTAGTTGTGGCCTCCATGGTGACAGTACATGGACTGTGTGCATGTGTCCATGTGTGTGAATCAACTTCATCTGGGCCCCTTCTATCATTGAATGCCTTTTAAAAGTAATGCAGCTGTGTCAACCCTAACTCAGTCCTTCCCCGGTGCTCTTCTCAGGAGGGGCATCACCTCATTTAAACTGCCCAACAACACCAGAACACCAACTTATTTCTATTCTCGGTGCTTCTCCATGTGGACTGAAGCAGGAGATGCTAGGTTCTCTTGCATACGTTTGGAGGGTCATGCATAACTGGGCTACAGTATAGTACCCCCATCCCTCGCTCTCCTGTGGTTTCCAGGTACATTATACCTCAGTCCTTTTAAGTGTGGCTGGTACAGAATGCTCCCAGGGCCATCCACTTCCAGATAAGAACATCCAAAATTGTCTTTATGTCTTTTTACAAAGAGTACATGTGTTAGATACTCCTAAGACCCTTTTCTCTACTGCACTCCAATGCAGCACAGGAATCAGATGTTACAGAATTTTCATCTTTTCTTCTAAGCATAAGCAATATTAACAATTGATTCTCTTGGGGCCCTTCCATCATGTTGTTTTGGGTAGTGCTGCTGGTGGTGTCTTCCTCTGTTCTCCACTGGGAAAGGGGTAAAAACTTCTCACTACAGACACAGCACTGCTCCAAAGGCAATGACTACAAGGATCCCTTCTCTTTTCTTCCCAGTCCTCTCTACATGGACTGGAGAAATGAAAGATTGGCTGATGGCAGTATAGATGGCTCTGCTTCCACTAGCAAATGTCATTGAGTTGCGTCTCACCCCAGTTACTAGCAATCCTAGGCAGCTCTTTAAAATCCATGGTACTGGGAGCCTCTTGTTTGTAGAATGTAGCCAATTCTACTTCATATTTCAGGTATCTTGGGCAAGAAGGGTTATTATTATAAGATAAAAGTTCTGGTGTGTTCAGGTAGGATGATAAAAGCACCTCTATCTCAGTTTCCCATTTCAAATAATAAAGTTACTCTTTACTTTTTAGGTTCTCAAAGGTAGGTTCCAGGATATGGAAATGATGGGTGCTAATATTTTATATGTTAAAGTCAGTGTAGCTAGAGAAATAGTTGAAAGTGTGGCACAAATCTGGAGCATGGAACAGAATTTCAGTAAGAGAAAGATGATTTGAAGCCATTAATGCATAGATGGCATTTGAAAGCTTGGAAATGAATGACATCTTCCATGGAGAATAAGTAGGGTGGGAAGGGAACCAGGTATAGAGGCAAACCTTGGAGACCATCAGTAAGGGGTGAGAAGGAAGAGAGAAGAGGAGACTAAGCATTTCTAGAAAGTCAGAGACAGTGGAAAGATTAAGAGGAGATGAACAAAGAAATAGGAAAAGAGAAAACGGAAATAGAGTTAGTTTGGCAAAGAAAGGTGAGAAGTGATTAGGAAGTGTGACATTGAAGACGAATGACAGAAAGGAGAGAAAGGAGAGCTAGCTCTTTCAGGCTCTGGCAAAGTGCCACCAAAATTTGCCTGAGAGGTCCCTCTAAAGCCCCAGTGGCATATGCTGTCCAACACAAATCCGGAAAAGGTGTGAAATTTAGGGTTCTCCCTGAGTATTCTCACTAGTTGTGTTAATATGATAACTTGTTCACAGAATGTGATGATTAAATTTATGGGTCAAGTTGTACCAGTCGAGTTGTATGGTGCTCAGTTCTTTGCTCAAATAATAGCCTAGATGTTGCTGTAAAGGTATATTATGTGTGATTAATGTTCATGATCAACCAACTTTAAGTAAAGCACATGACCTTCGATAATGTGGATGGGCCTCATCCAATCATTTAAAAGCTTTAACAACAGAGACTGGGGTTTTCCAAATAAGAAGGAATTCTGCCTCAAGGCTGCAACATAGAACCCCCCACCTATGTTTCCAGACTGACAGCACGCCTGGCAGACTAGGGACTCAAGCCTGTGCCATCAACTCTTACTTGAATTTGCAACTTGCAAGCATGCTCAACAACTTTTAGCCTTGCCAACCCCAACTGCATGAGCCAGCTCCTTAAAATAAGTCTTTCTCTATACATCATTAATATGATTACATTAGTGATTATTTAATTAATATCCTGATAAGTATAATTAATCTTATATAATTTATTAAATGATAATGTCAATATACCTTGTTATTTACATATATACATGCTACTCTTATCTTAATGTATGCCATTTGATGATGTATTAATATTATAGATTATGTTATATAATAAAATATTTCAAGATACACATATATGAAGATGGAACCAATAATATATCTATGTAGCTAGCCATCATTTTCTGTTTCTTTGGCGAACACTGACTAATGCATATGTACCTTCTATCTCAGAACCAGGATTCTACTTAGTAGCTTTGTGTCTGTTTTTCCCACTAGATTACAAATTCCTTTACCTCCTTAATGCTTCTCATTCATGTTCATATCTAAGTTGTCTGGTATATTTTAGGCACATAAGAAATAACTATAGAATTAATAGATCAGTAAGATCTTCTGGATAGTAATGAATTAAAAATGTCATCTTTTTATTCTATTAAACACCACAGTTCTAAAATAATTTTGTTTTAATTGATGATACCAAGCTTGGTGTGTGCTAATTAACAAGATCACAGTCTGGAGATCTGAAAAGAATCATCAAGCCATGGCGCCTATCAATTGACACCAAGGAAAATGGAGTTGAGTTATTTTGAGCTCTGACACATCAGCATTGGAGACAATCTAACCCCCTGACCATAAAATCAGCATGCAACTCATGATGAGTTTCTTCAATTTCTTAAAATTTTATTAAATATTATTCTCAGCCTTTCTCTTGTTCCATTCAAGGAAAACCAGTCACTTTCATTACTGGGGTAACCTGCATCCCTTACAGGGGATGGCAAGATGGGTATTAGGCAGCTCCTAGCATCCTGACGAGCACTGGGGATTGTGAGGTCTTCTGAGCTACACCTGCACCCAGCCTGCAGAGCGCCTCCAGTGCGGCAGCTCTTGGCCTCTGTTATGTGCGATGCTTAGTTCATGGGGGTCTTGGCCTGGAAACCTGGTGCCTAGAGTTCAGCCTGCCTGAGCAGGACGTGAAAGGATCTCTTTTGCAGTTCTTCCTTGGGCACTACCAGAAAGTGGGACACCCATCCCCTCCTGTCTTTTCCAGAGAGAATGCTATGTTCTCCTTTTTGTTGTTATCAAAAATGCTCCTAACATAATCTGAAAAGTCAATTTAATGTTTTTACCTCCCCTTCCAAAAAAAGAGTTATTGTTAAGTAGCTTAACAATAATAAAAAGTAGCTCTTGCTTTCTGCCCAGAGAAAGAAATCCATAAACTATGGAAATGCTAAAGTTACCTGCATGTAAAATGAAGTGAAAGGAAAATACAGCAAATTAAATGTTTCAGAAAATTGTTCTACCATAGCGTATTTTATTCAGCAATCAAATGCATCACTTACCTTACTGGCACTTTTCCGTTTGCAAGGAAACACAAGATAGTGACTGTAATATGCGCCATCAGAAAAGCTAATCCAGCACCCAGCAGAATCTATACATCTAGAATTTCAAATTAGTGAAAAAGATAAATATGCAGTCAAGAATATTAGACACTCAAAACCAAGTGACTTGTTTAGTCACAATGGCACCTACTATGCTGAGAGTATGTCAAATCTGCTGTAGGCGGGCTAACTTTGATGTGGTGTCGATCTCCTTTCCATCCTTGTCCACATCTGGAAACGAGATAAAATATCATAGTAAGAAAAAAAAAGGTAGAGACATATTTTAGCAGCATTGTCATGGAATACAATGATGAATGTCAATAAACAGTGAGACACCAGCCATGTGGATAACTTTGATAAGAAACCAAAGCCGAAACAAAATTAAATTTTATTATTTTCACATTATTGTGTAAGATGATGTTTTTTCATGATTTATCCTCTTCTTGACTTTATAAGGTGGGAACTTGGTTTTCATAGGTTTCCTTTTTTGTTTTCAAAAATTGACTTGCTTTTCACTAGTGTCCCTATTACTTTACTCATCACTTGTCTCACCTAAAATCTAGCACATTTTTCAATAGTAAGTGGATATAAGTTATTTTAGATACTGGTAGAGGATGTTCAAATTACAGAGTAACATAAATATAAATTAGAGTATATTTGTTTTTCATTAAAAACTGATGATCCTCCCAGTTCATTGATTTGGAATAAGGTTAATAATCACACAGAAGGTATGAGGAATATTACTAGAATTTCAGTCCCTTTGCTTTACTTAGGGACACACCTGATGAAACTTCTAACTACTGGGGACATCTCCTTTGATGCAGATGGCCTTCAGATAGTTCAGACATGGGGACAAATTTGTGCCTCACTGAGTGATAAGATTTACTTCTAAGTGGTAAACATGTCAGAATATTTCTGGTAGTATGTATTTGTTCATGAGTGTGAAAGCTTGTGTACATATTCTTGTTTACCATAAATAAATAACAGGATACAAATTAAGAAGGGCTTAGTTGAATTTCCTGTCAGGTTCATGGTACATGCTACAAAATAGTACCAAAAACTAGCTTTTAAATAGGTGTACTTTTAAAAGCTGGATGTTAGAAGCAATGCTTCTTCAGCACACATTTACTATATAGTTTCTTTCAACTCTCTTTTTGAATTTGAAAATTTGAATGTTCAATAGCAATTCCTTCACAAAGCAATAGGTTTTTTAAATGTAAAAAGCTTAGAGGTTCAAGGTGGTCCATAAGAATGCCTTCTTTCCTTAGTAGCTATTCTTTAAAAGGTAGGAATTTATGACACTTTGATTATTTTTCTGTCTCTGAAATTCAAATTAAAATAAATTAGAACTGTTGAAGAACTGGATATTTTTTCTTTTGAGTTTCTTATTTATTTGTTCTTCCTTTATTTATTTGTTTACTTTATTTATCTCTTTCATTCACATTCTGTACTTTAAATTTTTCTTTCTTAATGGCCACTCATTTTAAAGTACTTAAAGTACATTCTTTCATCCAGGTGTCTTTGCAAAACATGGAATCCCATCTCACATGCATACATTAACACTGTGCTTCTTTGTCCTCACAACCCTTAGGACATGGTTCTTGTCCGTCCTCAATTGACATTGTGACTCCACAGGTCAGTCTTTCGCATGTGCACAAACTTGATGTGGCCTAGAGATGGGGACAGCTTTCCATTTCGGGTTAATGTGGCTCCTTCATATTTTGAAAATGCCACTTCACTGGCATCAGGATTGTACTAATCTTCAGTTAGTATATTGTAGTTTTCTGAATGTATCTATTAAGATAAATATCAATGGAAAACATCTTAAAATACTAGTTTAAAAATGAATGGAGAAAATCTAAACCATACTGAGAAAAAGCATGAATCCTTCCTTCCTTCCTTCCTTCCTTCCTTCCTTCCTTCCTTCCTTCCTTCCTTCCTTCCTTCCTTCCTTCCCTCCCTCCCTCCCTCCCTCCCTCCCATCTTTCTTTCTTTTTTTCTTCCTTCCTTCCTTCCTTCCTTCCTTCCTTCCTTCCTTCCTTCCTTCCTTCCTGCCTACCTACCTACCTATCATCTGTTAGCTGCAAAACAGCACCAGAATGTTACCGAAACTTGGTTCACCAAAGGGCTCCTTGTTCCTTGGGGGGGGGGGTCTACCACATGACTATTGACCAGCCAGAGGAGGAAAGGTCAGAGGGGTCCGAACTGCATGACCAGCCTTATGAAACTTTGGGGAGTCTAAACTGCAGGACCAGTGATATGCTACAAAAGGTCATCTGGGGGGTCAAGGTCCTATCTTACAATTGTCTGTTGCTAGGCAGCAGGGCTTTCTGCTCTGGTGACCTCTGTACCTGGCCTGTCAGTTCCTACTCAGCTCGTGTCGTCTAACTGCCCCCTCTATCCTGTCATCGTATTTATGCATCATCTGGCTATGTATCCATCTGCTGGTGATGAACAGAGTATTAAGTGACCTTTTCTTTTGACAATTTTTCACCGAAAAACAATCAACTACAATGAAAAACATTTTGATGGTAATTTTACAGGAATGTGTATAGACCCTAAAGATAAAAATAAAATAAAGATAGGCAATATGTTTTTTACATTAATGGAATTTACCTGTAAAAATAACAGGGTATAACCTTCCTTTACATAAGCATGTAAGTACATAGCACTGAATTTATATTTATTTATTTATTGTACCAAAGAATAATTATAATAAAGAATAGATCAAAGTGACATAATCTTACCAACTAGCACAAGGAAAGCAAGAGATAGGAACCCACTGTAAGGGACAAAATCAGTTTCAAAATATGCTGAATTTTTGCCATTTTTGGCCAAGGAAAATTTAAATCTAAGAAGTATAAATGCAATTTTGACTTAATATTTGTAACAGAAAATCTTTCAAAGGAGTTGATTGTTTTAGAGGAAACTGAGTATACTACCCACAAAAGTTTCCACTTAAGTATTTTTTTGACTGCCATATTTAAATTATACATTTTCTATATATTTTCAAGAGGGTTTATTGTCTGTGAGTTTCAATAGATATAAATTAATTCTGAAATATAAATAGAAATTGTTGAAATTTTAAACTTACAGTAATATCTATATTCAATAAAAACTCTAGTCAATAACAGCAAATTCTTCCTTGATGTAAAAGGTACAATCTCCACACCAACCTGATTTCCAAAACATCAGTTCCCTCCTATTTGATGTTTATCAAATTAAAAATATTCAATAATACACTCTTAGAGTAATAAGTGAAATTATGCACAAATGTATGTTATAACACATCCCTTCATTTTCGCATGCAATTCCATCCTCTTGATGTTACTAATATAAACGGCAAAGTAGTCTCCTTCTGCTCCTTTTATCCTCTCATGGAACACACACACACAGAGGTGCATGTATGGATATGTGTATCTGGGCTGCATGTACATTTTCTGTAAAAGAAGCATCTACATCTCTCTGTAACAAACTGGCTTTTACTTTCAACAATACATTATGGACTTTCCTAAGGTCAGCGCTCTCTGCAAACAACCCATACACACATTCAGTTTTCAGAAATTAATATACTGTGTATACAGTTCTTTGTTTAATTTTTTTGTTGTCATTGCCTTTTTCCTTCTCTTAGCCCCTCTCCACTAAGGGGAAACATTTGCTGGGTTGCAGAAATAAGCAAGTAAGAATATTTAACTTACATTGTATCTTTCTTAGTCACACTGAACCTCTTCTATGGGTAATACAGTGTTCAAGGTAATTGTGGTGGTTGGATCCCTAGACTCCATTGAAGCAGGGAGAATGGATGAGATATTGGGAAGAATTCAGTGTGCTTAGCTAGGTGGATGCCAACCAGAGAAGACCAGTGCTGGTGCGGCATCCCCGGCAGAGCCACCAGGAGCTGGCTGTTTGTGAGAGTGAGGTGGGTATGGGGAGTGCTGCATAATTATTTGATGCCAAGAATAAGATGCCTGAAAGAATGGGACAATGGGATTCACCTTATTTGCATGACAATTAATGAAGGACTAGAATAGCCCTTTGTAGGTTGTATCTTAGCTATTTCATGTCTAAATAAAGCTGAACGCAATTGTAATTTAACCTTTCGTATAATCCAAATGGTTACATAAAGTCCATAAGCATTATGCAGGGTCTGGCAGATGTAAGGCCTACTTGGGTGTGGTTGGTAGGGTAATAATATGGGTGTCATAAGTTATAGTTTTAATTTGAACATTTCATCTGAAATGTCATATGGTGTGTTTGAGTGCGATATTGTTATTGTTACAGAATTACATGCTTATGATTTCATAAAAAAGATTTTGTAATAAAAAAGGGTGTTCTTTGTGTCGGACCCTGCATAATACTTGTGCTAACACTAAGATATGTCAATCTAAATTAGAATGATTGCTTGTTTTGTCTTAATGTCAAGAAGACAGAAAATGTTAGATGTGATATAATTATTTTAGAGGTCTTATATTTTGGTAGTGAGTCATTTGAAGCAGTTTAACCAATAAAATTAACTATTAAACTTGACAGAAGTGAAGAAAATCACTTTTTTCCTTAAAGACAGCACCCATCAGTAAAACGAACATGAAGAAAAACTAATTTTTGAGCTAATATGGGGCTGTGTGTTTTGTCAGTTATTTCATATATCTAATGACTGTAAGCCTTTTTTTGAACCTATGGGAGTTCAAACCACTACCCAATTATAGTGCATGTTATGAATACCTCCCTCAAATTCATTTAAACACACTAGCACCTTCCCTTCCCTCCACCAAATAGTAGGCATGTCTATGGTTTAGTTGGGATTGAACCTCAGTCCGACCCTTAGGGTTATCTTGTTCTCCTTGGCATAATGTTTTGTCTCACAATCTTGTCTATCACCACATGGGCTTTCTAATCAATAGGGAATGGTTCATAAAGAAACACAGACCGCCCTAGCTAGTATGGCTGAGTGGATTGAATGCCGGACTTTGAAGCAAAGGGTCACCAATTAGATTCCCAGTCAGGGCACATGCCTGGGTTTCGGGCCAGGTCCCCAGTAGGGGGCGCATGAGAGGCAACCACACATTGATGTCTCTCTCCCTCTCTTTCTCCCTCCCTTACCCTGTCTCTAAAAATAAATAAATAAAATCTTAAAAAAAAAGAAACACGGACATCAGTTTGTCCAATAAGAATTCTGTTACCATGGGGTACATTTGTATAGAAGACATACTCTCTCCAACGCTGATGTGAAAAAGGAAGCGTGGAGCCTTGTAAGCTCAGGGAGCGCTCTTGCTACCACTTTGCTACAAAAGCCAGCCTGAGCGAAAATAGACTAATAGGAAGACGGAGCCATTGAAATCATCGAGGACTGGAGGAACAGCCTGATGGCATTGCAAACTTCTCCATCAGCTCTTGTTCAAAGGCTGCTCTGCATTTAGACACTTTAGTTACATGAGTCAATCATTTCTCATTTAAGAAGTTTCAGTTGGCTCTTCTGTTATGAGAACACACACGGACGACTTTAGTTTTCTTACTCTTCCAATTTGATCGCTGAGTTCTCCTCACTAAATCAGTAATTTCTTATTCATAAAATATTTATTGAGTGCTTATTATGTACAAGATAACTCTATTAGCTACATAGAGGGTGGACAAGACATGTTTTAAAATTTGTAGCAGTATAAATTTAAATGTGGAATAAAAACATGTTATAGAAAATAACTGAGATACAAAGTAGAGAATAAAATATATATAATATAAAAAATGTAAAAAGAGTGTTAAAGGAGAGGATGAAAGAATTGCTTTAAGAATAATTATATTTCTAGAACCAGAAAGTGAAAAATGTGCAATCCTAACTATATACATTTATGGAACAGGCAATACAATAAATTATATGTATTCTAAAGAATGAAGTGCTTATGTATATGTATTATATAACAATGTTTCAGAAAAATTGGTCATACAAGAATACAGAAATCATTTATAATTGATGGAATCTGGAGAAATATGTTCAAATATATGTTGTTATTGATATACTAAATTAACCTCTAGATTTCCCAATTCTTTATTACACAATATTTTTCAGCCATACATACTGTAATATTGCAGTTTTTAAGGATGTAGAAAGAAAAGGCCTTCAGAAGCAGCATGCATTTTGAATATATTTTAGATAAGATTTATAATTTAGCATTACAGCTATTGACTTGTTTTTCTTTTTATTATGCATTTTTATAGCAACATGCTATGATAATTAAATTCATGCATATCACTTTTGTTTATAGGAGCCAGTATCATTCTACATTTACATTCCATCCTTCAGAAAACTACAACATACAAAGCCCAATAGGACTCACAACTGAATACCTTCTATGTGCTCAACAATATTCTAAATGCTTTAGCATATATTTGTAATTCAATAATGTTACAGCATAGGAATTATTTCCCTATTTCATAGTTGAAGAAATAAAGGTACAGAGGAGTTGAGCAGTAAATCACCCAGGGGTACCTTCTGAATGAGATTTTAAACTATGCCTCCTGTCTCCTCAGCCAATGAATGCCCCATTCACTATGTGGTTTTGCCTCCCAGGTCTTCACAAAGTGGGAATACAGTTGTTTGTGATGTAGCTAATTTTTCAATCTTTGTCAGTTAGGAGAGCTTCACAAGGAGAAATTTCTTGTCTTAATGGTCTGAAAATGTCCATTTATCACATTAAACTTTACTCCGGAAACATCTCTAAGTGTAGAGGAGACAGATGTGGCACAAAGAACAAATAATAGATAGAGTCAGGGTGGCCAGGATTTGAGGCTTAACTTTGCCTCTTTCTAGCTATTGGAGAATCAAATGACTTCAGTTTCCTCTTACAAGCAGTAACAATTACAACTCACCTCACAGAATGTGCATGAGAACGAAGTGACAAATATAAAAGTCCATTGTAGACTGTAGAGTGTTATCTATGCCCAGCTGTTCCATACCCAGCCTTTTGCTTTCTGGTAGAAATCATGGTCCTGACTGTACCCTGCTGACCCTAGGCCCTAACAGACTGTCGCTCCAGGAAATGGGCATCTGACAACTGCCCTGTTTCCACGCCTGCCTGAGCATTGGTTAAGATGTATGAAGCCATGAAAAGCCATTGCCACAACTTCTGCTTTTATGGCTTATTAATTATGCCTTTTAAAAATGTATGTATGAATATGCAAGGGGGTTATTGATTCAGTTATACAGGTAGGGGAAGAAAAATCAGTTTTTAAATATGTTCAGTGCCTACAATGTACACTCCTCTCCCCCACAGCCCGAGGTTTCTACCCAACCGAAGCATGTACTCCGAGTGGAAAGAAGGTAGTGCTTTCCCTACTTAGTATAAAAGCATCAGCTCAGACCATGTTTTCAGGGCTCCACGCTGAGCCTGTGCCAGCAGAAAGGGAGGGGACAACAGAGGGGAGCCCTTAACAAGCCATCCTATTGTCATGGGTGAATTCATGTCACAGGAAACAGAAAAGCAGGCGAAGCTGCTAAATAGTCTCTGAGGCACAAAGCACTGCAATTCCACATTGAGTACCAGTGATTAATTTGCTTAGACTAATTTTCTCCTTGACTAATTAGCTCCAACATATTTTATAAAATTTACAAGTATTAGGGAGAATCCACCTGAAAGAGGAAGATAAACGTCCCACTTCATCCATGCGTAAGAGTCTGTTTTCTTAACACAAACAAGAGAAAGGGAGAAATAAAATATAATTAGATACTGTCAGCCAAAGGCAACACTCTCATCTTTTCTAAATTCTAATTGACCTCCTGCTATCAGTGCATTGTAACAGAGGGGTTATGAAACAACTTCTTTCTAGGTGCTGTTGGTAACAGCCATACATTACTCACTCACACCTGGAATGAAAGCTCCTCCCATCCTCATTGTTATTCGTAGGTTGGCCCCAGTTTCTTTGTCTCATTGTCAGGAAAAAGTAAACCTACTTTCTAAGCATGCGTTCATGGATTAATTTAGTGGGAATTGGCAGAAGGTTTACTCTTTAAAAAAAAAAACAAAAAAAACAACAACAACAAAAAAACATAGCCCTGGCTGGTGTAGCTCAGTGGATTGAGCGCGGGCCTGCAAACCAAAGGATCACGGTTTGATTCCCAGTCAGGGCACATGCCTGGGTTGCAGGCCAGTTCCCAGAAGGGGACACACGAGAGGCAACCACACAGTGATATTTCCCTCGCTCTCTCCTTCCCTTTGCCTCTAATGATAAAATAAATAAAATCTTAAAAGAAAAAAACCCCACAACTACTTCAACTGTTCAAATAAGGACAGGTAATAAAAGGACAAATTAAGTGCTAATACAGAGGCATGGTTATTTCCTTAAAATGTTGATATTTGCATATTTAAATTTAGAAGAGACTATAAATGTAAATTAGGTGACCTAATCTAATCCTTTTCACTGACTCAGGATAATGGGGAAAACATATTTGATTGCATTTTCCCTAACAATTATAAAATTAAAGGGAATCTTAATCTTATTTTGAAATACAGCATTCCAAGCACCAGAAAGAGATAAGAATTTGGCTTTTTTTTTTTAAAAAAAATGTATAATTTAGGCACAATTTCTAAATTCCCATATCCATTCCTCCACCTCATCATCTCAATCACCAAAGTTCCGTCAATTTACCTCCAAATTATCTCATCCACGTGTCCTCTCTAGTACAGGAAGAGGCTCCTCACTGGATTTCCTGCCTCTACACTGACATCACATCATCATCTTCCCCATTCAACCCCTTTGCTACCTTCTCACAGATTTCAGAGTCCTGTCCAGGGGTGGTTTTCTACAGAGGTTGTTTTCTGATGTGGCCCCTTGATGGCACAGCTGGTTTGATCTCAATTTTCCCTTTGCTCCCAAATTCTTTGTTCTTATTGGAAGCCCTTCACCTGAGAGATGTATGCACTCTTGTGCACTTCTAGATCCCTCCAGAACATCTAGTCTCATTGGCTGGAAGGTAGCTTCACTCCTCATCAATGAGGCTGACTTATATTCATCCTTGAAGACACAGAACAAATAACATTTACCCTGGGAGACATTCCTTTTTGCCCTGCATGAGTTAGATATACTAACTTTGGTCCTGTGGCGTAACGCAGTCTCCTATGACAGTACTTGGCACACAGTGCTGCAATTGTCCATTTCCTGATAAATCTTTCTAGACTCTACATTGTCAGAAGGGAAGGAATATTAGGCCGGTTACAATCTTATATGCTCCAATTAGCACAGCCCTGCTCACAGAGATTGAATGAAAATATTCACTATCATCACAATAATTGTAGTTAACACATGGATAATTTAGTACAATTATCAAAGCACTGTTATTTTATATGTATATTATTTTATTTAATCATTGTAACAGTCATTCACAACTTTAGTAAGCATCAGAATCACCTGGCAGGTTTGTAAAAACAGATTGCTGGCCCCATCCCCAGAGTTTCTGATCCAGTATGTCTGGGGTGACCTCGGAGTTTCGTTCTAAGAACTTCTCAGGTGATGATGCTGCTTCTGCTGGCCTGGGGCCACACTTTGAGACCTGCTGCCTTAGAATATCCCTTTGATGTCGGTGTTATTTTTCCCAACCTACCGAAGGCAAATAGAAACTCAGGGAGCAATGTTTTTGTCAGTGTAAGTTCGAACTCTTAGAACTGCTTTGCTGTGTTCTTGTTATCATACCATATGGATATCTGTGAAATACTATATTCTACTTCCTCACAAATAGAGTGTATATATTATCAGATTCTGTTTTTAGGGGATGCTAATTTCAAAATGCAAATCACATGTTTCTGTGGCTTTTATTGCAATTTCCACTTGAATTGGTAGTCGAGTTGCTCAGAATTGCAAATGTAGGAAGGAAGCACATTCATATATTATTTCAAATTATTGAAGCATCATAGAAACAAACAACTATTTCCACTCTTACTTCAGAGTAGAAATAAAGCAGATGAAAAGGGTCCTTCTGTTTTCCTTTTATTCAAACAGGTTGATGTGGCATTCTAACTGGTATGACACTAAAAAAGGGGAAAAAAAGAAAATTCCCAAGACTGATGTTTTAAGTTTTCCTCTTTTTAATTTTTTCAGCTGTTAGGAAGTGATACTTCCCTGAAGTTACATGGAAAAAAGAAGAAGAAATAGCAAGGAAATTAAATAACTCACAGATGAGATAAGTGAGAATGGGCTATATATCAATAGAAAGTGTTCTTGTTCTAAGACGAGGAAGGTAAAGGCTCTGTACTTTTTTTCTGTGGAATGTAGTACCAGCAAGAATTAGGTTTTTGAAATTTTTCTCCTGGTATCTTATGATACTTGAAAACATTTTCCTTGAAAACATAAGCTCTGACCTCTTAATCCAGCAAGACCTTATTGTTGCTTTCTTTAGTTCACATTAAAACACACACAAAAACACGGATGCAAGAACAAAATGGTAAGGCTGGGCATGAGAAAGACGGAGCAGTGAAATGCTGGGCTCTGGAAGGAACTTCCACTAACCACAGTGCTTACAAAGGCAAGAATCCTTGGCTGTCTGCAGCCCGCTTTGACCTTTAGTGGAGTAAAAAGGCCCTTTCCTTGCTCAGTAGAAAACAAGGAATCTTCTAATGACTTTCCATCAAGCTGAGAAAAAAATTCTAAACCCCACACTCATTCTTTAGTCAGGAATTACTGAAAATCTTCTATTCACTAGGCCTTGTCCTAGGTGCATCATAGTCTGTTAGACTGTTTGCTACCGGTCTCCAAACTCCCTCCCTCACAATACAGTAATGTGCTTCCCTAAACACACTAAGCTTGTTTTTGCCTCAGTGACTTTGTGTTTTCTGCTTTTTCTGATAGTTAAGCAGTTTGCAGACATCTTGGAACAGTTCTCACTTTCATGGAATTGTGATCTGTCACATTATACCCTTTCAGAGAAGTCTTCATCAACAAGTCTACCTAAACCGTACCACGGCCAGCATCGCCTCCTCCTCCCTGCCTAGCGATTGGCGCACACTAATTCTTTTTTCTTCACACCATTCGTTCTACTCAACTTTTATGCACACACACATATATGTTATATATGTATGTATATTTAAATGTTTTAAGTATAAATATTAATCTGTAAATATAGATAATTATCTATAATGTATATAAAAATGAATGTATATATTATGTGCATATACACAAAATGCATATTAAACTATATGAATGGAAACTTGAAACACCAGTGAAATGATTTTACAATGGTAATCTAAATTACAAAATTAATATGAGCACTAGAATTTCAACTAGTTCCATAACGTATGTAATATTGAAAAAAACCTTTGAAGATGCTCCAAGACCAGGCAATTTTGCTGTTTTAGTCTTTCAAAGTGTCAAGAAAAGATAATTTTCGTGCTATACTTGGCATTTCAGAAAACAAAAAGCTACCCACTTTACTTCAGGGAGCTAACATTTGCGTGATAACAGAAACTCAAAAAATATTATGCACAGAATAAAACCTGGGAACGATGTCACTTACAGACAGCAAAATTCCACATAAATTACCAGCACATTAAACTGCCTCTTTCCTCCATATGTAGTTATAATACACAAGGAAAAGGCAAATGAATCTGTATAAGGGGCAAAGGGCCTCAGGGGATAGAAGTAAAATTATAGTAGAAAACCTGTTGTTCTAAGTTGTAAATAGATTCCCTCTAAGAATGTTTTTACTTCTAAATAACTATGCTAATGTCTTTTTACCTCTAAATAACCATGCTAATGACTTTTCTCCAGTTATTTTTTGTTAAAGATTTATTTATTTTTTAGAGAGAAGGGATGGGAGGGAGAAGGAAAGGGGAATAAACATTGATATGTGAGAGAAACATCGATTGGTAGCCTCTCCCACACTCTCCACTGGGGACTTGGCCCATAATCCAGGTTTGTGCAGTGACAGGACATCGAACTGGTGACCTTTCAGTTCACTAGCAGGCACTCAGCCCTTTCAGCCACAGCAGCTATGGCTCTCCGGTTCTTAATGAATAAATAACCCTCAATTATATAAACTGTTCTAAACATATAAAATGGGTAATGACAATGAAAAGTAAGTTGTTATTAACAAATAATCCCCTAATATAGTTCTGGCCTAGATCTATTTAGTGGTGTTTTTTCTCAAATATTTAATAAACATATAATTCAAATATTTTATATATACATCATTCTAAATATTTGAAGTGGTTAAGATAAATTACAGTTTTTCATAAAGCTATATATCTCTGCTACATAAATTAACTAGAACACAGAGAATCATAGAATCATAGATCAATCTCACTCAAAGATGTCCAAAAATCTCAAAACAAAATACAGGAAAACAATTTTTATTAGAAAGTCTAAACAGCAGATAGTAGTATTTATTAAAAATATATCCTTGCTTATATATCTCTGTTGTTAGATTACATGATGGTCTCTTAAAACCTCACACCCTTGGACAAAACGAAGCGTGATGGTCCCTAATGTGTAACACCTGGAGACGACTGTGCTTTAGATGATGGGCTGTGGTTGGCACGGAGGAAGGATCTTTGGAATAAGAACAGGGTGGTATGGCCAGCGATGGAACAAAAATGACTCTGTGAGGGGCTATTTCATGCTTGAAAATCTCATAAGTTTTCAGAATAACAGGTCATTAACCACCTGGCCTAGGATACTATAAGTGCATAGGGAGAGAGAGACATGGGAAAAAATAAAAAAGGCAAGGCAAGAGCCAGCAGATGATGCTGGTGGTTCTCTGTCAGAGATGTTGCTCTATTTCCCTGTAGGTTTCAGCAGTTTCTGTTATGATAAATTCTGATACTAGATGATTTTATCACACTCCAAATACAGAACACAAATATTTCCTGTTAGATTATTGGGTTGGCCAAAAAAATTGTTCATTTTTTCCCTGTGTGATGGCTCTAGTGGTGCTTACTTTTCCTTAACTTCATTCAGAGCAATTTTGTTAGATTGTATTGTGACAGTTGTCATATCAGTGGGCATTAAAAAAAGCTTACCAAAATTGGTGAATTTTCATGTAGCCATTTTAATGTTGAACATGGAAGAAAATATGGAACATTTTCAGCATATCATGCTTTCTTATTTCAAGAAAGTAAAAAACACAGTTGAAACACAAAAAAATATTTGTTCAGTGTAAGGAGGTATTATGACTAATCGAATGTGTCAAAAGTGTTTTGTGAAGTTTCTTGGTACTATTGGCATTTTAGCCAAATAATTCTTTGCTGTGGGGCTGACTTATGTGTTGAAAGATGTTGAGCAGCCCCCTGGCCACCACTAGAAGTCAATAGTGGGAGATAGCCAACATAATCCAAATATCCAAATCAATAAAGTTATTGGTGAAAATGAAAAATGTCTTTCACTTTATGGGAAAAAATAAACAGACTTTTTTGCCAACCCAATAAATATATATAGTTTTAATTATTTCTGAGCACTTTACCACATCTACAAGGAAATAAACACGCACTGAAATTCAGATTTCTAAGCAATGAGAACTGACATACAGCACATACTAGCTATTTTTGGTAGCATGTTATATTTATATATAATATAAAATCAGATTGGTGTGAAATCATTAAATACATATTTTCATTTCCTTCACATTGCATATTCTAAAGGTTTTTTAAAGCATAAATTAAAAAAATTATTCAATCGTCACATTATATGTTCCATATTGTATACCATACATTAACACTAAAATATCTTTTTAAATAAATCATTGCATTCTTTTGAAATAAGATTTTATACTTGATTCATTTGTTTAAATATTTTTATTGAGGGCCAGGCCTAAGTGTTGGGAGAGCCACACAAAAAACAAAGTGCTGGCCTCAGGGAGTGCACATTTTACTGAGGGAGGGAGGTGTGGTGAAAGACATTAGACAAATACATGTCAGTGTTTATGGTGGGATCAGAGAGGGTGCAGTGGCAATAGAAGGACCAGACTGGAAGCTGAATGTGGACTGCAGTGGGAACAAGAGAGAGTTGTGCTGTGTGTGTTTTTAAATGGGATTACCTCTAAGAGCATGTTAATTCAGTAGACGAGGAAAGGCGAGTGTCTGATAAAGAGGGAAGGAGTGACATGGGAGAAATTCCCGGGAAGAGGAGAAGGAATGGATTCAGAGTCCATTGAAGAACAGGGTCTTTTCTGAGAGGAGACATCGAACACGAGAATATGTTTTTGTTGTTGGAATGACTTGAGAGTTCTCTGATGAAGACTCTTTTAGAGGGATTGGCAGAGATGGTACTGTGGGGTCAGGGGCTTGAGGCAGAGAGGAGAAAGCATAAACTGGAGTAATTTTTCACTCTCAGAAATTACCAAAACTGGACACATGCAGTAGCATTTTTGCTCAATGCTGATCACCCATCTGAAGTCACAGGTGTGTGTGTGTCCGCAGGAGGTGTTCTGCTATATTTGTATTTTTATTAAAGTATTGCTCGCCTAGTGTTCAAAAACTCAAGTTGTACTTAAACTTCTAAGACAAATACTTTCAATTTCCTTAACTTTTTTTAGTGTAAACCTCTGTTTTTATTAGTAATATATAATATAGTATTATTTAACTATTTCATTGTTATGCTAAAATTTTCACAGCATGTATATAAACAGCAACTTCTTACTTTAGCCCCTTAGGGACTTCCCTCTTCCACTCAATATAATTAAATCAATTTTCAGAGTTTAAAATATTTTTACTTAAATATTGCTGCTCACTTTTAAGCTAATAGTATACAGAGATTAATTATCTACTTTTTAAGCTTTTTTTTCCCCTAGAGTGAACTATCCAATTCATTTTAATTTGCTAAGTGTTTTATGCTTGGAGGTTAATTCTCAAACTCTCCAACATCTTCCCAATATAATTTTTCATCTGATTGAAGTATCAGAAGGACTCTCAGTCTTCTTCTTTTGGGTATGTCTCAAGCCTCCTGTTTCTTTGGGCTGACCTGGACCACTTGCTCTCCAGGCCTGTTCTTGGAGAATGTGAAGGATTTCTCTTCACCATCAGCCTTGTTTCTGGATCCCATGCCATCCTCTTTCTCTGTTTCCTCCTTCATCTTGTTGGGGCATGGTGTGTGTGTGTTGTTAGATTTTTGAGATCTTTTGTTTGAAATACTATCAAACCAATTTTTAGTCTGGTTGGCTTTAGAACCCAGGTTTGAAAATAATGTAATCTAATAAACCATAAGATTTATTATCTTCTAGATATTTCCAGTACCTTCTAGGTGCTAGATGTCTCCATTATCTTTTATTGTCTGGTTTCTTTCTGATGCTATTTCTCATTTTTTGTATGTGAACTGTTACATTCGCAGATAGTGTCGTCATCCCAGGTTTTCCGAAATTTCCTCATGTAGGGCTATTGTATGGTTCCTTTTTCATTTGCTGTACCTGACACTTCATCAGTTTGGGCAAGCTTTGGCATTATTCCTTCTGACAATTCTCTCCCTGCTCTGTTTACTCTGCTCTTTCTTCCTGGAACTCTTATTATTTGGATATTGAAACTCCTGACTTGGTCCTTAAATATTCTTATTTTTATTGCATACTTTCCTTGTCTTTATATTCTATTGTTCAGGAGAATGCTCTGATTTTACACTTCAATATCTTAATTAATGCTTAAACTTTGTAAGTGTTATATTTTAAATTTCCTAATGTTCTTTTTTCTATAATGATTTTTTCATAGGCATTGTCTAACTTTCTGAGTACAATTAACTATAATTAAACATTTCTCTTCAGCCCTCTACAGTTTCATCTGAGTTCTATTCTTCTACTTGACTCTGTGGATTTATTGGTTTTATCTATCTTTCATATCAGTGGCTTCCTTCTACATTTGGTCATTCTTATCTAAGTGTATTTAAGAGTAAAACCCTATAAGATTATCACTGGGTTTCTGGCACAGGCTGACCTGGTTACTGAGGGACTACATTTTAAGGGAATAATGTCCCTTTTCTTGGTGCTGCCATATTATAGAATTTGTAGGACTTTATTCTGGTGTCATTCTGCCTCTCCAATGAGAGAGATTTCAATTTGTCTTACAGTGGAGTTTGGCATGGAGAAGATATAAGATTAAATGCTGGTGTTCTTGGATGTGGGAAGGAATAAGGAAAATAGGGTTTTCACCGTTAAACATGAAAACAGGTAATTACTAGATCAACACCTCCTGGCTGCCCTTTGCTCTCCGGGGTCTTTGGCACAATTTCTCCAGAGAATACATTTGCATTAATGGGTATAGTTGGGGGTTGGATATCTAAAACCTCCTCACAGAGTTTCAACAAATTACTTTTCCAACCTAGTATTCAATTTTGTCATTGGGGTACTCCGTGCCTCTAACTATTGGCCTTCTGGGTGTCTGTAGAGTGAATGGACTGTACCTCATTGGAAGTACCTTGCTCAGGGGCTCAGATTTCAGCTTGTTGCACTCAGGTAAGTCATCCTCCACCTATGCCTTATCTTCTAAAATGTTGCCACCGTCTTTAGATTTTTGTTGTCTATTCTTCATTGCCTTGCCCTTGTAAATTTATATGGCTTTTCTTTTTTGTTGTTGTTGCTATTTTGGAGAGTCTGGAAATGAGACTGGATAAATGCATATATTCCTCCTACCAGCTTTTATAATTTTCTTCATATGCATTTAGTTGCTCTGGTGTCATTCATAGAAAGGACAGGTAGTTGGCTTCATTCTGAAATAAAGTTTTTCACAATAGACATGATATAGAAAGAAATGTGAAAGGGAGTTGATAATATTACCAAGAAAATGCATTTAATAATAGTACATAGAGTTTAAGCTCTGTAAGAATAGAAGTACAGACATGAAGAAGATGATGACAAATATCAAAAAATAGTTTAAGGTCAACAATTTGGGAATCTGAATAAGAACAGAGAATAAATATCACAGTGAATAGACTAGATAGACTACGTAGAAGTACCAGGCACTTTAGTCAGAAAGAGTGACATTTGGAATGTAAATAATGTAGCTGGAGGTGGTGACAATGCCCAGAAAGTGACCACAAGAATGAATAGATCTGCAAGGATAGGAGAAAAGCTGCTTGGGGAGAAGTCAGAGAATGGAAAGTACTGAGGGTTTTGTTGAAGAACACTCACAGATGCTTAGGTCACTGAGAATGATCAGCCGAGTGGGAACGGATGTAGTGAGGGCTGTGGGAAGTCTGTTGACCACACAGCTGGAAATCAGAGGACAGGAGAAAAGAGTCTGGGAAAGGAGGAGAGGGCTGGGGGATTGATTTAGAATAGCAAATGTATTTTTTAAAAAATGGGATTGAAAATATTTGGTCCTAATAGATATGTAATAAAAAATGTAGAAAAGTTAAAGTTTAAGTTAAGGTGCTGAAAGCCTAAATTTTGGTAGAATCAGGGCAGCTGTTTGTTCAGTAGTGTAAGATGATACTAAGTCTTGGAGGAGGAAGGGAATTTGTATAATCAGTCCTAAATAGGTGCCTATTTATCTACCAAGGCTCTTAGTAATGGCCTTTGGATTAAATCTAAATGCTCAATGACATGAGAATAAGTAATACTATTTAAAAGTAACTTTTTAATAAAATGCAAAAAAAGAGAAAAGTACAAAAAGCATTCAGATAGTACACAGTCAGTATGATCTTAATTTTGAAAGTAACAACATATCAACATATTAATTTTGATTTTTTCTGAGGTTTTCTTTTCAATGCACTTCTGAATCTAAAATCTTCTATAATAAATGTATTAAAATTGCTTTTTTACAAGAAAGAAACAATATCATTAAATATATCACAATATCATGAATTAAATATTTTACTTAGATGTGGGTTTACTGTATTTATTTTAAAAGTTTACTGTATGAAACTTTCAGATTAATGAATCAATTTGTTCTGAGATACAAAAAAAGAATATGACAATTTCATCCGAAAACTGAATAAATTATTTAAGCCAATAATTGTCAGACTGGACTTACACCAGCACCACTAAGAGTGAGTGAGATATCTTGGCCTCACCTGAGAATTATTGAAGTGAGGTTGTGTCTTCTAATTAGACAGCATTTGGAACTACGGTCATAAAATATAAAACAAAAATTATATTAGATCTAACTAATCATTAAAGTAATAATGTAATAACTAGGCAAATTTAACCAGTCACCCTGTTTTTTGGGCAGACTGGCTAGGGACCTCAGGAAACCCGGAGGGATGAGTCTCCTGTTGCTCGTGTGGGTGTGTGCCCCTGTTTGGGCAGTAGAAAAGTCCACACCCATACACACCCATAGGTGCCCTCAGTACAAGCCTTCTCCTTCTTCCATAAAACTGGTCAAAGGTGGCCCAGTGGACAAGTAACCTTTTAACCTGTTGTCCAGATTAATCTCAGGAATGACACTGTCTTTTCCTCATCCTTAAGGGGAATTTTTTTCAACTGGTCTAGAAACAGTTCATCTTTTTCTCACATTGAGTTTTTGAGGGCTGAGGTGTCTCTGAGGCTGGAGGAGCCCTGGGTGTGCTGAGTAGAATCCTCACTATAGAAACTGGGTTCTGCTCTCTCTTCTGTGATCCCACTGAAAGCCCCACTCTGGGGCCCATGCCACCCCACCAAGATCGTACTCCTCTTCTGTGGGCTAACATCCCTTGGCAGATGAATAAAGGCCTCATCTCTTGAGGGTTTTTACCTTGACTTTTTATACAGTAACCTAGTTACCTCTTCAAACTACTTATCTGCAAATTAAGAGCTATCACCCAGAGTTTTCAGAATAACTGTGACCGACTTTCTTTATCCTCACTACTTTTGTGACTGAGGTGACTTAGGTGACAGGTAAGGCCTCACTAATGAATCACAATCAGGAGTCACATTTTACCAAGTTATATACAGAACTGACAATATAGTGCTCATACATGAGCAGTTAGAAATTTTAAAATCTGACTTTCCTTTATCCTTGGAAAACTGGATGACCTTGAATAAATCATTTAAACTCTCAATACCTTTGTCTGCAAATATCCACAGTACATATACTCTTTAAGTTTCAGAATGCTATGAATAGATAATTATCTCAAGGGTGAAAAAGTATTTTGAATTCTTTTAAAAAAGATTATACTAAAAAACTCAACAGTAGCATTTAATTTTATTTAATAATAGTGATGCTTAAAAGGATTATTTCTTTCTCTCTGCTCCTTTGCTTCTGCACACTGCTACTCCGAATGTACTTGGTATGCCTTGGCACACCCTTTCAAAGAGCAGGTGAGGTGGCCACAATGAATACTTTCATCTTAAAGGTCCTTTAATTTCCATTTAATTATATGAATTTTGCTTCAAATAATTATTTAATCTACATGTATTCAATTATAAATACAATATAGTGTCAGCATTGAGTAGTCCTTAATCAATAGCAAAAATATATGATAAAACCTTTCCAATTAATTTTTTTCTCCCTAGGACTTAGAAGAGTATATACTATTTATATTCTTTCATATTGAAGTAGTTTGTGATTATATTAATAGCTGCTACCTGTTTTTTTTTTTTTGATTCATGAAGTCAAAGAGAAAAGGAATGAAGGAACGGATGTTACATGAACCCATTACCCATTTGTATGTTGGAAAGTTAATTCTAAACCTCAAATTTCCATCTGTTCCATTCCCTGTTTTGTTGATCTTGGTGTAAGCCATGGTGTTTAACACATGCATCAGTTTCTCACGATAGCAAATAAGTCTGTTTCCCTTGGTTTGCTCTCTGTGATTACACTGTAGTAATTGATATTAATCTGTCGTTTGTTTTCCTTTTCTCCAAAGAAGAATCCTTAATTCTTCTTTGGGTTAGGAATGATGACACGGAGTAGCTAAAGTATCATCTACCACCTCCTCTTGCATGGAAACAAAGAAACCTTCCACCACCTCATCCTGCAAAACAAGAGTTTAACAAGGAAGTACAATTGTAAAATGGTTCTTTAAAAAACTATGATCATTGTAGCCAATTAGGTTTCTCTTTTATGAAAATGTGAGTAGAACAGCCTTCTAGAATTAATGCCACTATTTTTAAATAAAAATTTTAAAACATTTTATTTATTTATCTTTGGAGGGGAAGGGAAGGAGAGAGGGAAAGAAATATCAATGTATGGTTGCCTCTCGTGCATCCCTTGCCAGGAACTGGCCCGCAACCCAGGCATGTGCCCTGACTGGGAATCGAACCATGATCACTTGGTTCACAGGCCAGCACTCAATCCACTGAGATACACCAGCCAGGGCTAATGCCAGTATTTTGATAGTGTGCTGTTTTGTTTGATATAATGCTTATGGGAAAATAATATTCGATGTTTTCAAGTGATTACAATGGCTGTTGGCTCTCAAAAGCAAAGCACACTGAAGACAAACAAAACCAGAATTTTTTCACATGAAGAAAGGTGGAGGTAGATTATGGAATAATTTGGGCATTTTGGAAGGATACCTGACTACTGTACATAGTAGCCTGTTCTTCCTAGTATCCTGTTCTTCCACTTTTATGCCCTCATCATGCCTAGATAATCACTTTTTAAGAGTGTGGTTTCCCTCCTGGCCTCTACGCCCATGAAGGCTGCAGTAACGTGTCTTGTTCACTGCTTTACCTGTAGCCTAGGGAAGAGGCACTCTGTGGTCATTCAGTTCACATGTTTTGAATTAAACTGTGTTGAGTGTTTATAACTTCTTGTATGGATATCTCTGATGATCCAGAGAAAGAAGAAACTGAGAAATGCAGAACTAAGATTGATGTTCTACCTATTGCCAGAGACTGGAGAAATTTCTTCAAAAAACAAATCAGGCAGATTAAGATAAACAACCAAGCCTAAACATCTTACACATTCTAGGTCTGTCAGGTCTGTTCCTGTAAGACAACAAAGGGTCATTTCGTTAATGCCAAGCACTTTGTCTCTCTGTCTTCTGTGGAGGAGGGAGGCAGGGGGTCAGGGGGAGTTCCCCCAAGCAACCTGACCCAAAGGTATTGATTGGGGCACATTATGTCCCATAAGATAAAGTCTTAAGTCACTGAATGAGAGGATGAAGTTAGAGAGAAAAGCATCATAATATCTGTGGCTGTTCTTATGCAATTCAGTATGTTATTTATCAGTCCAAGAAATCCAAGGCACATTAGCAGGGATAGGAGATTCTCCATCTAAGCACCGCAGCATGGAGCTGAAAATGGGACAGCATCACTATTTGACTTGAGGTGAACATCAAATTGCCCAGGCAGAAGTGGAGCAGGGACATAATCACCTTATAAACTGTTTATTGACCTCATTCCACAAGAAAAAATAAAAATGACACCTTAAAAATTATGTTCGGGGATGTTGAAAGGAACATTATCCTAAAGAACTGTAAGAATGGCTCCTATGAAGCAAATTGTGAAGTGAAGAGAGAAGAAAACAAAATGAAAGGTCATGCAGAAATTTAAACCAACAGAGCTAAAAAATCAAAATCAAACTATATATTAGTGATAATGAATACAGAAATAGGCATGTCAAAAATAGTTTATTGATGAAGTGAATAAATGTGAGAATCTCCAATATGTAGGAAATAAAGATAATTACTTAACCTATTTGTGTTGCAGTTTTCTCATCTGTAAAATACATGAATATAAGAACACCTATCTCTTAAGGCTGAACTCAATACATGTCAAAGTGCTTATAATTGGACCTGGTATATATTAAACATTCTAGGAATATTAGCTATTATTATTGCAGACAAATATTTTATTATGTCCCTAACATTTGCCATGTACAGTGCTAATTATTACATATATGAAGGCTAAAGCAACTGACATATTTATCAAAAGGTAATCAAATGACTCGCAGAGTAAACACCAACCAAAAGACTAAACAAGATAGGAAAGAGCTCACTGTCCTAAAATAGCACTAAAGAGCACGGCTAATGAGAAAAAAGTAGGAAAATACACAGATGAGTCATTTTTACGGTCAGTTTGGCAAACAGGCAGTTTTCCACTATGCCAATTAAAACACGAGCTATCAAACCATTTGTTTTCCAAAGAAAACATTTGGCTCAATTGAATTTTCATTCTTTTATTCTTTAAATAAATCCTGATTGTTTTCAATGGCAACTCCCTAAAAAAATCAGTACAGTGATATGATAACTTTCAGAGGTAAACCACCAAGAGAGACCTGAGTGTTTCTCTACTGTGTCCAGCATTACAATGAAAAATACAGTGGTATTGAGTCCGAGGCCAAGCACCACAGTAGGTAAACAGAAGAGAGTGATAAAAATTCACACTGAAAAGGCCCTTAGTGCTCTTCTGGTCCACGTTGCTGCCCCATTCCCATTTACATAAAAGGAAGTTGGAGGTCAGAAAAGTGACTTAAATGGGCAGAAATGACCCACCTTATCACTGAATATCCATCAGAGCCCAGGACTCTTGACTCTCAGCATTAAAATGTCTCTAATCTTCTAAGCTGTTGTGTGTTTCAATTGTCCTTTGTTTGAAAATGGAATACAAAAAGAAGAAAATTTCAGAGACCTCTTCTACCACTCACTGTGGTTCCTAACAGTCTTATCTTCTAGAAGTAAGTGTCTGGGGTGTTTGTACTCCCAGGTTATGTGTGAACAGGCAAGGATATCAGGAGTGTATGTAAAAGATCCTTGGAGACTGACCACACACTATTATTTTGATAGTGCATATGATTCTCAAACTATTTTGATCTTTTGTAAAAAACATAATATCCTATACTTTACCTGAGTATCAAAATATAGCACTTACAATATTAGTGTGAGCTTAATGTACAAATATTAGCCGAGTACCATGAGAGAGGCAGAACAAATTCCCAAATGTCTAACAGCCTCTTCTCTCTCAGAGCCTGATGCCTATATTTACACAATAGAATTGTCAAAGGACTTCTATATGCATTATTTCATTCAGTTCTCAGAACAGTTCTATGAAGCAGCCAAGGCAAACATTCTCAGACCATTTTAAAGATGGAGAAATTAATGTTTCTTGAAGTCTTTCAAGCAATATAGTGAAAGACAAGAAGTATCACCTAAGCTCTTGGTGAGGGAATGATGGAAGTTTTTAATGATTTCTGACTTGTGTATTTTAAAATTAATTTTATACTTAACAATTAAATTTGTATATATGTATTAATTGATTAATTTTCTTAATTTCTTTATTTCTAAAGTAAAAGATAATAAAAATGACTATACTTTCCTGTCCTTGCAGTTGTTTCTTGCTTCCTAGGCAGGGCTCCTCCTTGATGAAGCTCACTGAACCAGCAGGTGCAAACGTCCCTGATGTGGACACTAGAATACACTTTCACTGGGTTCTTATGGGAAGCCACTCTGAGCTTTACATTCTTAACAAAGAGCAAAGCAAAGGCCCAAGGATTGTATGGGAGAATGTACATTATCAGGATGTGGGAAAAGGGAATTACTTCAATGAAGAATAAAAATCCAATTACCATAAAGGCTAAATCAGTCAACAAAGAAGAAGCTGGAGGCAGGTGAAAGAGAAAAAAGATTGGATTAAACAATTGAGGGTAGTTGAGCAGCTGTGATATCACACCAAATATAAATTTGGTGTGACCCTTTATATCTGGGGTGACTTCACCCTTTATAGGGTGAAAAATTAAAGGATTGAGAGAAAATGAGGATAGCAAGCTTAATCTACAGATGGAGAAATTTGGTGATGGAAAATAACAAATAGTTATAAAAAGTCATCACTAATCATTTGGTCCAACCTGTATCATTATAACACATTGATTCCACAGCAACTATCCTCTTAGATAATACAGATTTTTTAAAAATCTGGAGAGATAGATCAAAATACAATACCATGTTTGTTTGCAGAGTGAGGAAAGCCAATGGAGTGAAAAGACTGAGGGTGTCATAAAGAGGAGACCCAAAGGAAAATGTTTCGTGAAGACAAGGCTGAGTGCAGTATTGAGCAAGATAACCCTAATGAATAAATTGCTGCTGATGTAAAATCATCATGTTACTCATAAAGCAAGTATATAGCTTAGGAATATTTCCCAGAATGCCATTTATATATTTATTTGGGAAGTTTTTATACAGTTACATGGAGGCTACTGATAAACAAATGCAATGTGCTGAAGGTTAGTTTGGGTCAGAAAGAAAAAATAAAGTTCCCTGTGCGATCCAGAACCTTCTGGATCACCATAGTAAAGTAAATAATGAGAAGGAATGATAGCAACTCAGCAAGAAGTAACTGGCCCTTAATATATTATTTTACATTCTTTTTAATATACAAAAACATTTATTTAAACAATGAATAAATTGGAAAGTTTAGGTGAATATATCTGATTGTTGTTCTTACAAAACATTACAGGAATAACAATGGCTATTGTGAAAAGTATTAAATAAAGCATTCTAGGTTAGTTGATCTTTTATAGACATTTTTCTAACATGAGATTACAAATGGTTAGCATAATTAAGCATAAATATTACCAGAACCCTTAGACATTTCAAAATGTATTAGGTCGAATGTATTTGGTTCAAAACAACAGATTTTCTGTTTTTTTTTTTTTTAATAAACTGTGTAAAATGGTAGAGCTTTTTCTTAGTGCCAATCCACCAAAATAATTATAATAGCTACAAGAATTAAGCATTGACTATTTCCTTAGCATTGTTTTAGGTATTTAGCTAATATTAGCTCATTTAATCTTCACATCAACACTCTGAGTTAGATTCTATCACAGTGTATACTTTACATACGAGAACGCTGAAAAGAGTATAAACGCCCAAGCTCATGCAGCTACATAGCATCAGAGACAAGAAACCAACTCAGACACCCTGAATCCCAAATTCTATACATTTAACCATAATATTCCACAGTCCCAAAATAAGATCATATGCAATTAAGGTAAGTGTGTGGCTCTTTAGGCGGAAATGGTGAGAGGATAAATCAGAATGTAGCAGGGTTTCCTACCAGAGTCATTAACTCTCTTTTAAAAAAAATACCTATTTAACTGGTGTTTTGTCCAGCCATGGGTGTGTCTTATAGGTGGATATATCTCACATAGCAATCATTCTATCTCAGCTACCATGGGAATAATTTTGGATAACACTACTGTTTTATCTGTACAGATATACATGTCTTTCTAGACCTCTAGGTTCTTTGACATCAAGAATATCTTCAAATCACCGATAGTTACATTGAAGAAAGTCAGGCCCAGAAATGGTCTAAAAAATCACTTCTCTCTTCCAGCATACACAGGGAAAATTCCTAGAAACAGATCCTTCTCCCTAATCTTACTGTAGACTTTAAAACTCTTTTATTTGTAGTTCATTTTTAAAATTCATTTGACCAGAAGACTGTAGACAACAATCAAAAACAAACTGATGTATATGTTTCTTTTTTATCTTAAACATGGTTTCTATAACTTCTACAGCTTCCTTGTCTAAAAAAATCTCACTATTTATAATTTTTATCCCATGGAACAGGGCAAAGCATTGACAAACTGCATCATATTTTCTACTCTCTAAAATGAGTCTTTAGTTTCACATAAATTCTGGGATTACTTTAAACTTATTATCAGAGGAGAAGGACATATTCCTTTCTGTTAGACAAACAGGAAAATAGCTGCAGTTCGTTACTCTCTAATGAATCCAAATACCTCAATTCTTCATAAGACTTTTATGTGCAGGTGGAGAAGGGAGCTGAAACAGGCCATAAATATTCAAGAACTCCAGCCCAGCACACACTTCCACGTCTATCCTTCACATCCCTTTCTTGTGGTTTATTCTCCTGGTAGTCAACTGATTTCCCTTCTGTATGTGGGTATTTTGAACTTCAATTTTCATTCTCTCTCATTTTCTCTTTTACTGTATTCGATGACAAAGGTAGTTTCTTTTGGGAACTTTGGTCCCTAATCTTTTTTTTTTTTTTTTTCACTTTAAGAACAGCGAATTTTAGATTCAACTGAAAGTTATTTGCAACTTTCAAATTGGGAGGAAGTAAAAGCAAAGAAATGCCATTTACTACAGCAAAGATTTCCTTTTAAAAATATGGTGAAAACAAGAGACTGTACTATTTAATATGACTCTTCTTTTGGGCTCATCTCTGTAGAAATATGGATAGTGGTCGCTTGTCCGAGCCAAAGACAGCCTTTACCCCTGTTTTCACTGGTGCTTAACCTATACATCAGCAAAGCATTTATACAATTCAAGACTTTCACTTTAAGGCCTGAACAGTGACTGTGTTTGGTGAAATGTGTTATGCTACACATCTTGTTAATAAGATGCATAAAAATCCCACATTTTTAAATAATTTTTTCTTTTCCTTTTCTTAATCTTGGTTTAGTCTTTTATCAATCAACATTGTTTGTTCCCACTGGAGGGAGCCTGCCAGGGGAAGCATTACTCCTACCTGGTGGATGGCAGTACGTAAGCAAGGTGATCAATCATTTTGTCGTTTCCAGAAAATCACAAATTCATCTGCTGCCACAGGAGACGATATTATGCTATAAAGTCTATGGCTGCCTATTCTTAATGCTCTACATGTCAGGAAGCCACTCAGTATATCAGAAATAACCCTGCACGCTGTCAACAAAAAGCTTAATTAAACTGTTAACATGTGATTATAGTTGCACTTGGATTCAGCTCTCTGGGTGACTATTGGGATCCAGGATCATTTCTCTGCAGCAAAGAAGTGCTTAAATCATCTCTCCATTAAGGATTCAGAAAATAGAGAAGAGACAAAATGGCATGCATGGTTCCTTTCTATGATCTATAGAAGTCTTTATTCATATTTCTACTATAGTGTTCCGCTATTAAGTTGGTTAATTAATTCAAGCATGGACTAAACTTGAGAGCTCTAACGATGAGAAGAAGTCATGTTTATCCTCATAGTTAGTTGGTACTTTAGTTAATTGAGAGACACAGGAGTTTAGGGGAGCAATGTGCATAATTGCTAGAATATCCAAAGAGTGTCCCAGCACTGGCTGTGATGGACTGGCTAAAGTTTTTAGGCAACTGACATCTTCCTCCTGCATAAATTTACATATGCATTTGTAATGACAATTAGGAACCAAAGACAATGCTACAGAACTCAAAAGTTTGTATTAATAATGGAAAAACTATATTAAAATGGATCACTGTGGACCACCAAAGAATGACTAAGATACTATTCTGAAATTTATATACACTATTCAGAAGTTTGCCTTTGAGGTAAGGAAGAACAAAATTCTGTGAAAGCACAAAGAAAATATAAGAAATGAACAAAAGAAAACTTGAATAAAAGAGGGCAGACTGGCTTTAAACTTTCCCCCCCAAATTCCTTTCTGCTACCCTTTTACTTGTTTGATTTTTTCTTAAACCTATATAAAATTCAACTTTGATCTGAGGGAAAAAAATCAGTAACTGTTCAGTTTTATTCTTACTAAGGATTCAGAGGTTGTTTTTTGTGTTTTTAAACTGGAAAAAATGTAAGAAATACCACTTCCTTCTAATATTTACTGTATTAGCTTTATTTCTGAAACACTTGTCATATCTGTGTATCCCCACGTACCTTCCCAGTTCCTTCAGACTGCTCTGAGATTGCCGACAGTATTCTAGTTGTTCACAAGTAGACATTTTCCATGTCTCTCTAACTGGGCTCTTCACCATTGGACAGTTCTGGCAACTGAGGTTGAGGTTCTCTAGGATCTAGGAATCCTCCCTAGGATTTCATGACACCAGTGCTCCCAGGTTTCTCCCTCACTCAGATTCCTCCTTATATTCCTTTCTGCACTCTGCCCACCCCTTGCATTTATATACTGATGACTCCCAAATCAAAACCTCTAGTTCTAAATATTAAGAGCTACCTCTTAGCAGGTATACATCGTAATTGATATACATTATCTAGTTCTTCACAAACAAGTATATGAACCCTAGAGGTAGAGGTTATTCCTGTTTTAGAGTTGAAAAACCAGGGTTCCGTGAACTTAAACAACTTGCTGAGGTCATATGGCTTCTAAGTAATAGAGTGGCGACTCCAAGTGAAGAGAGTCCAGCCAAAACCTTCAACCCTTGCCCCCACGCTATGCAGATTCTTTCTCCACGATTTTGTCTAAGCGCCATATGCTCCTATTGAACTCTCTAGAGGGTATCACTATGTGTGCATTTTGCAGGTCCTTCAGGGTAAGTATATACAAGGTTGAATTCAACATCATCCTGCAAAACCTGCTTATGTTTTTGCCTCTCTTGTTTCAGTCACTGCTATTCCTAGCAACCTAGTTATACAAATCTACAACCTGAGTGTTATCTTAAGCCATTCATTTTCCCTCATCCTTATGTATGATCAATTTTTCAGTCTTGCTGATTTCTCTTTTACACATTTTTCTGTGTCTTCCTCTGCATTCCTGCAATCATAGTCATTATCCAGACTCTTACCTTAATTGAATTCAATAGCTGCCTAACTGATCCTGCTTACTTCAGTGTAGTACTGACCTACGCTCATTCCCAAAGCACCCCTCACCTGCACGGTCATTTGAATGTCATAAAAATGGCCCTCTCCACTTCTGCCAGGATAAGGCTTACCCTCCCAGTGTGACATACATGAACTTTCATGATGTGGACACTGTCTGCTTTGAGAATTTTACCTTCCGTGTCTCTCTCACATGGGCCACATGCTCGTGCAGAATGTTCATAAAGTATGTATTTGAATGTTTGGTTCCTTCTTAGAACACACAACACCTTCCCTATTTGTAAACATCTATTTATCAAGCTTCATCTCAAAAGCACTTTATATAAAAAGTGAGAGGCAGAGCCCACCCCCCATTATACAATGTGAATACTTCAGATAATTGCTTCTCCGATTCCCATGGCAGCTAAGATGTCAGCATTTGACTTAGGCTCTGCCAAGGAGAGGTTACACTTTGAATTTGGGCCTAGTGATGCATCATGGGCATCTTCGCTGGTGGTGTTGGTAGTTTCATAAGTTGTCCTAATATTCAAATAACAGATCACAATATTCTGGGACAATATTGTACTATAGTGCTTCAAGCTTAGTACTAGTAGTGTTTTGTGGCAGCCACAGTGATGCCCCTTCACCATTAGGTCTGGGGCATGAACTTGGCCATTGTTCCTAGCTTCATAGCCCCTGAGCATTCTTCTCCAGCCTTCCAAGTATTTTTGTAGATTATGCAATATATTTATAGTTCCTTTTTTAAAATCATCACCCGAGGAAGGGGATGGAGAGAGAAATGGGGAGAGAGAAACAAACATCAGTTGCTGCCCACACGTGTGCTGACTGGGGATAGAATCATAACCTTTTTGGTGTAGGGATGATGCTCCAACACATGAGCCACCTGGAGGCTAGGGCACAGTATGTTACAAATAAACTCCTTTCTACCTAAATTTACCAGAGCCATTACTGTTGCTCACAAGTAAAAACATTGATTGTTATGCTCAGTCAAGATTAAGCAAGCCCTATTCTCTGACTTTTTGCAAGGCTACTATGTAAATATACCTCTCATTATATTGTGGTTCCATAGCTCATCTATTTTCTCTACTACATTAATCATTTTTAATCTAGGATAATTGCTTTTCTTAATGTTTCTATCCACATCCTATCACAGGCTCTGGTACATAATAGTGCTCAGTAGGTGCTTATTTGTTTGCTTTGAATGATGAAACTATTTAATAATTAAATGACTGTCATTCTAAAGTAGTCTGCTTTTCACATTATGCATTTTCTCCTTCAAATAATGGCCCTCTCTTAAAAATTAACACTAATGCTTAAGTAGGTTCAATCTGCCTACATTGAAGCTGATGATTCAAAGTGTTTTCTGAAGATGCAGAGCTGAGAGATCAAACAATATTCTTGTATTGATCTGGTAAGAAATGTTCCTGATGTTAGATAAGATAAAGGTCAGCATAAGACATCCCAATATAGTTAAGGGTGGCCCAGTTCCAGTCAATTTTACTAACTAACTTTCAGTTCACTAGAGTCATCATCATAGACACAGACAACAGTATGGTGGTTACCAGGGGAAAAGAAGGGTGGGGGTGTTGTAAGGTAAAGGGGGTCAACTTCATGGTGACAAAAGGAGATTTGATGCTGGGTTGTAAACACACAATGCAATACACAGATGATGTATCATAGCACTGTACACTTGAAAACTATATTATCTCATTAACCAATGTCACCCCAGCAAATTTAATAAGAAAAGAAACTTCAATTTCCTGATCATGTCAGTTAACTAAAATATTACTGTAACTGAAACAACACCTATCTAAGTCAAGAACAGAGACTATTCTTTGACATGGACAATAGGTCTGGAGAGGACGTGGAGACTGGTATGCTCCTGAGCACCCAGAGCACTCAGAAACAACCCAGTGTATTCTCTGAGCTCAGTACAATCTCCCAGCTGACCATCGGGCTGAACTGATACCAATTCAAGCCCTCCGTAGGGTTGCTGCTGCAGATGTGACCCAAAGGGAGAACTAGGAGGCAGTTTGTAGAAGTCTGGCTGACTTAAAGATGAATTGTTTGCAAATCTGGAACATTAAGAAATGCTAGAAAGCTATTACAGAATGAATAGCTTTTAGCTTAAATGAATTAGCTAAACCTGAAATGTAATTTTATTGACCTTCCAATCATGTATTACAAAGACAGGTTTGTCTATGTCCACAACAGTCCACCTTGAGGAGAAGAACTTTGTTGGACTTGACTATTCTTGTCATATTTCTAGGAATAAGCACTGTGCTTGGCACAACTTTAAAAGTGATTCAGTCATGACCAGATAACGTCCATCAGCCAATTCTCTTGGAAAACAGTTTAAAAGCTTTTTTTTGCAAGTCAGTGGAAATTTTTCTATCACCCATTTGATGGGTTAAGGAGACTATTTAATATAATCCATTTTATCCTTTCCAATAGTTCCATATTGCTTTAGTCAGTTTATCTTTTATTCCTCTAAAAATTTTTAAACAAGACTTTAGTTTTATAGCATGTTTAAAATGTACAGTACTACAATCACATTTGACAACAGTAACTAATAAACATATGGGAACTTATAATTTTAACTAATGCTAACAGGTGTGATAATACTGTTTTTATTATACATAATAAACACTGAAAATGTTTAATTGGTTTTTCAAAACTAACATCTTTCTCTAATTCAAGTACCATGAAAAAGCTAACATTCCCACCATGTCTGATTTTGCTGCTTGCACTATCTTCAAATTGTTTTTTTTTTTACCTTTTTATATGCCCAGTAATTTTTTGATAGCCAGACATGAAATACTGGGTAAAAGAAACTAGGCCTTCAGTAATGTGGTAGTGAGCTGTGTGTGGAGCAGGGGAAGCCTTTTATAGTCCTGTGATTAGGTCTCAGTCTTTTACTGAACATCACAGGAGTCTGTCCATTCCTTTGTTTTTCCCTCTCTCAGGTGGGACAGGATGGTCAGAAAGGGCTGGAGTTAGGTCTCAGGTGGCCAACACAAGGCCCACGGACTGAATCTGGCCCTTCTTCACCTTGTTTTATCCCAGCCGGCACCTTGTTTCTACCCGGTGGCAGCACGGAGCTCTTTGCCCCTGGTTAAGGAGTAGTTACATTTATACAGTCCTAAAGTTACATTCGGCCCTCAGAAGGCAACCGGGAGGCTGATGTGTGCCCTGGGGAAAATGAGTTTGATACCCCCGGGGTTAGGGATTTCCCTTCCCCTCAGGTCAGTTAGGTTCTGGACAACTAGTTTCCCCTGGGGGTAGTCTTCCATAGGAAGCACAGAGCTCTGAAGCAGCAGTTCCCAAAGCTTTTGGAACCGGGGCTCAGTTTTGTGGAAGACAATTTTTCCTTGGATGGAGGTGGAGGGGCTGCAGATAGTTTCAGGATGATTCAAGTGCATTACACTTATTGTACACTTTACTTCTATTATTATTACACTGTAATATATAATGAAGTAATTATATAAATCACCATAATGCAGAATCAGTGGGAGCCCTGAGCTTGTTTTCCCTCAGCAAGACAGTCCCATCTGGGGGTGATGGGAGTCAGTGACACCTGACATCTCTTGCTTATCTCCCGTCTACTCTGTAATCTTGTTTTGGTTGCTGTCACAGCAGAGAACCCTGCGTCACAGAGATGGGATGTTGGAAATGGAAGCAGGCTTTTTGGTGCTTTTGTGGCAATCTCAGGATATTCTGCCTTGACTTTAATCCAGAACATATGGAGGTCTGAAGTTGCCTCAGACATACTTCTAAGGCCACCATCATTGTGACTGCAGGCAGTTGATCCTCTTCTAGCACAGACAAAGTTGATTCACCTGGCTTATTCACAAATGGGTCATGCATCCATTCCTTCCCAGTTTGGGGGTCTTTTGTGGTTGGAAAATAATGCCCAAACTCTTTTGAAAGCTGAGATAGGTGATCACCAGCTGGGAGAAAGAATTCCCTGGCTGAGTCTCTTTCAAAATCTCTGCTAATGTTTGAAACATGTCAAAAATCCCAGTGTTCACTTGTCACCCCCATAATGCCAGCTCGGCTTTGAATGCAGCCACTTTATCTGCCAACTTGAACACAGTTGTTGCTCTCCCCTGAAGTGACTGATTGAGTTCACTGACCAGGTTAGATATGTCATACAAGTAAGTAAGTTTTGACATATATTCTGTGTCACTGCAATGTGCTGCCAGTGGTGGCTGTTTTCCCAAAAGAAATCTGTGGAGTGGCTCTTGTAACTCAAACTCTGGCCAGTGATGCAACTTTATAAAGCTGTCTCACTTCTGTGTGTTAGAGGAGACATGTGTGCCCTGTGCCCATCTCCTCACAGAGCTGTGCAAGCAGATGTGAGTTAAGTGCATGTACTTTAGTGTGGTTGATAATTTTAATCACATCCTGCAAAATGTTGTTAAGTTCAGGTGACATTTTTTGGCTAGCCATCATTTCTCTATGGGTGACACAGTATGTAGACTCACATTCGGGAGCAACCTCTTTGAATTGAGTAGTGAACCCAGAAAGCCGTCCAGTCATGGCAGCCGCTCCATCCGTGCACATACCGACACAAACGGACCAGTTCTGTTTTCCTGATATGTAATCATTCAAAGACTTGAATACTTCAACAGCTGTGGTGTTGGTTGGCAACAAAAATGCATATAACATATCTTCATGCACATTCTCCTGAAAAATATATCACTGTTGCCTTGTTGTCGACATCGGTAGTCTGTACCAGGGGGAGTCATTAATCCTCTCTAACAATTGTGCCTCAATATCCTCTGCGATTTCATCAATTCATCCAGTTATAGTGCTAACTGGAAGAGGACAAGTGCATCTTCCGAACTGCAACCTCCCCTAAAAGTTCACAACAAATGTCCCTAGTCGGAGGCAGGAAGAACCCTTCACCAGTAGCAAAGGGCTTCTCAGCTTTAGCAATGCGGTTAGCCACTAAGAATGATCCTCTCAGTGCAGACACATTTGATGAAGTGGTGGCCTTCAATAATTGCTTCTGTTCTTTGCGTTCATGATTTTTTTCTTTTGAAAAACTCCAAAGGATTGTCTTTTAACGCAGGGTGCCTGGTCACCATGTGGTGAAGCAGTTTTGAAGGTTTCATGGCCTTGTTGGCTAGCCGGTCGTCACATATTATACAAAGCGAGCTTGGAGAATGTGAATCACCTGTTGCAATGAACCCATAATTTAAGTAGGACTCTTGGTATTTTCTTTTAAATGCAGCTTTCCTTTTGTTGGCAGTCGTAGAGTCTTCTGCTGTCTCATTATTGGGTCTTTCTCCCTTTTCAAAGAAGCTCCCCAGCTACATTTGTTTTTTACTCATTTTGGCTGGGGTTAGCATGTGGGCTTACCAGAACTGTGTCTGAGATAAGTGTAGGATGCAGGAAAGAGTCATGGACAGAAGTGGTAAATAAAATAATGGGTGGGCCACACACGGAATAAGATAAGTGTCGGATTCTGACTTAAAGCTGCCACCAGATGCAGCTGTACACTTAAAGTACATTAACTCACTTGTCACTATAAAGCCTTCTACCAGATGCAGTTTAATTGTCACTTGCTACTCACTGATAGGGTTTTGATATGAGTCTGCAAGCAGTTGATTTATTATGGCCTCTGTGCAGTCAGACCTCTCTGCTAATGATAATCTGTATTTGCAGCCACTCCCCAGCGCTAGCATCACCGCCTCAGCTCCACCTCAGATCACCAGGCATTCGATTCTCATAAGCAGCACGCAACCTAGAACCCTCACATGCACAGTTCATACTAGGGTTTACACTGCTGTGAGAATCTAACGCTGACAGGAGGCGGAGCTCGGTGGTGATGTGAACTAGAGCTAGTGATAGGGAGCACCTTTAAATACAGCTGAACCTTCACTCACTCTCTCATCCGGCGCAGCTCACCTCCTGCTCTGTGGCTGGGTTCCTAACAGGTCTGTGGCCCAGGGGTTGGGGACCCCTCTTCTAAAGTATTTCAGAGATGTTCTTTTTCCCCTTTCCATGCTGGAAGCATAAGGGGATTTTTCTCTGTTTACTGTGGGAACCTTAATGAGCTCCTGGAGGAAAATCTTACAATATTGTGGGAGCCCCCAAAGACTGCATCTCCGTGGAGTTTTCAACTCTTGGGCTTGTCCACACCGAGACTCCAGCAATCTGTCAAACCAAAGTTCAGGTTTTCCTATCCTGGCACTGGTTCCTGTGGTGGTTGCTGGTCCCAAGTAGCTGCTCTGGTAAGCTGAGATACCCTGTGTTCACTCATCTATCTGTCACTGCAGTCTTGGGAACAGCATCTGCCCTGTGTCCTCCCCTCTCTGATGGCTCCAAGAAGAGTTGTTGATTTTTCAGTCTGTTCGGCATTTTACTTGTTGATATGATTTGGTCCATCTCAAATTTTTAACTAAGTGTAGGGCCCACATGTGTGTTCTGCTGTTGTTTGGTGTAGTGTTCTCTAAATATGGTGTAGCATAAGGTGGTTGGTAGTGTCGTTCAGATAATGTTCATACTTATTAAAGTTTAGTCTACTGGTCCTATTATTTACAGAGTGACACTTAAAATCTTCAATTGTGATTGTGAGTTTGTCTATTTCTCCCTTTGAGTTTAGCTAATCTCCCTTTGCTTTATGAATTCTGAAGCACTGTTATTAGTTGTATACATATTTAGATCAACAGGTCTATTCCTAGTTAACTGCCCCCTATTTATCATTATAAACATCTCTCTTCATTTGTAGTACTCTTTGTCTTGAAGTCTACTTTATCCAATATTAACAGAGGCATGACAGCTTTCTTATTCTTAGTATATGCATAGTATATCCTTTCCTATGCTGTTACTTTCAACCTATTTGTGTCTTTAAAGTTATTGAGTATCTCTTGTAGACAGGACACATTTGGGTCTTGCTTCTTTTTGTCCTACATGAGAATCTTCCTTCTAATTTGGGTGTTTAGTCCATTTATATTTAATGTAACTTAACATAACTATTTATATTGCTATTTGTTTCCCCTTTCTTCCTTTGTTTATGCTTTTGATTCTCTAATGCTTCACTCCTGCTTTTGAATTCTGTAGGTTAATGAAATGTATTTTGGAAGTCCATTTTAGTTGTATTAAATTCTTAACTCTACTTTTTTACTTTTATTTTTTCTTAGCTGTAACTTTTTGTTTTAGTGGTTGTTCTAGGGCAATAAATATGCAACCTTAAACTATCAATTTCTAATTAGGGAGACTTCACACTTCTTCCCACTTAAACTTCCTATTTCCCATTTCATAAATATAATGAACTCACAACAGTATAAGTCTGGTTACCTGCCTCATCTGGTCCTTTTTTTTGTTGTTGTTGCTGTTGTTACTTTACACACATTTCATATTTCTTATTTCCTATCTCACAATGTTACTGATGCTTTAAACCATCAGTTTAAAGCTGTCTTTTCACCAAGATGATAAAAAAAACCGTATCTTTTATGTTTACTACTTTTGCCATTCCTGATGCTCCTAATTTTTCCCTATAGATGCAAGTTTCCATCTCATATCATTTCTATTTAGCCTGAATGCTGTTCTTTTGCATTTCTTATAGTATATGTCTGCTAGTGACAATTTTTTTTTTGGTTTGTTTATCTAAAAATATTTTGTATTTCACTTTGGCTTTGAATATATATATATATATTTAAAGATTTTATTTATTTTATCTTTAGAGGGGAAAGGAAGGAGAGAGGGAGAGAAATATCAATGTGTAATTGCCTCTCATGTGTCCCCTTGCTGAGAACTGGCCTGCAACCTAGGCATGTGCCCTGACTGGGAATCAAACCATGATCCTTTGGTTTGCAGGCCTGCACTCAATCCACTGAGCTACACCAGCCTGGGTGCTTTGAATATTTTTATAAACAGTTTCTGTTTCTTTTATGCCTTTGGAATATGTCTATGATTTTTTGCTTCTATTGCCCATGACAGAAAGTCAGGCTTCATATGTATTACTAGTTCTTTGTACATAAGCAGTATTTTTTTCTCCAACACCTTTAAGATGTATTTTTTAAGTTTGGTTTTGAGTGGTTTTACTATGATGTGTTTAGATGTGGTTTCCTTCATATTTATCTTCTTTTGTTGGGGTTGAGTTTCTTGAATCTATAAGCTGACGGTTTTCACTAAATTAGGTAATTTTTTGGTCTTATATCTTTAAATATTTATATAGTCAATTCTCATTATCTTCCTTTTGGACTCATTATAAATATGTAAAACCATTTCATTTATCATATCAATCATCTAATGGGTTATCAAGGTTCTGTTCATTTTATTTGTCTGTTTTTTAAAAATATTTTCTCAATAGCATAATTTTCTGTGAAACTCCTTTTGATTGGTTTTATTTGAATAGGTTGGTATAAAAGTGGTATGCTACAGAATCTGCAAAGCATGATAGAAATGTGTATGTAATTTAGAGGCATCAATTATACTAAAAGAATTTTGAAAGACATTCTTATATACAGAGAAATGCAGATATGGTGTGCTGACCCGGTATACACTGCAATGACATGGTGTACGTGGCAGATTCTGCTAACTTCTAGGAGATAAAGCAGGAGACTGACTGTCAGGAAACGTCCACCTGGTGCTGAGCAGCACCGAGCAGCACCGCTAACATTTCCAGGGACAGTCGTTTGTGCCTCTCTGCTACTAGTGCTCTTCCAGTGAAAAAGTTTGGGGAACACTTCTAGGTCACCTGAGGACATTTTTCAAATCTCATCCAGCTTTTAAAATAACCAGGTCTTTTCTTCTGCTGGTCAAATGACCTGTTAGAGGTCTATCTTCAGCGCAGCTCTTGTAACTTTTCTGACAAGAACTACATGTATGCCCAGCACACTTTATTTCTGCATAATCCTGTCCCTTTCACTCCTGAACCAGGAAGAGTGAAAGATGGTATACAGGTTATCTCATTCAACACATGAAACAACTTTATTAAAAACATATCATTATTATTTGCCTTATTATTATCTTTTCAAATACCCAGGTGCCAAACATTGTCCTGAGTGCCAGGGACACAGCCGTTAACAGTGCTCAGCCCCATAACACAGAAACTGACAGAGGAAGCTTTAAAACATACTTTAAACTTGAACTGTTTTCTATTCTACAAATATTCTGGGGCACTGGCTCACCAAAAGTTGGAAACACTGTAGTAGATGAGACACTGGAATGAGTTTTTCTGTTAATAATTCCAGGCAGCAGCCACATGCCAGCGCCCTCCCGAATGAACTGCAGAAAAGGGAAATGCTAACCTCCGGGATGTGTCTCAGACAAAATAAACAGAAGGAGAATCGGTGTCATGTTTTAAAAGGAAAAGAAAATGGGGAAAACTGGATCCATATTTCCCATAGCACAGCTTTGTTTTTCTCTACATGAGCTACAAAACTTGCCTTTTCGCAACAAAGAAGAAGCAAATGAAGGAAAAACAGAATTTGCTTTTGCAGGTAAAAAGATACACTGTTGTTTAAAGTATTACCATTTAGAAGTTAAAGAAATAATTGGATTCCTACCCATTTCTTATATACTGAATTCAAAGATCATTGTCTAAGATTTAATAAGATATAATGGGACTGTTAAACACGAAAAAATGAGGAAAATTATCTAATTCCTTCAATTAGAATTGATATGCTCTATATTCCAAGTTCTAATCAGTACCAGATAATTCTTTATACATCCCTATCAAAATATAACTATTTTTAATGTATCTATTAAAATAAATAGCTTTATGAGTTATTACTTTTTCATATATACACCAAGAAACTAATTATGAGGTTTAATAGTTATGAGCATTATTTATAGTCCAACATATTTGGTTTATATTCCAATTATGCTGCTTAGTGGATGCGTGACTTTGGGAAAAACACTAAATATGTTTCATCTTCAGTCACTTTCATCATTTGAAAACAATATCCTCATGGATTTTTCCCCTTAAAATTAAATCGGACAGTTGTACCTCACCCATAGTACTAAAAATGATGGCCATTTATATTATTAGATGATATACTGTCTACTAACATAACTGTTTGATTTCATCATGGAATCATGTCATGAGATAAGTTCTTGGAAAATGCTAATTTTTAAGATAATTAGAATCAGATGCTGCCTTGCATGTACGCATAGAGTCGTATATCTACATAAGCATAAACGCCCCCCCACCCATCACTGCACATGGTCCAATTGAATGAACTACTTCTTCTTCTCTGTCTCTGATGCCCACAAACAAAGCATTAGAAGGCACAATTGCCTTTGAACAAAGCAGACTGATAGAGCATTTGTGGTAAGCATCTTCTGATCCTTGATACAGACTTTAATGACACTTTTAAATGTATACTGAAGAGGCTTCTTCACCAGATCAGGTGTCTAAAATGACTTCAGGAAGACAGGATCCCATAGGACCAGTGGATCCTGTACTTAGGGGATCGATAAGCCGATAGGGCACTACTTCTGAGTCTTCTTCCTTAAAATCAGGGTTTGGAGGAAAAGTGTTTAGTCAGGGTTCTGTAGAAAACAGATGACATAGTAAATTCGGTTTATTGAAGAGAGTTTATTAAAGGGAATTTTTTTTAATAAAGTGAAGGCAAGGCTTAGGCAAAGCAACGAAGGCTGAGGCAGTACATCAGGACGAGTAGTACAATAGGAAGTTGAAGGGGCGAAAGGAGACAATAATAGACCAGTAGCAGAGGAGGGCTCCCTGTCAGAAGCTATACGTCTTAGAAGGACACAGACATACTGCAAAGGCCCTGGACGGAGGGGGTCAGGGGAAAAACTCTTAGCCTCCTTCTCCTGTCTGATCTCTACCAGTGCATTCCACTGGCTGGATTCAGTTAGAAGCCAAAGGGCAAGAGAGCCCATTGAAGCAATCCAGGGAAGTGAGCGTGCCAGCCCAGAGTGTGGGAGAGAGGGTGGGGAATAGATGGGGGGGTCAGGGGGCACACTGTACGTGCTGAGAGGAGGGGACAGAATGTGCAGTGTTTCTGATGTTGACACTGCCCACTAATCAGTAGGCCTCTTTCTAAAACATCCTGATGTCAAACATTTAATTGATTGCCAGTGGAGTCAGGGCCTGAAGTGAGAAGAACGGGTCCAGATTTTATCCCTCTGTTATTAGAATTAATGAGTTTACATTAATAAGTATGTTAAAATTATTCATCAGTTTAATCAAGTATAATTCTGATTAACTGAATAAATAATATGCAAAAATCTTATTCATGTTAACTGAAACAATTTTTATTTTACTCAGATTGTCAATATTTCCCATACTTATTAATATGCCATTTTTTCCTCTAACGAAGAGAATACACATACAAAGAAAACGCAAGGGCAAACTGGACTTGATCATTATCCACAAGTGGGTGATAAGACAATTATGTTCAAACTTATTACAAAACTACTACACCTACTAAGTCATAATAGGAATTAAACTCAATGAGAGTCTGAAGAAGAGAGAGCTTTCCGAAGCCAATGGAAATGCCTTTGTTTGCTTAAGTCTGAGACCACTCCCTGAAGCCTATCAGAAACATTCTCTCTCCTGGCTTCCTTCTAACCTCACAGCCCACACTCTCTGTAGAAATATTATGCATGGATGCCAGGCATCTTTGATTCTTTCATTGTAGACTCTCAAACTTGAGTTATCTACTCTAGAACTTCAACTTTTAAAAGACCCGTATCTTCTCACAGGAATGTTACCTAAAATGAACTTGAGGATTTCTATGCAGATGGTTTTGTTTTTGTTCTTAGATCTTTCTAAATTATTCAGAGTATTGCTCTGACCTTTAGAAATAGTTTTTTTTTTTCAGTTGGATTATATGTATATTTACAGTATTGATTATTTTGACCTCCCCCTCCCACCATCATTCTATTCAGTAAATGTCTAGCTTGTTTTTATACTATTTATCTTACTTTTCTTTTATCTTTTACTGAGGAATTGGAAGTAGCAATGTAAGAGGGTCAACCATGTGGGTGGGCTGAGTTTTAAATTAAGAAATTCAATATTGTGGTTGGTTCAGTTAGCATTTCACAAGTAATTTTTGTACCTGTAAATGGATTTCAAAAGCAGGGGCATAGGGTCCACTCAAAAATTTATCTATTTTGCTAACTCTGGAGATCACAGGGTCCAATACAGGCTCACAGAAGAGTGATAAGATTAAGCACAGAGACAGTTCGACAGGTTTTCTGGAATAGTCTGTTGTCCTGTTTCCACTATGGTTCAAGCCAATACAGGGAGGTGCATAAATAACCAAAAATTGTTGGGCCAACACAGCACTTAAAAACAAAGTATGCTGTAAGGTTTTGATACATTTAATTTGGGGTTGAGATTGAATTATATCATTAAGATATATTTTCAAAATATGCTATTACTAAGGTTAGTTTTAATTTTCAGAGAATATATATATTAATCTCTATTTCACTCAAAGATAATCTCCAATTCCTACCATTATGACCTTTCTTGTTGTTACCAACAATAAAAGAGAGGTTTTAGATGTATGGATTGTAACACAACTTCTGTCATTTCACATATATGACTGTTAAATTTACCATTTAACTTTGGGGAAGCCATGTTTAGTAGTTGGGAAATATTTTGTAAAACACACTTGTAATTAAATCTAGGCTGCTTGTTCCAGGCACTAAAAATCAACTAATGAGCTTGCATAAGAAGCAAATTCACATTAGATTGTAAATAGTAGAACATAGCTACAGTGCTTGTTCTCCCATAATAAAGGCTTTTCATTTCAAGAACGTAACAAATGGTTTCTATTATTCCTTGAAGGTCTAACTTTTCCCATAATTTGGTTGTTGTATCCTGTAATCTGTAATGGAGAACTAGAGCACCAACTAAAAGGGTTCTAAATAAAGTCTAATACTGTGTTGGAAAACTTTGTTAAACATATAAAACAAAACTATTAAACTGCCTCAAGATGATATCTTTTGCTTATGATAACCATACTCTTATAAAGTAGTTTTCTGTATTTCAGAACACTTATTTTTTTTGTCATATAAGGCCATTGTCTAATGATCAAAGGCTATAAATGGTCCTGACTAGTGTGGTTCAGTGGTTTGGGCATCATTCCACAAACTGAAAGGTTGCTGGTTTAATTCCCAGTTGGGGTGTGTGCCTGGGTTGTGGGACAGGTCCCCAGATGGGGGCGTGTGAGAAGCCACCGATCGATATTTCTCTTGCAGGTCAGTGTTTCCCTCCTTCTCTTTCTCTGTCCTTTCTCTTCTCTCTAAAAATAAATAAACAAAATATTTTTAAAAGAGCAATGAAGGAACATATAATTATTGTTTAGTACTCTGATATATAAAGTTCACTTATATTTTAGTGATATTCATTATTCACTTTAACCATTTTGTCTAACAATAGGTTTTTAGAATGTCATTATTTGCTATTTGTAAGGTTCATTATACTATCTATACTGTCATCTAAAACCATAAACCACCTATAGTATAGTGCCTATATTACATTAAAATTATGTTTGGAATTTTAAACCTTATAAATACATGGTAAACATACCTTTGAGATATTTAAATCTGATCATTTTAGACTTTTTTTTCTGATTTAAGCCTATTTTTTCTTCCATGCAACCATTATTAAAAATGAATGTGCGCTATAAATAAACACAGATGACATTAGGATGATAATATAAGTAGAAAGCAATTCCTAGATGCTTTCTAGTTGGATATGAAAACAACATGAAAAACACACCACATTTTTTAAAAGACAAAACTCCATTATTATGACAAATTCCGCCTTTGTCCTTTTATTCTTTTCATTTGGAAACCAAAAATGTGTTATATAATTTCCACATCTCAGCTCTTTTGCTGTATAATATCATGATAACAGTTATTTCTGTATTGCATAGAGAGGGGAAAGGAGGAAACTAGATAAGTTCAAGAAATGGGATGAAAGGAACCTCTTTACCATTGGGTAACAGTGACCTAAAGAGATACAAATTAGAATTAGATGCTATTATATAGTACATTTTCCAAAATAGTCTAAACCTATAAGACTGTAAAATATTTGATGCAGAATATAGTTAAGGTAGAGAGGAATATCAATAAAATGTTAGGTGTTCAATTTCAGCTGTATTTTTTTTGAAAGACCCTGTAGATGTTTGTTTATTTAAAAATATTAAAACATGCTGTCTTTTCCTCCTTCTGTTTTTTTTTTTCTTTTCTTTTTCTTTCTTTTTCTTTTTTTTTTTTTTTTAGGACTGAAGATACTCCTGGATACCGCAATGGGCCTGCAGGGAATAGCAGCCCAGCAAAACATAAGGAAGCAGTACCCCCTGCTGGGTGTCATGTTCAATGGTGAGTCACTGCAACAGTGTGAGTTGGTGGGAAGGGAGCTGACCGGAACTAATTTCAATTTAATTTGCCTGGCTTTGCTGTGCCTCCTGAAAAAAAATCTCCTATATTCCGACATATGTGACATATTGATGTAAAGCCACACGTTGACACTGAGGTTTAGTTACTGGTGACTCCACCGACACCACCTTGTTGAGTTAAAAACACAAATTATTTGTATTCTGAAAATAATACCACCAGAGGCATATACATTGCAAATGCGATCAGAACAACTACTAATGTTCAATTGTTATACACTCATACTCTCTTATTTAATTCTGTCTGCCAATAAAATCATTATACTTGTCATTTCCCACGTGGCTTTTCTGGTGGAAGACTAGAGATAGACACAGCGCCTGTGCACAGAAGGGATGCTGAGCTTTCAGTGCTTCCTTTAGGGGTCCTCTGGAGAGCCACACTCTGATTTTCAAGTATTGTTTTTGTTATTATTATTATTTTTGCATATTTCCCAAAATGTATGCTGTAAACTGGGGAAAGGGTGCTTTTAAGGGTTTGGGAAACTCCATGTGCGGTGGGAAGAGAATCATTTTACAAGACACTTGTAGGGATGAAACATTAGATGTGCCCGTTGAATTTGAGCTTCTTCATTTCAGCAATTCTCCTAATCAAGACCGTTTAGAGACGACTGCACCGCCATACTCTGGCAGTGCTCCCAAGACAAAGACGTGAGTGTCATCCATCTGGGTCTGCAGTTGAACCCTATAGTAGTGCAGTGGGTGCTTTCCCTGAAGTGCAAGCACAGTATTAAGACTGAATTTTTTTTCTTTGTATAGTATAATTTTTTTCAAGGAGAAATATTGTACATTTCATATACTCTATATCTTTCTCAATATTGAACTTCTACACTATTACATACTTACATTTTTTATCTTTTACTTTCTGTTTAGTTTTATGCCTTGTGGAGCCCTTACTTCCCCCCCTTTTTTTGTCCTCAGATAAAGCAAAATTTAAAAGGTTAGTTTTCATGAGGATTCAATTAAAAAAAAACAAAAACTAGCCTTCCTGTTACTCTGGTTACCCACATGACAAAAGGGAAGTTAAACTGTTTGCTGACAAGTCTCTTATGGTTTGAGCCTGGGCTTCCTTCACCAGGAGTCTTGCCAAACACTCAGTTTCCACAATCTTTTGTGGGAGGTGACTTCACTGGAATCTGAGAGCAAAGGCAAAAAAAAAAAAAGATGCCATAATAATTGCAAACAAACCCTAGCTCTGGTGAAGGATTGCTTGGTTCACATTCCTGAAGTAGCTGGAAATGTACTTTCTGGACAGTTAAAAGAATAGTAGGTCTCTTCCCTTGAAAACAACTCCTCTTCCAGACATTCAAGTTCATTGTTACAAAACCACCATTTTCCAGGTTATTAAAAAGGCTTAGGGTAATCTTTCAGTCTTCCTATTTTGTATCATCCCTCACTCATATTCAATTAATTATTAAGTTCTACAATCACTTTTTCAAAATTAATTATCTGCTACTTCCTTAATGCAGAATCAGCTTTTGCTTTTAGACTAATGGTGTGCCCATAACTTTTATGATTTTCAGTCACTCTCATCTCTACTTCTATTTGTTTTGTCCGGTGTCTTTAACAAACTTGACATATTTTCATAGTCCATGGAGAGAAACCAAAAAGAAAAAAAAAGTGTCCTTTGTCATGTGACTTCATTAGCTGCCTTTTAACTTTAAACACCTTATATATCTTTGGCATTCCTTTTGTTAATCTATTAGGACTAATACTTTTGCTTTCTCTCTAGAATTCTTTGATCTGTTATATGACAAAAAGTGTTCTCAAAATAGATGATGGTGATGATTACACAAAATGTGAATATACTACTTAACTCTACACTTAAAAATGGTTAAACTGGTAAATTTTGTTATATATTTTCACATAATAAAATAATAAAAATAAAATCATAAGTAATATCTCTCAAAAGATCATAAAGTAATTCGGAATGTCTATCTTCTTCTGAAATGAAAAAGAGATACTGGGAAGACCAAAAAAATCTAGGAATTTATTTATAAAAAAATGTGTATTTATTTTTACATGTTTGAACTTCAGTTAACATTAAAGCATTCTCCATTTGATGTAATATACCTATTGAGATTTTTTTCACTGCTCAAAATAGTTTTTGAACTCATTGATTTTGATGCCCTTTAGTGCTTCTGCCATTTTTTGTTTTACTTCTTTTGTATTGGCAAAACATTTCCCTTTGAGGTCTTTTTTCATTGAAAGAGTCTTCAAAAAAAAATTCACTGAAGCCAAATGCAGCCTCTCACAACAACGCCAGCTGGTACACTGATACTGATGGGCTCCTAGAACACTCACCTAGTGGGGGAAGCCTGACTACAAGGGGCCTGGCTTACAAAAGATAATTCCAGTTTTTGCAGAGTCCCCCCTCATATTACTACCCTGAACTCTCTCTTCCCTGTTTTCAATATTATTCTTTTTCAGATTTTAGTTCTACTTTTTAAGACAAATTTCAGGGGGGGTATTGTTTTTAGTGTTAATAGTAAATGCATAGAAGAATTTACCAGTTCCTTCAGTCACCATTGTTTTGCTTTCTCTTTGGGATAAACTTTTTTTTTCTTAAGTAATTACCAATGAATTATTTCTTTTATTGGAAAGTCTGCGGGTAGTAAATATTCCTAAACTCTGTGTGACTGATGATATCTTTATTTCACACTCCCTCATACCTTATTTTAAATAGTTTATCAGAGCATGAAATTCTACTGAGACAATTATGTTCCCTCAACTTATTCCAGAATCTATTGTCATCTGGTATCTCTAGTCTTAGGAGAATTTCAATGTCAGTTTAATTTTATAAAACTTCATAAATACTGTTATCTTTTTTTCTGAATGCCTTTTTCCTGATATCTTTCCCCCCTGATATCTTGCAATGTTTTATGACTCATTATGTTCTTCAGTTTTTGTTTCACTAGATGCACGTGTGTGTGTGCAACAATTTACAAGCTAAACTTGAAGTCGTGGTTTTATTCAAATCAGAAATATTCTCAGCTACTATATTCTTTGAATGTTGCTTTTTAAATATCTATTTTCTATGTCCTAGAAATCATAGTGGCATATATTAAGTTCATCAATCTACCCTTTGTATATCATAATGATATTTCATATTTTAAAATCCTTTTGTCTCTCTGTGTTGTTCTGAGCAGTGTCTTAATAATATCTTCCAATTTATTGATTCTCTTTTTAACTGTGTTCACATAAAATTGGATTTTATTTTAAATTTCATGGTTAGTTTTCAGTTCAATTTTTCTTGAATCAGGCATGGACATTTAAAATAAAACCCAATTCTTTAACATATCTATTTTGAACTTATTTTTAATTGCTTCTTTTTCTTTTATATTTCACCAGGAATATATTTCCCAATTGTAATTTTTTTTTTACTGCATCTCTTATCATTTGATTTCTTATGCTTTAGAGCTTTATTTTGTGAGCTCATGTTGAATGGGAGTTCTCATGATTCTTTCCTGTGTAGTGGTTTTAGATTGGTTTTTTTAGGTTGCCCTTCACTCTCCAGCCAAGTCTTTTATTGCTTCAAGGCTCCTGTACTGCCACAATACCAGAGATCTCAAATATGTAGTTCTTGCTCCCATGGGTGGCTTGGTCCAGGTAATAGCTGCAAGGCAATATTGGTCCTTGCTGTGTAGGCAGTCAGCTTTATAAAAGGTGCATATAAAAGTCACAATTGTAATTTTTTCATCCAAATTTCATGAGAGCGGAATATTGCTTGCATACCTCATTTCATGCATTCTTCCAAGAAACTAGAAAGACTTCTGGTACAGGAGTTAAATGTCCAGCCAATATTGTTCCTTTTTTTTTTCTTTTTTTAATTTGGCTTTAGCCAAGTAAGTCTCTGGAATCAAGCTCTTCTTAATACATTTTTATAGCTCACTTACTTTTTATAGCATATTATTTCTTTTATAGATGTGTTGTTATATTTGAGAACCCTGGTCTAGTTCATCCTGCTCAATTTGCAGATGAGTTCTATGGGAGAGACTTCTGGGCACCTAGTCTGTATTCATTCTCTCCCTCTTCCTTACTGAAAGATCCCTAAAAAATGCCCAGCTGCAAAACGGTCAAGCCTGTATATTGCACAAGCATAAATTTTTTACTGTAATTAAAATAAGATTGATTTTTGTCTTCCAAGGTCTTTAAATCTGCTACATATAAATAAAAATTCCAAGTGGCATCATTCCTTTCCCACCTACCTTGGGTAAGTCCATAATGTAAGGGCCACTTTAAGTGACAAAATTCAGTCTCATTTTTGTGATCCAAATGCTCAAACTTATGTGATCACCAGAAACCCAAACTCAAAGTTTTGTTTCTTTCCTTCCCTTAGTAGGATCCAGCTTTAGGAGACCCGTCAGCCTGTTGCAAACGGGGGAGTTGGCATTTTTTACCTCCCTCATCTCCTCCCTTTTCCAACTGCTTCTGGTCCATTTGGCATCAGAGTCTGGGAAAGATAATGGGAGCGCTGATGAAGAACAATCTTATTTAAATTCTGCTTCTCATTCTCTGGGCCTAGCAAGTGTTTAAAGAATCTGTCCAATTTTTGGAAGGCTGTTTCAGAGTCCTTTTTCTCTGAGGTCCCAGCTTCTGGCAAAACCACCTTGGGGAAAACTTTTAGAAACCACCAGGCTGATATCCTAATATGAGCAGAACGTTCTGTGTTCAGGATTTGTATGCTTTCACTGTCCTTCTAAGGGAGGCATGCAGTTGTTTTCCAAGACCCCAGCTGCTGCTTCATCCTGCCCTGCCATTGTAGGCCAATGGCCACTGCCAACCACCTTTGCATACCTCATGTCCCTGACAAGATTGCAGGAGACATGTGCTCTCTGAGAGGTCTCTCAAAGCCCGTTTCACTCTATTTTCCTTTAGGGATAAGGTGGTTCTCAGCACAGCCAAGAAATCTTTATAAATCTCCTCCCTCATCATTCTTCTCCCAATACTTTTAATAGCCTCAGTGTTGCACAAGTGTCTAAAAAACATAATTTCTTATAACTCGACAATCTTACTGATCTTTACTCCTTAATCTAAACTTCCACTGAATAACTTGTCATGGTATCTTCGGAAATTGAGGTATATGTGGAAATTGTTAGGTGGGGCTTCTGGTCAAGTCCCTCTTTCCTGTCTGACCCCCCCACCCCCACTGCCGCTTTTTTTTTTTTTTTTTTTTTGAGTTGCCTGGAAATGGGTTCTGATGGAGCACCAGGCCCAGGATGTGTCAGGAAAAGCACAGCTTTGCTTTTGGCATTCTCAAACAAGTGAACTGATGCCAGTAATCATTTATCTCTAGAACTTCTACTATAAGAAAAATGAATTTTCCGTATGTTTTCAAGTCACTGTACCCAGATCTCTACTGTTAGAATCTAGGAGGGCTTTCTAATTGATATATACTAACAGAGAGAGAGGTTAGGAGATTTACCGAGGTCACTACGCTGGCCCAGACCCCCTTCTGCACCCGATTCTGTATCCTGGGAGAAAGACCTCTAGGGATCACATTCTCCTCTATGTCCCCTTCTTGGCTTTCTATTGGGTTTAGTCAATGGGAACTGGACTGTGGAGAGTGAGAGGAGAGAGAATGTGTATGAGTTTCGTCTGTTTCCTCTAACTCGTCTACCTGGGTGGTTAGTGCATCCTTCAACAACTACTGCTTCTGCTGTGAGGCCTCCCCACCGTTCCAGCCCTCCCCAGGAACTGCTGACCTGTGATTGCTGCCTGTCCCTTCAATTTAGGCTTTCCACGGTTACTGGTGTTCCGGAGTCTCAACATCCCTTGTCGTTCCTTTAACCTTGCTTATATCTTCACTAAAGTGAGTATTCTTAAAAGTTTTGTTATTTTAGCCACCTGGAGTGAATTATGTTTTCTGTTGGGTCCCTGACTGATTCTGATGCATAATTATTAAATGTAGTTAAGGAAGTTCTTCAAATATCATGTCCAGTCTTCTTGCCCTTGTACCTCACAGTATTTTATATATTTAAGATTCAATGAATGATTAATTTTTATATATTGTAATGTTTTGCCACAAAAATAAAGAAACATAGGCAAAAATACTTGTCAACAAGGATATATATTTGTTCAGTTGGGTGGTTTATCCTAGTAAACAATATACTATAAAAAGAATATATTATATACCTTATATACCATTTATTAACATATACTTGTTTTGAAATCCCTACCTAAGGATATGTTTATTAATTTTTGAGGGAGAGGAAGAGAGAGAGAGAGATACATCAATGTGAGAAACATCGGTCAGTTGCCTCCCCTACATGCCCTGACAGGATCCAGCCCACACCTGAGGTATGTGCCCTGACTGGAGATGGAACCCAGGATGTTTTGGTGTACGGGACAACATTCCGACTGACTGAGATACCTGGCCAGGGGCAACCTGTACCTTTTATGAATGTAACTTGTACTCCCTCAATATTACAAAACCCATAACCAGTAGGAAAAGACAATGAATTATAATTTACATTGCTACAGAGAAAGTTTTTATAGTGTCATTTTGAATTCCAACAAAATAGAAAAGAATAATATCTATAAAACCTTTTTTCTATTATTGAGTTTTTATTCAAACTAAACACATTCTCAGTCTGACACTCTAACAAGAATAAACAGTGTTTTCAGTTTTATTAAAAATAAAAAAATATAATTATTAGAAAATATTTGTATTCTCGAATTAGAATCCTAATAGTGTTAGACGGTGGAGATGCTAAAATGTAAAGATTTGTGAAGTGATCTCATGTGTTTTTATTTTGTACCCCCAATAAATAAACTCAGAAGGGATGCATTTTTCTACATGTAATACCAAAATGTGTGTTCTTTCCCTTTCATCTCTTTTCTTGCTGCCGCTCCTGTTATATTTGTTTTAACAAACCTGTGTGGCCACACATAGGATGAAAAGGCACATAGAATTTCTATCAACACTATCATCATAATTTCTAGAAAATTATTTTTATTGCTGGTTGTAAAATTAGAAAGTTTCCATATATGATTCTCATAATTCTTTATTTTTAATACAAAGTAAACATAGTTAAAGGGTAATATAAACCTATAGTCTTATAGATTATATAAAATCTAGCCACTGATCATGGATAGTCATAATTTAATTTTAAAGTTGGAGACACAAACAATTGCCATTACCTCCCTCTTCTTCCTGGTGAAAATAAAGAAAATAAACTGTCCTTCTAGGAAGAATACAGAGGGATGCCCTGCATCTCAGAGTTACAGAAGGACAGCAGGTTGAGGCAATGGCAAACATAAACTAGGACTTTCAGGGGAGAAGAAAAATCCCACAGGGGGTTCAAAATTGAAATGCACTTAACTACTTAGATCTGTCAACATTTCATGAGTAACAGGGATAAGTTCAAAAAGTTCTACCTCATTTGCTAGATTTTGCTTCTGTAAGGCAGAGATCAGCCACCTAGCAACAGCACAAAAGATTCTACTGTGACATAGTTAAACTCATGCTGGCTGAGCAGGAAGAAAAGCTATGTAGGATCAAGGCAGAGCTTAAGGACCAGCAGTTTCAGGGCCACTAGGGAGCCTGGTTTGGGAAATTGTGAAATTCAGTCTGCAGAGTGACGTTTTGTCAGCATTCTTCAAAGCTCAGGTGTCTGAGCGCCTCCACTAGGCTGTATCCTTCATATTCAATAGAGTGTATTGAACACATCCATATCATGTACAGCCAAGAAAGAAAAGATGTCATTTCTAACAACTGCCACCCCATTAAAGCTCAGCTGTGCCATGCTAGGAAAACGGATAAAGTAAAAACTGTGTCGATTAAGAGGGAACATTTTCCTATGCAGCTATTTTAAGATTAGTCAAATAGTGGGCTTTTTCAAGTTCCTGATCCTTGTAATATAGACAGCTATCTCTTGTTCTCTCTTTTAAAGCGAGTTCTTTGGCATTAGATACGGCCCCAGAAATAACCCACCACTTTTCTTCCAGGAGGAGAGAAGGATCTACTTAACAGTCAGGTCATAGCAGAGACTTGGGAAAATATCTGGATCACAAATCCCTGTCAGCAATGAGCAGTGAACGGAATCTGGGCCATGTCCTTCCTTGGAAAATGCCCTCCCAGGATGATTCAACAGGTCATTCAGGAGGCACTTACATCAAGCTGTCAAAGCGATGCCGCTTTCTACTGTGAAAGCCTATGGCTGGCATGGAAAGTCTAAGAACAATCGAACAGTTAAGTGTACAAACACATCATGTGGCTTTCTTTCTGGGAAGGGAGCAGGGAAGGCAAATTAGGTATCACTGTGCTTTTCATTTTCATAACGCTTTTGGCACATGTGATCAGAGAGGAATCCAGCTTTAGGAGGGAGGCTGGGAGGGAGGCTTGGGGAGAGAGGTTATTTGCTTCATGTTCAATCACATTCCTGGTCTGTCTGGCTCATTTGGCTCTGCACGGGGCAGAAAGTGTGTAATGCTTTCTGACAACAGGAGAAGAAAACCGAGGGACAGGCCCATTCATCTCGGAGCCCCTGTGAACAGCAGCCAGTTGGCTTTGCCTTTTACTGTAAGAGATGTTACCGTTTCAAAAAATATATCGTAACTCTTATTAAGATCTCTTTTAAAAAGTGCATTTCTAAGTTACGAAACCACTAAAAATGAAACATTGTGAAACGCTGTGAAAATGAAAATGCAGAAATGAAAATATGAAACCGCTCTTCCCCCAAAGCCAATTTCCCTGTACAGAGGTCCCTTAACGACTCCGAACACTCGGAGGTGCACACCGCCAGACTCGTTCATCGTCACGTGTGCGCATGTTCACACTCCTCTCCCCCTTAAACGCAGATTATTTTTGAATTTGTTCTTTTCACCTAACATTATGAAAAGTCGTTATGTAATATTCCATTAACTATTTTGAACTTTTAAGTTTGTTGTTACACTATTACTACAAAATAGCCAAATCAACAGATTTATCCACATCTTTCTTGTTATTATGTCAGTAGCCTAAATATATTCCCATAACCTATGTATAAAAGGATCAGTGTTTCTCCATTTTTATAGGTAGTGTTTATTACTAAAGTTTTTTTTCTCATTTTGACATGTAAAGCTGGAATTTCAAAGATTTAGTTTGTACTTACCTATTAACAAGGGTTGATTTTTTCAGATATATTGACCATTTATATATCTTGTTCCTTAAATAATCTTGTCTAGTATCTATTGTGTAAGTTTTATTTAATTGAGGAGACCCTATATATTTAGCTAATCATTATTTGTTGCTTATACTGTATATCTTTTTCTTTTTTTAAAAAATCCTCACCTGAGGACATACTTACTGATTTTAGAGAGCAAGGAAAGTAGACAGAGATAGAAACGTCGGTGTGACAGAGAAACATACATGGCTTGTTCCCCATGTGCATCCCGCCTGGGGACCAACCCCACGACCTAGGTACGTGTCCTGACTGGCAATCAAACCTGAAACTTTTTGGCTTACTGGATAATGCTCCAACAACCAATCCACCTGTATATCTTTTTTTTTTGTGACCTGTTATTGTGCTTTTTAAGGTTTTTTTTTTTTGGTTTGTGTATGGTGTTTTTCACCATACTGCAATATAAGTTCTGTTAAAGAACCACCCATGTGGTCAACTTTTCCAATTTTCTCTTCTTTTCTTTTCTGGCTGCTAGTTAACTTAAAAATGACTTCCATATTTCAGGATTTTAAAAATATTCCCTTATTCTACATTTTCTCTAAGAAATTTTATAATTTATTTTTGTTTATGTAAAAATAAACAAAATTTATTTTTTAATTCCAGATTTATGATAAATCTGGAATTAAAAAATAAATTAACATAAACATAACATAAATCTGGATGTGTAATTAACATAAATCTAGAACTAAATCCTCATGTATATTGTCAATAATAATTTATACTTCAAACAAATAGCTAATGATTTTTCTAGTACCAATTATTACATAATCCAACCCATCCATTCTCATCAACTTGAAATTCCACCTATTTTACACTAATTTCACATTAGTATTTTGTAGACTCTTTTTCTGTTCTAATAATCTACTTCTATCCTAGCTCCACAATATTTATTACTGTGCAAAAGAGCAAACTTTAATACCAGTACAACAAGTACCAATCTTTAATTTTTATCTTTAAATATTGCATTTATTTTTTAGGTAAACATTAAACTCCCTTGTTCTATTTCAAAAAAATAAATGAAATCTACAACACTAAAAAAAACTTTTTCAGGTATCATTTGTACACTATTGAATTTTGCTGCTTTTAGAAAGTAAGTCCATCTATTACTTTCCTATCCATTTAATCAGGTCTTTGAGTATGCTCACCTTCATTTGAGCTTTTTAGTTTTCTTTATGTGGGCCTTAAACATTTACTGCTAAGCATAAGCCTGTTTATATTATAATAATTGTTGCTGTTTCAGAATGGAACTGTTTTCCATTTATCTTCTTCAATTATTGTGCCTGCTGGTGAAAAGGAAATTTATCATGTCTTGCATATTTATCTTGTACCCATCTACCTTGCTGACCCTTCTTATCATTCTAATATTGTCACAGTTAATTTGCCTGAATTTCCTGGCTGTTAATATCCATAATAATATTAGTGCTTCTTTTTTCAGTATGTTTTTATTCTTACATTTTTTGCTTGTTCCTTTGGCTGAAACATCTTGAGCAAATAGAATAATCCCAGTGCTAGCAGACCTCTTTTTTAATTTGGCTTTAAGGGGAAATGCTTTGAGTTTTTAAAATAGACATACACATTTAAATTTTTGGAAGGGAGGGCCTGTATCTTTGACTTTTAAAATTTCTACTATGTCATTCAATCTGCTCAATCTTAATCTCTCTTTCTTGGGGCAATTTTGGTGATTTATATGTTCCCATAAAATTTTGTCTTCCATGTGTTAGATTTGAAAAAAAAAAAAATACATCTACATGACCTCCTCTAAGGCTTACTACAGAAAATATCTAAATGCCCTCTCATTTAAATTGATTTTTTTTAAACTTGGAAATAATTTTCATTTATGAAAAATTCAAGTATTATTATGAATATATTTGTAAGTTCTTAGCAGTTGAATACTCTGAAAAAATAACAGAGGCCATGCTCTTAAATTTTGATGATTTGTTCTGTATTGAACCTAGTGAAGAACTATTTCAGTTGCTATGGAGATGATTTCCATAATGTTATAAAAGAAACTGGCAAATGCATTACTAGTGCTTCCCACTTAGATGTAACATTTTTAAAAATGTTATTTAGTAAATAAAACAAGTATGAATTATATATTTCAGCAATGCACAAGCCCAATTCAATTCATAGCTCCATTGTGACAGAGAATGTTATTTCTTAGAGAATGTCCATTTTCCTACTCCCCCTTAGGGAAAATGTCAGATAATTTATTCAAAGTCCTGGAGTTAGTAAGTGTGGATGGTGTTCATACCCAAAGCCAGGTTTACCTGTTTTCAGAGCCATATCCCTGTTCTATTGTGTACACTACATAGAGGACTGGACTTATATGCATGGGGGGGTCAGGGAAAGTTCTAGAGAGGAAGTTCTCCACAAGTTGGGACACGAAAAATGAATCAGGAATTTTTCAGGTAGTCAAGGTGGAAAAGTGTAAAATGGGCAAACAGAACAACACAAACACACAAAGAATAAAAATGTACAGTGTGTCAAACAGCAACAAACATCCAGGCACAATTAAAGCTTAGCTCTAGAATTTCTTTGGGCATTTGATTCAAATGTGCTCATAGAATCTTGAGTCACCTAGTCAAATCTCCAAAGAGGCGACACACTGCAACAGTTGATCACCTATGAGTATAGACCCTGACCAAAGACTTAGGTTTGAGTCTGAACTCCACAACTTTCTTGTTCTTTATCTCTGGGAAAATTAGTTAATTTCATCAAGTCTCATCACCTTACCTGCCAAATTAAACACATTATTGTTTTCCCCATAGGTTTACATGAAGGCCAAATGCATGTCAGATATTTAAGAGGTGCCTGACATGTTATTATTGGTGATAACACTCTTCAAATTTTAACATTTGAGGCAAATAAAAGAAAAGGCAAATTCAAATAAAAGAATACTTCCTATGACCTGAACAGTTCTTCATTTTCCTTTAGCCTGCCCCAAGAGTGCCCAAGGGACTCTCCATAACTGCTCCGTGTTCCAGTTGTATTTTGCTGTGGATGCGCCATAGTTCATTCAACCACTCTCCTGTATGTGGACATTTCAGTGGTTTCCAATACTTTGGAATTTTAAAAATGTTACAATGAGTAATGGGCACATGTATTGTCTGTTGTAGTGCTGCAACAGTGAAAACTCCAGAGATGAAATTGGTCAAAAAGTAAATGAATATGTAGTTTTGTTAAATATAACCAAATTCACCTCCACAGGAATTATACAAATTTGCATTTCCACTATCAACTTGCCTGTTTCTTCACATTCTTGCAAATAGAGTATGTTACTCATTGGAGAGGTAGGGAATAGCATCTTATGGTTTTCCTTTTTTTAAAAATCATTTTCTTTATTATTGATTTAATCTTTTTATATATATTTAAGCATTATTTTATATACTTTAAAATTAATCATCGTCCATTTTTAAATATAATATTTGGGCTTTCCTCATATCTTAAAATAGTTCTTTAAGTATTAAAAATATTTGGCCTGTTTCTGAGATATCTAAGTATTTTCTTTCAGATTGTCACTTGTCTTTTAATATGGCTTATGGTATTTTTGTGGCAGGGAAAGTTTGTTTTAAGCAAGTTTTTATGTAGTCAAGTTTATTGTTGACTATATAAGTGTTGTATTTGATTGCATTTGGACTTAGGTCATTGGCAAAAATGCTTTTTCACACATCCAGATTATAGGAAAATTCACTTTGTATCTCCCTAGTACATGTATGGTTTTACTTTGAATTCTGATTCACCTGAAGTTTATTTTTACATGTGTATGTTATGAAATATGGGTCTAATTTTACCTCTTTTTTCAAATTACTAGTTACCCAAACACTTGTTTTTAAAAAGTTAATTTTTACCTAGTGATTTGAGATGCTATCTTTATTATTTACTCAATTTTTGTGTGCAATTAGATATATTTCTAGACTTTCTATTCTATTCCAGTAGTCTGAACTGTCAATATTGCCTATTGAAGTGTTGCATTATATTGTTTTGTTAATAAGGCCCTTATTCTATTTATATGAGTAGGGCTACTATTCAGGCCCCTTCATTGTTTGTCTTTTGCAATATTTAACTAGCTAGTTCCATGTTTATTTTTCCATATAAACTTTAATATCAAATTGTTTAACCCCCACTAAAAGTTTGTAGGTATTTCGGGGAGATTCTGTTAAATTCATATATTAACCCCTAGGGTAAACTAAATTTTTATGATGTTGAGTCATCTATACAGAAAAAGAATTTTCTTTCTACTTGTTCAAGTCTCTCAAGATTGTTTTTTAATCATACACATTTGCTTTTCATTTTATTAAATTGACTCCTAAATAGTTTAACTTTTCATTTTATTGTGAATTGAATACCCTTTCCTGTTTCTCCTCTAGTTTTGTTTGTGTATGTACTATTTCTGAATGCTAATTTTATATACTGCAACCTTACCTACTGAATGTTTTTTAATTCCTGAATTAACTTTTGTAATAAACTCTCTAGGGTTTTTCAGGTATACTGTCATGATAATTTAACTTCTTTTCTAATTCTTATGCTGTTTTATGGTGGGGGGAGTGCCAAATTGTATTGCTTACTATCTTCCTCATGATACTATATTAATTATCAATAAAAATAGTGGTCATAATAGAAATGTCTTTTGTGATTCACTATTAAGATGGTGAATTTAGAAATCAAAAATTTATATTTTATCATATTAAGAAAGTATTAAATACTTACCAATTTGTATTTTCCTTAGTGCTCTTTTAAAAAAGTCAGGAATGGGTATTGAATTTTGTCAAAAACCTTTTTTGAGTTCTGGAGACAATCACAATAGGTTTCTATATTTCTTTGTGTCTAGATGCCTAATGCTAGAATAATCTCTTGTCCTTATTATTTGCCCTTTTTCCCTAGGAGCCATGAATATATTTTTTATTATTTTAGAGTTTAATATTTTTACTAGGTTATGCTTTGGAGTTTCTGGTTTTGTGGCAAATTTCCTGGGTAACTATTGACCCTTTTATTATGTAAATTCATATTTTTTCATTTCTCAAAGTGTTCTCTTGGATTATAAGTTTAAACATTAGTTCTATTCCATTGTTTCATTTTCCTCTTTAGAGACACCAATGTTCTTGATCTTCCACTTCAACTTTGAATCTTTCTTTCTCTCATTTTCAGTCCCTCAGTTTGGTTATTTTCTCACCTTTGTCCAAAACTCCTTAATAAATTTACACTTTATTTCCCTTGGGAAAATTGTAATTTTTGTCTTTCTTTTTTGTTTCTTATCTTTCCTGTTTCAGATCAATTCTCATTTGACTCTTACTGTTTTGTTGTCTATTTGTATTTAGACTTTGAATTTCTCAGTTAAGGCCCTGCCTCATTCCTAAATGCTTTTTCTTACAATATTTAGTTGAGTTTGGAGTGAGGGTCTTGGAGAGTTTTCTTTTTCACTTCACGTTTCTTTGCTGGTTTGGTAGGTGAAAAGTAGAGCGTTCATAAGCTAAACTGTATTTTAAATAGAGGCTTTGTATAAATGGAAATTGTGTTTTTCTTAATGTCAAGTCTAGGGTTGGGGATTTAAGGTCATTCACAAGATACCTCATTTGAGATGCTGTCCTTTGTCACCGCAGGAATGTAGAGTTTCTTTAATGGATAAAAATTATATTTTGTTTTTTGGTGAGTATTCTGTCCTACAAACTGCAGAGCAATTACTTTTCTATATAATGAACACATGATATACTCAATATACTTCTTACTGCCTACATAGAAGCACTGATAATTTTTCTAGAAATTTCAGGACTTTCCATTTGTATTCATTCATTCTTCATTTGGTATATAATTCAACTAGTTCTTATAATGTCAGATATCTACTAGGTACTAGCCATGGAAGGTATGGAAAACATGGCCTTTATTTTGTAGAACAATTGTCTTCAAAATTTTTGTTCACATATTCTGCAAAAGAGTTTTTGAAAAATTTTGTAGTTCCTTTAATAGTGTCAAAATTATTTTTTTCTTAACATTGAGCAATTATAAAAGATATACTCTCCAGGCTACTGCAAATAAAACTCTTACACATTTTAAATGTAGACTTTGAAATGTAAGTAGCATGGTAATTGAATATATATAATCTTTCAACAAATAATGCTTGAAGTAGTTTGTCTTTATTTTTAATTTTTGAAGTAGTTTGTCTTTAGCATTTAGAAATATTAATTGTTCCTTTTCTTCCTAAAACTAATATTTTGATTTTCCTTTCCAACAGACTACTATCCAAATATATTTTATACTTCAAAGCCTTGGATTATATATTTCTGCAACAAAATATGAACAATAATTGATTTTTGAATTTTCAATAACAATAATTTTCCAAAAGTTATCTTTATAAATAAAGCTAGTAAAAATTGGGCAAAATGAATTTTGATAGTTACAAAGAATAATATTTTATTGGAAATGTAACACTTAATAAGAGATAGGGCAGATTCTCATAAACCTTTCAAAAATCAAGTTACTTTTTAATAAAAGTAACACTGTAAAATATATACCAAGGGGGTGGAAGCATAGAGGAACCCAGGAGGAAGAATGAACCATTCTCTCTGCTTGGTCTGGGAGGAAATGCCATTCATAAGGGATCTAAAAGATTAAAAGGCATCCTGTGGGCAAATAAGGCAGACAAGGAAAACCCTAGGCAGAAGAAACAGTGTGTGTGCAAAGCTTGGAAAAAAAAGAAAAATGTGGCCTGCATAGGCAACAGGTCTTAATTTTGACATGATAAATTTGTGATGCCTATTAGATACTGAAATAAAATCTGAATGAAATTTTGGGTCTTGTTAGCAATTGAATTGAAGAACGTAAAATTTAGCAGATAGGTTTGGGCTGCTGATAAAGTATATTCAAAGTCTGTAAATTGACCCAAGCTTTGGTGGGATCACGCAGTAAGTAAGGGTAGGCAGCAAAGAGAATTACAGGCTCTGAGGACCACAGCACTGACTGCAGGAGCATCAGGGGAAAGAGAGGGTTAGAGTGAGGAGGAGATTGAGAAGCATGGCCGGTGATACCCAGGAACCAGGTAGAGATGAAAAGTGCTTCACATTCAGATACCTTGAGAAGTTGAGAAATGAGTAATTACCATTTTTACTGCCTTTTTAATTGTAGGTTAAAGTGCCTTTCTACTATAAGGGCTTCTTGGAAGCGGTACTTAAAATTTCCAAGAGGTGTTTCTTTCTTTGTCATCACTCTGTATTTGATTTCTTCGTTTATTAAATTACAGTTAGATAAATTGGCTGAGCAAAAAGCATCTAGGATTTTATTAAGTTTTTCTTTTTAGTCAAATACCTCACTATATTGTCAATGTATCCCATGGATATAAGGTAATACCATATATAACTATATATATTTTTAAATTTCATGTTGTTTCTTATTTCTCCATTTTATCTTTGCTGACTTGATGTTTTTTTCTTTCTTGGAACCTCTTTCCTTCCCTGCATATTAATTTTGAATTTATATTTCGTAGCTCAGTCTATTTTTTCTAACAGATATGTTGATATATCAAAATAACATAATCAAACCTCTTTAGCTGAGGGACAGTTTCCCTCTTTTGGTTCAGGTTTTGCTTCTTCAGCCCTCGAACAAACATGCCAGCTGTGGTATTTCTCAAGTAATGGAAAAACATGGTTTGCCTAGCAATTTTTACTCTTGTGAATAATTGTACACTCCCAGGAACCCAAATGACCTTCATATAAAGTCTCTCTTTTTGGAGGATTACAGATCTTTTCTTAAGGCACCTTGGGTTTCAAGAGGAAATCCAAAGGCTTGGTGATGGGCCTCCTCAGGGAACCAGCAAGATCTTGTATTCACAATGACCTGGATGGAAGGAGGGGTTTGCTCTGCTGTCCTTACTTCCTTTGGTGACAAAGAAGACTGAGGTCCCACTCGGGAAGGAGAGAGTAGGCCTGACATAAAGCCAGGAGCTTTCCACAGTGCCCGTTAAGAACTCTGTCTGAAACTGTGTTCTAAAGCCGCCTTCATTCAACCTTCCATCCACAACGAACACCTGCATGTGACAAGTGAACTGGACACCAAATTTACTTGGAGGTAAATTTGATGTTAAGTGGAATTAGCAATAATTTGCATGATTATTTGGCATTTCAGTAAGACATGCTATGTTTAAAATAAAGAATTGTGCATGGATAAGTCAATAGGTAGATACTACAAAGTTATTTGTGAAAACAAATATTTAAAAACCACACAACCATTAGCAGGATAAATGGGGTAAGTTAAATGATAAAAACCATACATTAAATATTGAATACTACACAGCATAAAAACAAACAATACAAAAATACTGATGGCTACCATTCCTGTAGTACCGTGTATGTGTCAACCCCTTTCAACCTCACGACTACACAGTGAGGTGGGTGGTGTCATATTCTCTCTTACACCAAAACAGGAGCCAAAACACAGGCAGGTTAAGAACCTTCCCAAACTACACCGCCCAGTGACAGAACACAGAGCTGTATGTACCAACCCAGAAGACCAGCATGATATTTCATAAAGAGAGAGAAAAATAGGTACAAAGTAGATGCATAAAGTATAATTCACATTGCTGTATTAAATGAGGTGCACTTGTATGCATACATATGTTTGTGAAAGGGAAAAATATCTCAGTAAATATAGATCATACTACTAAAGAGTAGGATTTGGATGTTAGAATTTCTACTTTTTGTCTGTGACATTATGGTATGTTTTTAAAAAATTACTTCTTATTTAAGTAATGTATTAATTGCAGTTCACAATTTTAAATACCATATTGAGATGTAAAAATTTTTCCAAAGTCATTTTTGCATATCCATGTTGTAGATAGTACTAATTTCAAACATTTGTTTACAGGGATGGTAATTATAATTATGTTTAGGCTATTAAATATTATTTACTATCAAAATCAATGTTAAAATATTTGAAGACTTTTTTAGTTAGTGAATTCCTTTCTACATTTTGCTGCATTGATTTCCTTTCTTTAGTCCACCCCCTCTCAATAATCCTGTCCTACCTTCTCCCATGTTAGTCTTTCCTTCTTTGACAGAAACAAGTTTCAGACACCACCATCTGGATGTCAATTTTTTTGAATTTAGTTAAGTACATAAGGATGTTGCCAGGAACAAACACCTTTTTGATTGCTCAGCTGAGACTAGCTATAGTCGGGGACTTTTCTTGTCTGTAACAGTTAGAGTTCAAAAATTTGAATGTGCTTACTGTAGACAGTTGATGATCAATAACATTATTCACTCAGCTGACATTCGGCACACATTATTTATGACATCATTCTCACCTTCTTTCAGGAGATTTTAAAGTTAGTGTTATGCATCTCATCGTTCTGTCAAGTTATAGTATGATAAATTAATTTCCATGAGATGGATACAGGGATAAGCACACTTTTGTTGCTTTTGAGATGTAAAATAAATTATGTAATTAATTTGAGAGACAAAACACTTTGAGAAACTCCTTAATAATTCAGCTTCAACAATGTTAAAACAATGTCTAAATATGTCTCATCATACATTTTTTTGGATTTTATTTATGTATTTTTAGAGAGGGTGGATGGGAAGGAGGAAGAGAGGGAGAGAAACATCAACATGAGAGAGAAACATCAGTTGGTTTCCTTCTGTACATGCTCCAACCAGGACTGGACCCGCAACCTAGGCCTGTGCCCTGGCCAGGAATCCAACTGGAGAACTTTCACTTTGAGGAGCAATGCCCAACCAACTGAGCCACACCAGTCAGGGCTCATCATAAAAATTTTGTTGTTTTATTTCATGGAGGTTTTTGCTTTTATTAGGAACAAATAATATTTCTTAAAAATGAGTATTGATCAGAGGAATATAAGGACTGAAGCAACTGTTAATTAGTGTTTTCCAGATACTTCTGTATGTTTTCTTTTGACTTCAGTATCAACCTACATCAGTTCTCTAGTAAGGAAACTATTATGTCCATTGGTCTACTAGATAAAAAAGTCATAGACATAAATGCAGCAGAATATGCATCATTTCTTTTGGAATTTATGTAACAGTTTTGCACAATTCCCTAAAGGTTGAGAAGGAAAAGAAATGAAACAATGTTTCTATGAAATGTAAGTGGTTCTCAAGGACATGGCAAGGCCTGTTTTTATTTATTTTTGTTTAAAACATTTTAAGTATGCAAAGGTATTTTTTATCTGTACCCTAACTTTTAGCTATTCATAAAAATCTACTGCATAAACCAGAAATGTCTGTTATTTATGAATTAATTTAATCCTTTGTTGCTAGAAAAAAGAAATATGGAATTTGAAATAAAATGAGAGAAAAGGAAACACAGATGCTAAATTAATATGAAGTAGAATGATACCCACATAAAAATCTTTTTACAATGTGATATAAATATTAAAAACAAGGAGTAATGAGTATTATTAAAACTGTATATTCCATGTAATATAAAATGCTGAAAGACATACAGTCATGTTAAGTAATTGATATTGGTCTAAAATGCACTCACACTTTCTTTTATCTGTCAGATATACATAAATAATGCCATTTACCAATATTTTTACCTTAACAAATACACATGCATTGATGTTCTATTATATCAGTCTCAAGAAAATAAGTAAGCCAACTGTAATAAATATTTTTTAAAAAATAAACAAAACTCCTTACTGATACATAGGACCATCTTTCTCCACCACACAAGTCCCACCATTTGTGCACTAAGCTGTTGGATGCTCTAAAGAGAAGCATCACAGAAAACCACAGTTAATTATAAACATTATTGGGAAGAAGATGGTCATATCACTGTTAGTCATTGCGTTAAATTTAATCACTGAGAGTAAATTGCTATCTAGTTGCTAAAAGCACAAGAATTCTCCTAGGCCACTTTCCTGAAGCCCCCAATTTGTTCAGCAGCCCTTGCTGTCCTGGATGTGTTCATCCTCTTCACATGCCTGAGTCATGCACCAGAAAAGAAGATTTTCTTCTCCTCTGTGTTAGGAAATGTGAAATCCTTTTGCTGGGGTTTGATTCTTGTCTTGCCTACCCTTACTCTTTAACTAATTATAGTAGGGAGCAGGGTGCTCCAAATAAGAATAAAGAGCTTTATTCTTCAGGTACCAGGGGCAGGTTCAACTGAATAGAATGGATATCAAATTTCCTTCATAAACAAGAAATTAGCTGGTTTGATTAACAATAGCTTACTAATATGATAAAGCATAAATAGATACAATTCTTGTTAGATAAAGTATTTATGATTATTTTTGGTAACTTTAGTCTCCCTTAAGTAAGAGTTTTAGTAAAGTGCCAGTACAGCATCTCATACTCCAAAGTACCAAAGTACATAGAACTGCATATTTTTGGGGGGTCAATAATTACTTTGATGTTAGTGAGTAACACATAGGCTCGCTTTATATCAGAATGATTCCATGATCTAAATATTTATGTTCTTGTACTGAATAATGGAGCACTGTGGAAAGCAGTTGGGGTTAGCCAGAACAAGAAGTGAATTCCAGGATTTTGGAGGACAGATTGTAGATTACCTCTAATGAGTTCTTATGAGTTTCTGCCTTCCAGCCACATTCTTTACCCGTAAAATGGAATGACACAGTGTATGCTATTCTCATCCTTAATCTACTCAGAACAGTTTAGAGCAGAGAGTGGGTAACATGGAGAAGGGGGTGGATATGACTAGCTAGTAATGAAGAGACTAAATATATCTCTGGTAGAGAAGTAGATAGTTCCCTAGATGGGAAATAGGAACTGATGGGTTGATTTTAGAGGGAGTGCAGGGTCCCAGGCTCTTCGGCCGCACTGCTGTCTCACTGCCTGTAGCCTCCTGTGTTGGTTGTCATGACCGTGCACCTGGAGGTCAGTGAAACTCTTGGCTGATTTTGTAGAAAAGATCATTCTTGGGAGGTTTCAAGTTTGATTCCACTGTGGTATGTCACTTTGGAAAACCAAGAACATGCATAAAATGTATAAACTGGGCAAGTGAGAAATATACAAACAAAAGTAACTTTTAAGCTTAAATGGATATAATTTGCAACTAAGCACCTATCTTTGTTGTTGCTGTCATTCGTCTCAATGTGTACAGAGACCAAGGAAGTGACAGTTAACATGGGGTGGCTCAGTGGGGAGGCTTACAATCACCTGAGTCTTGGTTTTCCCTCCATGATACCTGCTCAGTTAATAAGTTGTGTGACTGTAGGTATTTTACGTATAAGGTTCTTGATGTTTAAAATGAGGATTAGATCACCTTTGCTATAGGGCTGCTGGGAGGATAAATTAAATTTATTTATAACATTTCTACACTAGTGAATGGTATGCATAAATTAATAAATAATTATTCTCATCCATCCCTTTATTTTGGGGTGTTCTTTGAATTTCCTGTGAAATCTAACTTCCACTGCCATTGCATTCTCCAGCTTCTCATCCTTTTCTTTCCCCTTCCATCACTGTGACCACCAGCACCACTGCCATTTACTGAAGACCAGCTCTGTGTCATAATCTGTCCTAAGAGTTTGACCGGTGTTCATTTAGTCCTCGTAACATTATGTGTTACATCTTACACTTATCCTTTTTTACAGAGCAGGAAACTGGTTACTAATGTAATGCTCAAGTTAACAGCAAAGGAGCAGCAGATACTGAACTGAATTCTGATTCTCTAACTCCAAAGCCTGTCTATTTAAAAATGTCAAATGATCCACTATTCAGTTCAGAAATTCTATAACCCCTTGCGGCTCTTGATCTGACGGGGGTCATGAACCCCTTTGAATCATATGGTGTTTCTGCACTGCCATGGATTAAATATCCATATATACAATAAACAGCGGAGGAGTTTCAGGAGCTGTCTGGATTCTGAGAGTCTACCAGAAAGCGCTTGCAGCAAAACAAGTTCTCAGCGGCACAGACTATTCTCTTTATCTTGAAATCCCCACACAGGGACTGCAGAAAAGGTGAACTGTAGCCCAAAAACTTGAAATAGCTCCACAGTACTTGCATGAGGGCTTTTGTTTTGCTTTCATAACCTTCTGAAATGTTATTTAGCTTTATTATTATTATCATTATTATAATTCATATACTAAATTCTACCCATAATGTCCCATCCTACAAATTCATATTTTAGTGCCTTTTCCTAATTCTCCTTCAAGTAGATGATTATCCTAATCACCATTGCATAACCTTTATTAACCTCTACTACTGCGAATGACTGGGAAAAGACTTTCAACTTAAATTAAGCCAGACAAATTCTGTTCAATGATTTTCTGTTACGTAAGTAGCCAAACTTGAAAATAATGTGTCTTTCTGGTGAAACTTAGGAACAGGACTCATTGAAAAATACTTAACCTGCAACACCCATACATCCATGAGTTTGATGTTCTTGTTAATGATTTAAACCTTGAGGTGAAGGTAGACCAGCTGCTCACCATCTGTTGTGTGGCCACTGGGAGAATTATTGGATGCTGTAAGGATTGGGCTCATAAAAGTCTATGAAATGCTGACCTTAAATTAAAGGAGTATGATGCCGGAAGAAACAGGAAGATGTAATGCTCATTGACAAATCTTAGTGTGGATTAGCACTAAAGGCATTCTTAGAAACAAAAGTATTGATTTTAATATATTTGATTGGCAAACTAAAAAGCAAATAAAATATAGAGAACCCATAATACAACACAGATGTTATTTTTGAAAATTCTTTCACTAGTCTTTATGTTACTGTAACCCAGAGGCTGTGGCAATATGACTGATATGTTGTAAATGAACTGTAAATGAATTGGTGAGTGATTAAAATAAATAGGATAACAAAAATATGTTCTCTATTATTACCTACAGAGTCTCTATCACTCAGTATGAATGGCAGGTCTTCTGTTTTCCTGAACATATTTTAAAAGGTAAAGCATGTCAAAGCAGACAATAAACCATAGCACGTTTTAATATATTTGTTAATGATCCTAAAGAAAAATCTCACCTCTATGTAAATAAATTTGGGTACTGGACATAAGTACTGTGCTTTAAAAGTTTTAAAAAATGGAACTATCTCATTAATATTTTTCTAATCTGAGGTATGTGAAATGCTTTGTAGAAAAATAATGCCAAAGAGTTTTTATCTTTGCCTATTTTATGGGACCAGATTTGCTCACTTCTTAATTTGCCTTTATACTTATAAAATTCAGTGTTGTGCGAATATTCATTTCATCAGCACAAAAAATAAGATTTCCTACACGATGATTTGGTTATAATTATCATGCTGTTGTGACTTTTAAGGTCTTTTTTCTTGAAAGATAAAAAGAATATAGTTTTCATATAAATTATCCACAATAATTTATTTAGAAAATATGAGTGAATATACCTTTTATTACCTATTTATATTATCTTTCAGTTGTGACAGATTTATATTGCCCCTATTATTTTATATAGCTCCTGTATGAAACAAAAATTCAGTTACTCAGGAGAGATGTTAACAATGGATCATCATAAGCAGATTAGACATATTAAAGCAGTTTTAATGAAAGCACAATCGCAAATATACATTGTCAGCTCTCATAAATGTTTCAGGGTCAGAGAAAAGAAAAATGTTTAAAAGTCAGTCTAAAATTTAATAAATTCACTTTTAAATATGGCTAGCTCATGCAAATAGAGAGCTCTTGTGAAGAAGTGGGAAAAAACTACAAGTTCAAAAAAATAACGTTAGATTGTACAGGATTTGCTCATTATATAAACAGAGCAATTTATATCAGAATATATTAATATATAATATAATCTTAAATTATATTACAGTAAATTAAAATTAAGTGTTTCATTTTTCTTTATTTCCAAACATCATTTATATAGAGTAAGCATAAGTTTGTTATATTATATATTTGTACTATTTAAATGCCAACATTCTTCCGGCCCCCAAACCAATAATAAAAATGCAATTATTTCATGCTTGCTATGATTTAGATTTCAAGTTCTAATGTTATTGTCTCATATTGTGAAGAATATTTGAATGGGTGTGGAGTACCTGGGCAGCTGAGCTCCTGGAGCTGGGAGTCCGTGTGGTGGGGGACCCCATCACAGCGCTTGTGAGCTGGGATGCAGCTGTTGGAGCAGCTGACATTGGCTGGGGAGAAAACAACCATTGTCATCTTTTTTCAATAAATTTTTTCTAGTGAAATAATACAGTTTACTGTATTATCCCTTATTTTCTAGTCTATATTTACATTATGTATTAAATTTAATGCCTTGAAAATTTCTTCAAAAAGAAGTGTGCTGATGGAATCATTTCTGAACTCTGCATTATGTATGTATAAAATTCATTGTATGTACTGTATAGTCTGAATTGATTTTAGACTAGAGACAAATTTATATCAAGGCAGATATCTGTTGTTCCCCTAAGGTCTCTAATGTTATGGAGAGTTGAACTGATAGTTACTGTAACTCGCTTAAATGTTCATCGGTGTTCAACTGAGTTATAAGTCGTGAGTAGTGGATAAGTGCCCATTAGATGTCAGTGATGCTATAGGTCACTGCAGCTCAATGTACTATGACTATGGGCCTTTCTAGCATTGTGTTAGTGCATGGTGTAGATATTTTACAAATCCCAGAGTCTCTTGGTAGCCTGACTTCAAGTGAGAAGCATAAATCCTACTCATAAGACTTTGATTGTTTCAGGAAAATATCTTTTACTGATGCCTGACAAGAGTACTGACAGTTCAATGGCAATCTAGTTCTGCAAAGTACTTTACCTCTCTTGAATGCTACTCTTAGTCCTTAAACTGTATGGTTGTTTTCCTCCCTCTCATTCTCTAGTCTCTTTAGGATGATGACTTCCTATAAAGCAGCAGACTATGTTTTAGACTCCTTTTACAAGTTAGAGCTAAATCATAACTTTTCATTCCAGATTTCCATCACGTGTCTTATTCTCCTCAAGAAGCTGGAAACCAGCAGAGCTGGGATTGAGGCCTGATCTCTATTTTCGCTGGTTATACCTCCCTTTTGACCCATGCCAATATTTAACGTCCCCAAGCCTTTTCATGTGATAGCTCTTCTATCTAGCATTGCTATGTGTTTGGAATACAGGGGAAGTGTCAAAGCAGGAACCCATAGCACCGCCTTGTCAGAAATACTGGATAGATTTAGAAAGCACTAAATAATAATGACACTTGTCTACGCTGCTCCTCTAACCCAGTTCCTTTGAGTCATAGCATTTTCCAGAGATATGTAGAATATGGCAGTGAGCAGCCAGGGCTTTCTGGGCCTTAATCCAAGTTCAACAAGACTACCTCTGCTTTTCTTTAATATACTTAATGGTATCATATGTGATATCTTATTTGAGCATTTTAATCCAAACCTGCTGCTAAAAATTCAAAAATGATTGATCTAGGAAGTTACTTCTACTAAAATAAAGATAACTACATTCAAACTTTTCAAGCTAAATGGATAGTTCAGAAGACCCAGGAATAAGGATCCCTGCGTGCACAGATTTGTGTCAGTTATGCCACAAGTTTTTCCTTTGTTCAAGCATATTTGTGGGCTGGAAGGAATTGTTTATTTGAGTTACCATAGGATATTGGCATGGTTTAGTTTGAGAACTGCCTATCAAAATTTATTTTCAAGTTGGACAAAAATGATGTTTTTAAGAGCCTATATTTCTATTGATTAAAACACTGACTCTGAACAATTAAAGTGACAGTCTTTGTTCAGCAATCCTTCCAGAGGTGCTAGAACATAAGTTCAACACCAATAAATATTATTAAGCTGTCACTGCATGTAGTACACTATGCTTAGCACTTCACTTGAAGAATACAGGGGAGATATTTTAAAAAAGAGAGACAAGAACATATAACGCAACAAAAGCAAGATAACATGCAAGAGTGATCAGCAGCTCAAAATAATGATAAAAGAAATGCCAGAAGGCCAGACTTAGTTGACAAAGCTTTGGTATAGATAAGATTATAGAAACAAGAGAATCCACCCTGGCTGGTGTAGCTCAGTGGATTGAGCACAGGCCTTTGAACCAAAGGATCGTGGTTCATTTCCCAGTTAGGGCACATGCCTGGGTTGCAGGCCAGTTCCCGGCAGGGGATGTATGAGAGGCAACCACACATTGATAATTCTCTCCCTCTCTCCTTCCCTTCCCCTCTAAAGATAAATAAATAAAATCTTAAAAAAATAAAAAAGAAGCAGGCAAAATTAAAAAAAAAAAAAAAACAAGAGAATCCTTTAATGTAGAGAAGTCTGTAAAGACTGAAAGTGAAATCGAGTCTTGAGATGTTTTAAAGTTTAGTGTTTCCAGAGAAAAGCCCTTTAGCAGAGTGGGCATAAGTCTATAGACTGAGAATCAATAAATCTGATATTGGGACAGTGAGTAAAGCAGTTTGCCTTTGACAGGGGAACGTTTTAAGAAGGCGATACAGAAAACCTAAAAAAACAAGGCTGAAAATGGATTGCGGAAATAGCTAAAGTCCCAAGAGAAAAGACAATCTTTAAGCTTTTCCAAAGGGTTAAATGATTTTAGGATGTACATTGACAAGATAAGTCATACTGCAAACCAAGTAAACTGGAAAATAACATAATTTTTCAACTCGTATACAATCAAGATGTTTGTAAAAATTGTGTATGTATATGCATGCCTCTATATATCCACATGTGTGGGTATGTGTATATATACATACTTTTATTATCATTGATTCACCTTGCAAAAGGTGGACAGATCATATAAGATGACAGTTTTACATTTTAAAATAAAAATATGTTGAAATTTGTATACAAAACTAATAGATAATACTCATCTACTTGTAAAGCATTTTTTGAACCCTTCTCTCAGAAGTGTGAATCCATCCATATTTCTTCACCCAATTTCCAGTGAGACTAATAGTTTATTTTCAAGTAGACGGTACAATGAAGATCTGTAACTTATAAGTAGTATAAATTCTCAATTATGGCCCAAACAGCATTAATGGACATAAAAATGTACATATACAAAATATTAATGGTTTGAATTTATTTAAAGTTTTACTTTTTCCTTTTTAAAGAAGGTTTTCAGTTTAGACAGTTATCAATTGGCCTTCTACTTCATGAAACTGAAAACTAAAATCATGCTTTTTGTGGCATTTTACATAGTATAACATTAAAGTTAATGGATGTTTTATCAATTTCCTTTTAAAAGGAGGTGGCAAATACATGATGACTGCCATTAATATTTATTGACATGCATACAGCAAAGGACACTGTACCAAATATAGGAAAACAAATTGAACCATTATTCTTTTTCTCTTTTATTATTAATATATACATACAACAAAGAAAATTTCCAAAATTAGTCCAAAGAAGCTATATAAAAAATTTATAGGAAAATGAGACTTCAAAATGCTTCCCTGGACCATGTCTACTTTTGCCACATTCACTTTCAAACATTATGGTTTAATGTCTATAAAAATATTTATTTAAATCTGTCATCATCCAAGAGGCTGATATTCTCTCATACCTAAATAAGCTAAGTAACACAGAATACTAGGTGGTTTTTAGCTCACTTATCAGGTAGATGATGCATTAACAATAAATAGTTCATGAACATTTCATTGTTTTTACTTCCCTAAAGCAAAATTCCTGTTATAGATTTTAACTGCTGCATAAAAAAATATACCCAAAAGTAAAGCATGTGTGGCTATGGAACTGTAGCCACTCAATATTAAATTAAAAAGTCATGTATGCTGCAGATCAACATTCCTCAGAGCATAATAAGCCTGGTCTTTGGGCCATGGGAACGAAGGCTACAGCCCGTCAAGGTACAAGTAAACCTATCACAGAGCAGGGCAATATTTACTTTATCCTATCTTAGAATTAAATCCAACCACTACTATTATTGAAATATCTTAGCAGTTTAAATAATTTTAATTAAAACTACAAAAATAATTTAATGGGAAAGGGATGAGAATATTATGTGTGTACTATACACTATAGCACATTAATTTATTAAATCCTCTGATACCTCTGTAAAGTAGACTTAATCACCCTGATTTTAATGTTGAATAAACTAAGGAACACTTTTGTAAGAAGGGGAGATGTCACGTGCAGAAGATGATCTTTACACCATCACTGAGAAGCACCATAGGACACTGAGATTGTAAGTAATGCATTTGAAGGTTGATAATAAAAATATTGATAATAAATGTTGATCTACAAATCTTATGAGCATGACCCATCCCAACTGTTTGGAAGTAGCATGGAACTTCATAGGACACATCAAATGCTACTGGGGTAAGTCAAAGTTGGAAACTGGTTGAATATCCGCTTCCCTGCCTGTTTTTCAGAGCTGTGTCTGTATTTGACAGATAGCTTCCGTTGCCTCTTCTGAGCAGTTCTCTACCTCCTCTCCCTGCTCTAGGCCCTGGGAGGCTATAAGGACACATTAAGAAGATTCTTTGTCCTTTGGATTTTGATTAGGTTTGGATTTTGTTAAGGATTGGCTAATGGGTAGCACCAGCTGGAGATATATGAGGGAAGAGACTGTGAGGTCACCCTTTAACCAAGCACGACAACAGCTCTCAGATGGAACTCTGGCTCTGGGTTCTGTACAACGATCCCTTCTTCTTATGCCCTTTGGTCTATGGGTGATAAAAGCCCCTATTTTTACTAGTTTGTTTGGTTTCCCTATGCATACTATTTCCCTAATAAATTATCCCTTTATTAAAATATTCTCAAATTATACAGTATTAATGTGCCATCTGCTTCTTGGCAGAATATTGTCTGATACAATATCTAATGAAATCTTAAAATCTCCCTGGTAAATAGATTGCTACCAAAGAGAAGAGTGTTCTTAGGTTTTTGCTACTTTCCCTTAATACTTTTTTTATTCATTTTTTAAGGGAAAGAGGTTATTTTTGGTAAAATAAGTACCACCTCAGTTCATTAAAACAATGTGTTTCCGATGGGAGAACAATAAATATTAAATACACATTATTTGTAAATGTTGAACTCATCACAGATTTGTTTAAACATTCTGGCCACTACAGCATGTATTTTTATGAGAATGGAAAGCCTTCAAATATCTATTGCTATTGATTTTCCTGCTTAGAATTGTAAACATCTCTGAATTCTATTCCTACAACATTTAACATGTGCAAGCCTCTCTAAACAAACCAACCTCATTTTGTTCTACATCCCACTAAATGTCAACTTCTTGAAAAAGTCTATAATTGATAGACTTTTGCCATTTCCCATTTTCTCTAGAAAAGATTGACTTCAGAACTCCTCCCTCTTACTCCATAGCAAGTTCTCTCTCCAAGATCACCAGAAACCCCCTTTTGCTTTTTCCAACCTGTGTTTTTTGGGCCTAATCTCTCAAGAACATTCCAGCCTATGAACACTCTCTGATATTAAGGCTTTCTGCCTTTAAGATCATCGATCTCTTTTTGTTGTTCTGAGGTGTCTATGACCACATCTCAGTGTCATTCAGTGTTTGGTTTTCTTAACTGTCTTTTAGATGTTCCTGAGGATTCTACCTGCTACTTCCCCATTTTACTCTTTTTAATTGATCTACACCACCAATTTCAACCATCATGTGGCCATATATCTTCATAGATCTTCCTTCCTTCCTTCCTTCCTTCCTTCCTTCCTTCCTTCCTTCTTTCTTTCTTTCTTTCTTTCTTTCTTTCTTTCTTTCTTTCTTTCTTTCTTTCTTTCTTTCTCTTTCTTTCTTCCTGAGCTCCAGATATCCATTTCTAAATACATTATGAACATTTCTGTGTGGATGTGCCACAGATACAACAAATGCAACATATTCAACAATGAAGCCGAAACCTTACCCTAAGAGGTACTTCTATTTTCCCAAGCACTGGAAATGGCAGATTAGCTATCCTGTAGCCCAAATCAGAAATTTGGAAACTATTTCTGATTACTTCTCTTCCTTATCACCTGAATGTATCTTAAATCTACTCCTATATTTCCTTCACACCATTATTTAATCAATACCTTTATATTTCACCTGGCTGGTGTAGCTCAGTGGATTGAGTGCAGGCTGAGAACCAAAGGATTGCTGGTTCAATTCCCAGTCAGGGCACATGCCTGGGTTGCAGGCCAGGTCCCCAGTGGGTGATGTGTGAGAAGAAACTTCACACTGATGTTTCTCTCCCTCTCTTTCTCCTTCCCTTCTACCCTCTCTAAAAATATAAATAGTTTTTTAAAAAGTCTTCATTAAAAAATACTTTTATATTTCAACTACAACCAGTAGTTAAATCTCTCCTAACTGGTCCTCCTTCCTCACCTCAGTCCATTCCATGTATTACTTAGCTGTGCAGCCCTTGCACAACAGAGGAGGACTCTTCAAGATCTAGTCCCTGCTTATCTCTTGACACTTATTTCCATGTTTCTCAACATAAACTATTCTAGTTATAGGAAAGATGCTTGAAAGAACCTTTCCTCTATTCTTGGAACATTCTTCGCTGGAATTAAGCATCTCTATTGCCTAATGACTACGTGACTTTTCAAATTTGGCTCTTTTTAAAGTTTACAGATTCCACAGTTAGAGAGTAGCTCAGGAATTCAATAACCCTGTGTTTATCTCTGTCACAGAACTTGTCACCTGGAATTCCCAACTATCATCTGTCTCCTTCAGTAATATATGATGTACTTATTAAATGAGCAGGTACAATGCCATATTCATCTGTATCATCAATGCTCAGTACAATAATATGTGCCATTAATTGTGTTCCTATTGAAAGTTTGTGAATAAATGAATGAATGATTGTGAGTCCACAAAACACCATTCTAAACTACTCGGTGAGCCCAGGTAAGGGTTATTATCCCTTCAATTTTTTTGTAAACTGCCATCATTGGATGCTTTTATTCTGTAATTTTACTCTAGCATTTTGTCCATTGTTCATTATCACACAATTTACCTTACGGAGTCAGAACTTATTAAATATTTCAGAGATGGATAGAAGCAATTCTCCCATGATAGCAGTTTATCCTAATGTGGACTTATTTCCTTTAGGAGAACTTCATATATTGTTACCTTGTCAAACACCAATTTTCAACGAATGTCTAAAATGTAAGGCTATACTACTTTCCTAAGCTTCTCTTTGAATAGCATTCTTATTTGAAGTCAAATATCACATGATTATATTGAACTTAATATGATTTCTATCAGCCAAGTTACATTAACACCCTGATGGGAACAGTGATAAGTAATTTGGCAGGCTTTTTCTTCTTTATTTATTTCCATTTGTTTACCTTGCCTCTAACAAAATATTATAAGACTTGATAAGTCACCTTCATTACAGGAAATATATACCTGTACTGAATAACAGTGAAATAGAAAACCAATCTCTAAGTCTAAGCCAGGAAAAGTAGTTCACTGATTTAAGCTGAAACCACTTTAAAAAAATACAGTTAAAGCTAAAACTTTTTTTAAAGATTTTATTTATTTTTAGAGAGAGTGGAAGGGAGGGAGAAAGAGAGGGAGAGAAATGTTGATTGTGAGAGAGACATTGAACACCAGCCAGGGCTAAGGCTGAAACTTTGAAATATCCAAAGATGACATGTCTCCCTTTTCTGATAGTTACCATAGGTCCAGATGCCTATACTAAATAGGGCACTGATATTTCCTTATATTTATTCGCATGTTCCCCTTTTACAGTTATATTCCAAATTGCTTTTTACTATTTAAAAAAATGTAGTCATTAACATATGGCATATAGAGCTCTATCACAGCAGCCCTTGCCAAAATATAATACAGATTAATATAAAATAAAACAAAGCAAAGGAAACAAATACATAAAATGGTAATGGTGCTCTGATTCTACCATGATTATGTGCTTACCCTAAAGTTTTGTGTAATTACTTAACTAAAACTCTTTCTTTTCTACCTGATGTAGGCTGCTTATAATAAAAGTAGAAGGTGCTAAATAGTGGGCTGGAGATTTTACATATTTTCCCTGAAATCCTCACAACCCTGTAAGGTAGGCATTGCATGGATGCTGACACTGACTTGTACATCTTTTCCAAGACTGCACGGGTAGTGATAAGGATGAGATTCAAACCTATATCTTTACAGTTTACATGAAATCATTAATGGCATAATATTTACACAGGTAGTTGTCTGGGTCTAGCCCCTAACTTTATATATTCACTGAAATGAGTATTTGCCCACAGTGCTTGGCATGAGCATCTTCATGAAATTTATGATGGGAGGAAATGATAATTATATGTCTTCAATCCATTTCCACAAACATTTTTTTAAAGATAACCAATACATAAGACCATCCCCATGTGAGTGACTCAGATGTAAGTAAGAGAAGAAATCAGGTAAGTTCAACAGAGATTAGTGTGGCTACATAAACAATGTTTCTAGAAATGCTAAGCAAGGGCCACATTTACATGCTTTGTTTAGCAATACAACACAAAGAACTATGTTATTGATGATATGATCATGGTGTGACTCTAGAGAACTTTATTTTGTCTGTCAGGCTCTCTCCATCATTCCCAAATAGCACTTCTTCCCTGGCACACTGAGTTAGTGAAAGAACTCACAGCAGCTGGATTCCTCTCCATTCAAGTGGCCATCAGTCACTTCATCACAGAGCAGGAGGGGTGCCACACACTTGTGGGTGGAGTATGGGAACTCATGTTCTCACAGAGCTGAGGCAGAGGGCTGGGCAACAATACACCTCATCTGAGACTTCTGGCGAAGATGCAGGCATAGGTAGACACACTATGCCTCCTCATACAACCAAAAGGAGGACATCAACAATTTAAGAACAAAAAACAACCAGAACTGCCAGAAAAATTGAACTATATGGAAATCCAACAACCAAGGAGTTAAAGAAGACACATTCATTCAGATCAGTAGGAGGAGTGCAGTCAGGCAGCCCGGCTGAGAGGACTCTCGGCAAGGTGGTAGCTAGTGGACCCAACAAGGCTGCAGATTGTGGAGCAGGCGGTCCCACATTTGAGTGCACATAAACCAGGCAAAACTGGGGAGTGGGATGGACTGCATAACCCAGGGTCCCAGCACAGGGAAATAAAGCCTCAAACCACCGATTAAAAACACATGTGGGGGTTGAGGCAGCAATAGAAACTCCAGCCTCACAGAAAAGTTCGGTGGAGAGACCCACAGGGTCCTAGAACATACACAAGCCCACCGACATGAGAATCAGCACCAGAAGTGCACAATTTGCTTGGAGGAAGTGGAGGAAGTGACTAAAATCCAGCAGAGAGCAAGCAAGCATTACCGTTCCCTCTCGGACCCCTCTCACACATATGGTGTCACCACAAAGCAATGTGGGTTACCCTGCCCTGGTGAACACCTAAGTCTCCACCCCTCACTACATAGCAGGTACATCAAGACAAAAAAAAATGGCCCCCCAAAAAGAACAGATCAAAGCTCCAGAAAAAATACAATTAAGCATCAAAGAGGTAGCCAACCTATCAGATGCACAGTTCAAAGCCCTGGTGATCAGGATGCTCACAGAATTGGTTGAATTTGGTCACAAATTAGATGAAAAAATGAAGGCTATGCTAAGTGAAATAAAGAAAAATGTACAGGGAATCAGTAGTGATGGGAAGGAAACTGGGACTCAAATCAATGCTGTGAACCAGAAGGAAGAAAGAAACATCCAATCAGAAAAGAATGAAGAAACCAGAATTCAAAAAAATTGAGGAGAGGCTTAGGAACCTCCAGGACATCTTTAAATGTTCCAAAATCTGAATCCTAGGTGTACCAGAAGGGGAAGAGGAAGAGCAACAAATGGAAAACTTATTTGAATGAATAATGAAGGAGAACTTCCCTAATCTGGCAAAGGAAATAGACTTCCAGGAAGTCCAGGAAGGTCTGAGAGTCCCAAAAAAGTTGGACCCAAGGAGGAACACACCAAGCCACATCATAATTACATTAGCCAAGATTAAAAATAAGGAAAGAATCCTAGAAGCAGCAAGCAAAAAGGAGAGAGTTACCTACAAAGGAGTTCCCATCAGACTGTCAGCTGATATCTCAAAAGAGACCTTGCAGGAAAGAAGGGGCTGGAAAGAAGTATTCCAAGTCATGAAAGGCAAGGACCTACATCCAAGATTGCTCTATCCAGCAAAGCTTTCATTTAGAATGGAGGGGAAGATAAAGTGCTTCTCTGATAAGGTCAAGTTAAAGGAGTTCATCATCACCAAGCCCTTGTTATATGAAATGTTAAAGGGACTTATCTAAGAAAAAGAAGATAAAAAACATGTACAGTAAAAAGACAAACTCACAATTATTAACCTCCACACCTAAAATAAAAACAAAACAAAACTAAGCAAACAACTACAACAGAACCATAGAAATGGAGATCAATCACATGAAAGGTTATTAGCAGGTGAGTGGGAGGAGGACAGAGGGGGAAAAGGTACAGAGAATAAGTAGCATAGATGGTAGGTAGAAAATAGATAGGGGGAGGGTTAGAATAGTGTGGGAAAAGTAGAAGCCAAATAACTTATATTTATGATCCATGGACATGAACTAAAGGGGGGAAATGTGGGTGGGAGTGGGAGGCAGGGTGGAAGGGAGTGAAGGGAGGAAATGGGACAATTGTAATAGCATGATCAATAAAATATATTAAAAATACATCTCATCGATCTATCTAAGCTATCCTTAGGTCCATTACATTTTCTTGAGAGAGGGACATGCTGCCATGTATAGACACAAGAAAGCTGATTAGTTTCATAAGGTGGTGGCTGTGTTGTTGGGATCTAAAAAGAAGGCAAGTCAAGTCATTTTTGCATTGGGAGAGTTACGTCTCTGTCTAGTGTTGAAACATGGTAGGGTATATTTATTCTTGGATAAACATGAAATATTTTGGCAATTGGAGCAATGTAATTTCCAATTAGGAATAATATGAACTCTATAAAATGTACAAAAGTTATTAGAGGAAATGCTTTATCTTACCCTCAGAACCAACATTCTTAAAAGGGGCATCATGGTCATGAAAAATGGCACTTTCAAATTAAAGAAATAAATTTGATTCATGATCTTGAAATGTACCCACTAAATCAGATTTTCCTTGCAAGTAAAGATATTTTAAACAGTAAATTAGGTACTTTGGAAAAGTGCACTAACAATTTTAGAATTTAAGGGAATTGTTATCATATCAGTGTACAGTTAGCTGACAGTCCCTCGGTGGCCTCCACTTGGGGAATTGGACTCTTTTGATCATGGTCAGTGATGAGTCACAGAAGCAGAGGTCTACACTGGTTTTGTTAGCACTGCACTTTGGCCTTGGGTCTTAAGTCCAGCTCTAGGGCCATGTGCTTCCATATCTAAAAGAGCAGGTAAATCATAGTTTAAGCCAGGATACTGCACTTGCAGGACTCTTGATGATAATGTGGTTCAAACATACCCATCTCTTTTTACGGCTGAGGATACTGAGGTACGTACAATTTGAAAGTCCAAATTGTACTTATCTATTGCCAGTTTGATAAACTTTTATCATGTGAACCTATTCTGCAGCAAATGTTTAGGTCAACTCTAAGTCAAAACTTAAAGTGTGAGCAAAGAATCATGTATATTCACATATAAGTCCTTTATATTCATCTATATTCTCTAGAGAGTGAAACTAAATATACAGGGCTGTACTAATTTGCTGGAATATTAGTGGAACTGTTCTTATTCTTCACATTGTTTCTATGACAATTGTTGATGGACTCATCGGTATATTAAGGGGAAAAATAGATAGTAGTAAGGAAAAGTTTAGAAGTAATTTATTTGTTATTTCTAATTTTATAGATAAATTTCATAAGAATGATTTGTTTTGTATATAAAGTTGATGTTCAAAATTCATTTTAAAAATGAAATTTGAAACTTTTCTCTCTCTACTTAGCCAATCGTGGTGATATATTCAGAATGTATTTAGACTCAAACTCTATGTATTTGAGATCTATGTGGTGGCTTAAGAGTCTTTGTTCATAGCAATCAACATATTTAATTCGGGGAGACAACTTCCAGCCAAGATGGAGACATGGATAGATAACACTTTGTTTTGTTGCACAACCAAAAGGATAACAACCAATTTAAAAACAAAAACAAACAGAACTACCAGAAAATTGAACCGTATGAAAGTCTAATAACCAAGGAGTTAAAAAGAAAACATTTATCCAGACTGGTAGGAGGGGCAGTGATGGGTAGGTGGGGCAGAGGGGACATGCAGCAAGGCAAGACAGCAGCTGGAGGACCTGGTAGCCCCCTACTGTGTGCACATAAACCAGGAGGAACAACAGAGGAGTGAGACAGACCGAGTAACCCAGGGTTCCAGAGTGGGGAAATAAAGCCTTAAAACCTCTGGCTATAAACATCTGCAGGGGTTGTGGTGGCAGAATAAACTCCCGGTCTCACAGGAAAGTCTTATGGAGGGACTCATGGGGTCCTAGAACATTCACAAATCCCACCCACCCAGAAACCAGCATCAGAAGGGCCCAATTCACTTGTGGGTAGTGGGGGAAGTGACTGAAAGTGGGCATGAGCCAAGCAAGCAGCATTGTTCCCTCTCTGACCCATCCCCCATATACAGCACCACAGTTCACTGAAGTGGGTGCCATGCCCTGGTGAATACCTGAGGCTCTGCCCCTTACAATGTAGCAGGTGGATCAAGACAAAGAAATGTGACTCAAATGAAAGAACAGATCAAAACTCCAGAAAAAGAACTAAGCAATGAGGAGATAGCTAACCTATCAGATACAGAGTTCAAAACACTGGTAATCAGCATGCTCACAGAAATGGTTAATTACCAAAACAAAATAAAGGAAGAAGAGAAGCCTATTAAAAAATGAAAAAAATATATACATGGAATCAACAGTAAAGGGAAGAACTGGGACTCAAATCAACAATTTGGAACAGAAGAAAGAAACAAGAATTCAAAAAAGAGGAGAGGCTTAGAAACCTCTGGGACAACTTTAAATGTTCCAACATCCAAATCATAAGGATGCCAAAACAGAAGAGGAAGAGCAAGAATTTGAAAACTTATTTGATAACATAATGAAGGAAAACTTCCCCAATCTGTCAAAGGAAATAGACATGCAAGTCCAGGAAGCTCAGAGAGTCCCAAAGAAGTTGGACCCAAAGAGGGCCACACCAAGACACATCACATACATTTAAGTTCTTTGGCCAAAAGCTTATATGTGCCAAAGAACTTATATGTACAACCCATGGCCATAAACTAAGGTTGGGGGATGCTGGAGGGAGGGGGATTGCTGGGTGGAGGGAAATAAAAGAGAGAAAAATGGGACAATTGAAATAGCATAATAAATAAAATATACTTACAATAATTAGGGAAGAGGGTAAGCAGTTTAAGACATTATTACTATGTTCATATCCAACTGCCTAAGATCATAGCAGCATATATGGTTGGCCAAAAAGTTCATTTAGTTTCTTCTGTAAAATAAAAGACACATTTTTTTATTTTCACCAATAACTTTATTGGTTTGGATATTTTGAGTATGTCAGCTATCTCCCACATGGTATAACATTGCTTGCTCTGAATTAATGTCTTGATTTGATCACTATCAACTTCAACTGGTCTACCTGACTTTGGAAAATCATCCATCAAGAAATCCCCAGCAGGAAATTTCACAAACCACTTTTGACACACTCAATTAATCACAGCACATTCTCAATATACTGCACATATAATGCAAAAATTTTTTTTTGCCTTTCAGTTGTGTTTTTACCTTTTCTGAAATAATAAAGCATAATATGCCAAAATGTTGCATATTTTCTTCCCTTTTAAATATTAAAACGGGTACACAAAAATTCATCCACTTTTATGTTATTTTTTAATGCACATTGATATGACAGCTGTCACAATACAATCTAAGAAAATTGTTTATAATGAAGTTAAAGACAACTGAGCACTACTGGAGCCATCTTACAGAAAAAAAACAAATGAACTTTTTGGCCAACCTAATACAATTGCAGTATTCTAAGGTCAACATTTTAAATTAAAGTTTAGAGAGTAAATTGGACTTGATATATATATTTTTTATATATGTAATACATATAAAATCTTTTGATATTTAACCATGGTCAAATACATACTTTCTCTTCATTCTTTTTGTTAGCTCAATGTCATATTTAAGGAAGGGCAGACATCCTTAACTTTATTTTTTTCTAAAATGTTTTATGTACTAATCATTTATCTTTATGAACTCCCAAAAGTTAAAAGTGTTGAATAAACTTTTTGTATATGATGAAAATCTAGAAACAACTTTAGTAACACTCCTATTACTTAGCTAAGATTGTTTCTGATGAAAACATGAGGTAAATAATTCTCTCTCTTCAAAGACAAGCACACATTCCTTATGCTTCTCAACCTATTCCAAATGTGTATACTCCTTTATATTTTTCCTTATACTAGATATACAAAAACAAAATTGTCTCTTTTATTTGGAGATAGCAATTTCATTAAATTTCACAGCCATTTATATCAAGAGGTGCTCACAACTCATTTATTCTAGGCCCTTCTTTACAAGGAAGCTGGTGAGCTTGTAGTATCTCTAGTGGATTCTGTCTTCCATCAGGATTAAGGTGTTCAGCCCTGGCCAGGAGGCTCAGGCTCAGCTGATTGGATCATTGGTGCCCCATGTTGCAAGTATATCGTGCCCCATATACCAAACTGTTGAGAGTTCAATTCCTGGTCAGGGCACATACAGGAGGCAACTGATAGGTATTTTCTCTATTTCTCTCTGCCCCAGCCCTCCGCTCTTGTCTCTCTCCTCTCACTCTAAAATCAATAAACATATCCTTAGGAGAGGATTTTAAAAAAGATTAAGGTGTTTATTTCCCCAGCTGTCAAGACATTACCAGATGACAACTCATCTCTGAGTTCAGCTCCAGGAATTTCTCTCCGAAGTTACCTTGCCTCACAGGAAGTGCTCCATTCATTGACTAGTGAATCAGGGATAAGGTGACCCAAGCCATGTGCCTGATTTGGGGATGTTTTGAGGGCCAGTGCAGGTCTAGAGTTTCCGCAGCATCCACCGAGGCCCCTATTGCTTCTGCATCACAGCTGCACGCCCCCTGTGCCCCAGTGCTGCTTCCTTCACTTCACAGGGCTTGTTGCTGAAAGAATTTCCAATAAACCTTCCACTTGGGAATCTGTGCTCAGAGTCCACTCTCCTGGGTATCCAATCTGAGATACTATCCAACCATCAAAATGTATTTTGTCTTAAATTAAATCTCCCCTGAATCACTTCTCAAATTTCTCACGGGAAGACTTCTAATGAAAGAAAAATATAAACTTGCACCCTATGGGAGTCTAAGTTGGTTCTTAGCCAGAAGCACCTCTCCATAAGTTCAGTTTCTTTTAAGTCTCTTGTTTTATCTAATGAAAGTTTTATAAACACATGTTTTTTATATAAAAGCTTCCTCCAGTCCTAATTTCAAATAGAATGCTTACTCCTGGAAGATGTACTATATGTATCTTTTTAATTAAAAGAATTCTGTTATATACTCTCTTTGAGAAGTTACAATTTTTTCTAATTTTTCCTATTTTTTATTTATTTTTAAGTATACTTTTGTTGGGAACTGTTCTGCCTGGTTTCAGGAGTTGTAACTGCCCCCCATGACTAGGCTGAGCGAGCAAGCTTCAGACTGTAAGCCACTAAGGAGACAAAGCTTATCTCCTTGGCAGGAGCGCTGCTTCTGCTTCATCCATAACTGGCCCCCAATGCTTGGTCGGTTAGCCAATGATGGGTAAGATTCCCTCAAGGGAGGGGTCACCTAAGCCAGACACGGTCACTTGGAAGGCCCTCAAGGAAGGACTCGGGGGCTGCAGCAAAAGGGGGTGATGGACCCTCACCTCCCAGCTATTCTGACATAGCCTGAGTCCCCAATTTGTCTGGGAAAAGTTTTCCTTGTCTCTGGCTTCCTGGTCCTAATACACTTAAGCCTGAAACTATGACAGAGGGTGGTGTAGCCCTGTGCTGGCTAGGACAGGCTCCCTGGGTAATCAAGCATAAGAAGCATTCGTAAAGTCCTGTGAAACCTGCTTTGCTAAGAGTGCTCTCATTTAAATAAGGGTCTGAGGATGAAATGAATTTGTCTCCCAAAGTTTTGTAACCCCTTAGCTGACAGACCCTGACTCAGTTAAACCCTCAGAGTTCTTTGAAATTTATCTATTGTTTGATCCTTGCCACCTGACATTGATTGATGAGCTTTACCTGTATTCCTGTGTGTTACAAACCTAATAAAAGCCATTGAGGAAGGGGCTCTTGGCCCTTCTCCTTTGAGAGATTGGCCACCTCTCCTCCCCAAGCAGATCATGTCTTGGTAGTTTTATTCTCATCCGCAGCAGATGGATGGTGCTCTGCGGGTGGAGCCCCACCACATATTTTAGTGATTTTGCTATTACAGTTGTCCCATTTTTCTCCCCTTTATTCTCCTCCACCCTGTACCCTCCCTCCCACCAGCACTCCCCCTTTTAACTCATGACCATGGGTTGTACATATAAGTTCTTTGGCTTCTCTATTTCCTATACCATTCTTAACCTCCCCCTGTTTATTTTGTATCTAGCATTTATGCTTCTTATTTCCTGTATCTTTTCCCCCATTCTCCCCCCTCCACCTCCCCACTGATAACCCTTCACGTGATCTCCATTTCTGTGATTCTGTTCCTGTTCTAGTTGTTTTTGCTTAGTTTGTTTATGTTTTTTTAGGTTCATTTGTTTATAGTTGTGAGTTTGTTATTATTTTACTGTTCATAGTTTTGATCTTCTATTTCTTAGTTAAGTCCCTTTAACATTTCATATAATAAGGGCTTGGTGATGATGAACTCCTTTAAGGTGACCTTATCTGGGAAGCACTTTATCTTTTCTTCCATTCTAAATGATAGCTTTGCTGGATACAGTAATCTTGGATGTAGGTCCTTTAAACTTTAAATATCAATGTATTTATTCTTGAATGTCAGCCATGGAGCCATGTATTTATTCTTGAACATCTTTTCATATATAAAAATGAACAGTATTAATTACTCTCTTTTTCTAAACTGAAAAATCTTAGCCCAACCTTAAATGCACATTACTAAATTAAAAAAAAAGTCAACTCAAAAAGGCTACATATCCTCTGATTCCGACCAACTACACGAGATTCTGGAAAAGGTAAAACTGCGGACGGAGTACAAAAAATCAATGGCTGCCAAGGGCTCAGGGGAAGGAAGAGTTGAGCGTGTAGAGCTAGGGCGTTTCCAGAGCTCATTCTGTACGACATTCTAATAGTGGGTACATGCCATGCTACAGACTGAATGGTTACATCTCCCCAAATTTCATGTGTTGAAACCTAATCCCTAATGTCATAATATTTGGAAATGTTCCCTTGAGTAGTTAGGTCATGAGGGTGGAACCCTCATGAATGGGATTAATGACTTTATAGAAGTGGTTGGAGACAGCTCCCTTGCTCTTTCTGCCTCATGAGGACAAGAAAGCACTGCCTATGAGGAAGCAGTTTCCCCCTGGACACCAAATCTATCAGCATCTTGATCTTGGGCTTCCTAGCCTCCACAACTGTGGGAAATGAATGTTTGATATTCGTAAACCACCCAGTCTATGATACTGTGTTTAGAAGTCAGACAGATTAGACATGCCATTACACATTTGTCAAAACTCATAGAACTTACACCACCAAGCAAGGCCCTAATATAAACTACGGACTTGGATGACAGTGGTTCATCCATTGCAATAAATGTGACTCTCTGGCACAGATGTTGCTCATGAGCAGGGCTGTGGGTGTGTAGGGAGATGGGTATATAGGGACTCTCTGAAAAATTCCACTTAATTTCATTGTAAAATGAAAACTTCTCTAAAAAAGCATATAACGTATATACTTATATACATATATATAAACTCTCAGCATCAATATCCCTCAGAGCCTATACTGAATGCTTTACAATTTTCTTTTGAAATTTTTGTGTTCTTTTTTTTTAAAATTTAATTGTTGTTCAAGTACAGTTTTCTGTCTTTTATTCCCATCCCAACCCACCCCTCAGCCCTCCCCACCTCCCTCCCATTTCCACCCCCCCTAGTTTTTGTCCATGTGTCCTTTATACTTGTTCCTGTAAACCTTTCCCCTTTTCCCCTGAAATTCCCTCCCCTCTCCCCTCTGGTCACTGTCAGCCTGTTCTCTATTTCAGTGTCTTTGGTTACATTTTGCTTGTTTGTTTCATTGTTTAGGTTCCTAGTTTCTTCAAATCCCTTTTAAAATCCAACATTTTAAATACACAATACTTAACTAAAATGTACTGTCAATTGGTCAAGCACACTGGTCCATTTCTTACCATGCCCAGTGAGCTGCTTAGCAAAGTTGTTGAAGAACAATGGAATTGAGATACAAGCCTCTGAATTCACAGGGAAATGGTGTCAAATCAGTCATAACTCTTGTTAGTTTCCTTGGAAATGCCTGTTGTTGTTCATTACATGAAAGAGTTACTCTGTGGAAGAGCATGATCTGTACAAAACTAAAACCTCTATCAGGAAGGCAAACTGAAATAGCACATTTAGTACTGAGAGTGTCATTTTCATATGTCTCAAAGAACACTGTAAGGATAGAAAGAAGGAAAGGAAGGAAGAGAGAAAAGGAATTAGGAAACACTGGTGACCATGACACAAGAGAGAGGAGAAAAGAAAGACACTCTAAGAAAATGCAGATTCATTTGACAATGTGATTCATTATTTAACTTAAAGGTGTTTTATTGTTAAGTGTACGTTGCTCAGACTGTATCTGATTAAGGGTATTGTGTAAACCTGACGCTGGGGCAAGAAGAAGGAACGAAGGGACTGCTATGAAAGCTTAGTGCATTTACACACACATACAGACACTTTAATATATCATATTAGATTTAGGGGAATGTTTCTCAAATGGATCACAAGTCTCAAGTATATGGAGATCAACAGTAAAGTGTATCACATGTTGTAGTTTGTAATTGATTTACTCTTTGTATATTGGAGCTGATTCAAGGCTGCATCAACAATAAAATTATGCTGACTCTCTAGTATTTCACCAAATACGCTTCTCCAGTGCTAAATAAGGATGTGGATTTATAGCTATCATCTAAAAATTGTTGGAAGTCATCACTTTCTTGTCCATACTGCACAAGTCGCATGACAAGCATATGAGCATTTGCTCTCTGTTGCTCAACGGAAAACTGATTAAGAAATGCTGGTTTAGGGTATAGGGCAGGGGTGTCAAACTCATTCTCACCAGGGGCCACATCAGCCTCGTGGTTGCCTTCAAAGGACTGAATGTAATTTCAACTCCTTAACAGTTGAGGGGTAGTTACATTTGTACAGTCCTAACATTATCGTTACCCTTTGAAGGCAACCACAAGGCTGATGTGGCCCCCACTGAAATGGAGTTTGACACCCCGGGTATAGGGGGTTTCTATTGCCAGTTAGTTTCAGTGATTCTGAAATCCAAAGGAAACCCTACAGTCACAGAAACCCCATCAAGAAATGTCGGTTACGTCACGGCAACAGCATCTTTACCAGGTCTTTGCCCGCTCCAGCGCGGTGGCCTTACGTTGTATTTGGGCGTTCCAAGTCAGAGTTGGGAAGCTTTCAACCTCCATTTGAGAATGCAGTGACATCTTAATGCCCCACAGAGTTAATGGGTTCAAGAAACACTTCTTAAATTGACAAATACTAAATCAACAATTAGAATAGTTTCACTTTTTAAAAATTACTTCTACTTGCTCTATTTTTCTTTGTGACGTGCTTTCTTTGAATAGTTCATTTTGTAATTGTATTAGGGTAACCAAAATTAATGAAATAAAGAATGTATTAACCCTGGCTGGTGTGGCTCAGTGGATTGAGCACTGGACTGCAAATCAAAGGGTTGCCAGTTCGATTCCTAGTCAGGGCACACGCCTGGGTTGTGGGCCAGGTCCCCAGTAGGGGGTGTGTGAGAGGTAACCATACATTGCTGTTTCTCTCCCTTTCTTTCTCCTTCCCTTCTCCTCTCTCTAAAAAATAAATAAATAATTTCTAAAAAAAGAATGTATTTACTAATTGACTATATCCAATTGACTAATTGAGTAATTGATTTAATAAATCACAATATAGGATAGATCAGAAAAAAAAAGAAACTGTACAGCTCCTAGCCAGATAGCTCAGTTGGTTAGAGAACTGTCCCACACACCAAAAGGCTGTGGGTTCAGTTCCTGGTCAGGACATATACTTAGGTTGCGGGTTTGACCCCCAGTTGGGGCTCATATAGGAGGCAACCAATCAATGTTTCTCACATAAATGGTTTTGTCTCTTCCTCTCCCTTTCTCTCTCTCTAAAAATCAATAAACATATCCTTGGGTGAGGATAAAAAAGTAATTTTTTAAATATGTTTGACTATAAATTTATAATTTACTAGAGAAAGTTATTCATTCATGTAGATGCTATGGATTTTTACCAATTGTTTTAGAAATTTTATGAGATTTTACACAAAGAGCTTTTGCAAACAAGGTTATATATAAATATGTAACAGTAAATCTGCCTTTTTGCGTTATGATAAATGTTAAAAGAGAGAAAAAGAATATATTTCAGGAAAAAGTTCAACTGACCTAAAGGGGTTTAGGAACTGGCATTATTAACTAACTTTTATATGCCCTGTAAGCAAAAAGTTCCTCAGATTACCACATTCTATTTCATTTTGTGCTTCACAGCCAGTTGCAATTTCTGACATTGTAGCTGTTTCTTTGTCCTCTTACAGAATGTTGAATTTCATTGTTCATTTATTTTGGGCAGCAGCTGAAATATTATTCTTAGAGCAATAAAAATTACTTTATACTGATAATTTACAGTGAAATACAATGAAACATTCTCATGAATTCCATATAAATCCAATAAAAACCTAAATTGCCCAAGGATAATCTGATGGATTTTTATCTTTATGATTAATATGTTTAGTGAAAGCAAAATGGAGTGCCTGTGTTGAAAACAAAAATATATGCAAGGACATTCAGTTTTAATAAGGAGGAAGTAAGCTTTCGCCAAACACTGCCGTACTCAATGACATAAATGGTACAATGCTCATTGCAAAATACAATACATCAGTTATAAGTTGGCAATTGTTTGTCTCTGGCAGGTATTTTATGAACAGAATGAAAAACATCACAAAAATCTGCCAGAGGAAAGATGATCATTTAAATGCAATTCCCAAGAATTCCTGGTTTGAGCTTATTTTGAATTATAATTTTATATTTAGCTTTTCTTAAGTTTCTTTATGAAGTACAAAAATATTCATTTATGTTTTAATTTAAAAATAGTCATCTCTAAGGTGGAGTCCTAAGAGAATCATTTTGATCTTCTTATTTGATTTCAATATCTGATAGTGTAGATATTCCTGAAAAGATGATGGTATGTATGCAACCTCTGTTTGGACAAAAACCAACAAAGGGTCTGTGACATACAGAGAAGTGTGGGGAACAAGTGGGGCATATGAATCAGGAGGGCTTGTTGGGCTGGTCAGAAAGGCTATGCAAAAGAGAAGAGTCAAAAGTTCAACAGGAAGGACAAGGTAAAGGAAATCTAAAAGTTTTCAGAAGCTGAATCCAATAAAAAGGCTGTTAAGTATCTGAGAACAAATGCCAAATGGAACTGCCTTTTGACCTGGCAACTCCACTGCTTGGATTATACCCTAAGAATCCTGAATCACCAATTCAAAAGAACCTGTGCACCCCAATGTTCATAGCAGCACAATTTACAATAGCCAAGTGCTGGAAGAAACTTAAGTGCCCATCAGTTAATGAGTGGATAAAAAAAAAAAACTGTGGTAGATTTACACAATGGAATACTACACAGCAGGAAGAAAGAAGGAACTCCTACCCTTCATGACAGCATGGATAGAACTGGAAAGCATTATGTTAAGTGAAATAAGCCAGGATGTAAAAGACAAATACCATATGCTCTCACCTATAAGTGGAACCTAATCAACAAAACAAACAAGCAAGCAAAATATAACCCGATACATTGAAATAAAGAACAAACAGACAGTAACCAGAGGGGAGGGAGTGGGGATAATGGGGGAAAGAAGTAGAAGGGTCATCAAGGAGCATGTATAAAGGACCCATGGACAAAGCCAAAGAGGGGTAGAATTGGGAGTGGGAGGTGGGGGTGGGTGGGGTGGGGGTGAGTGGTGGGTGGGAAAATAGAGACAATTGTACTTGGATAACAATAAGAAGAATTAAATGAAATAAAAATAAATTAAAAAGAGAAAGTGATGATTATTTTCAAAGTGAATAGCTACAGCTAGTCAAGGCTAAAAAGCTACAAAAAATATAGGAGAGAGCTGACAGATTCAATATTTATGTAGACATAATGTAGGCACTTACACATGTATATGTGTGCATTTGCACCAATACTGTGTGTATGCGTGTGTGCACACACAGTAGTACACACACAGCTTATTTAAAATTATGCAACTATGAACTAGTGACAGGCTGGCAGAGAGAGGCTGGGCAGTGGGTGTGGGGCAACTGAGGTGAGAGAAAATGTGAAATTGTAGTGGAGGGGAGAATATCTTATTATCAGAGTTCTTTTTCTCCCTCAGCACATACAGAGACTGCAGACTTGAAAGAAAATCAAGAATCTATTTACCATACCAGAGAAAATAAGAGCTGAGTAAACAGAGGGTATTAAGAGGCGCCTGAAGAGTAATCACTTTTACTCAACATCAATATTTGCCACGATTATAGATAATTCCTTTCTAACTAAAAATAAGGATATCACTGCAAGTGACTGAAATTGCATAAATGAAGAATTTTCTGCCTTCCTATAACCCAAAATAATCTAAAACGTATGTGAATGTGGATATATAAAACTATGAAATGTTAGGTTGTTGGTCATCTTTTTCTTGTCCCGAGCCCTGAAACCCAGAGAGACCCTAGTGCATTACAGATTCATTCCAATTTTATCATTTCCATATGGTGCTGTAGTTCTTGGCCTGACATTTTGTACCGGTGTGGCCTCTATTATATGCAACGTTGGACCAGGTTGTGTTCTTGGCTAATTTAACACTATTGTTCAGTAATAGCTCTATTATATATTAACTGCAATGTAATTTAATAGTTAAAGAATTCCCTAAATGCTGAACTCTTGATTTCTAACTTTGAGGGCAATATTATGGAATACATTCTGCTTTTTAATTCATGCTTCACATTGCTTCCAATATACATTTCCCAAAGGAAGAATGTAGCTCAAAATGGTTCCTTGGTGACTTACAGGTTTAAGTCCACTGTTCTTACAGGATTGAATGCAATTTTCTTGTTGGTATTCAATGACCCGACACCTGATTTGGCCTTACCTATGTTCTCCCCATAAAACCGAAAACTGCAAAAGAAATAATGAATATTCCAGATATGGTGGTATTAGACTCTGTGCTAGCTGGAATGGAGCCAAGAAAAAGAATGTTGTGGTCAACCCTGTGAGTGGAAAGGCTTTTCCTTGCAGAAATTATGAGCCGGTGTGTAGGCATCGATCACTTCTTAGGTCTTTGTCTTTGGGCCGAAGACTTGAGAACTGAGAGTGGGAAGCTACCTTTCCACCCCACACCATAAGTATATAACTTGATAACTTGTAGGAAATCTAAAGAGTTTTAGGCAATCTGACTGGGAGAGAATGTTGTTTGGTTTCATGCGTACTGTGGGAACACCTGTTTTACATGCCTCAGGAAGGTCAAAGGAGAGACAAGTGACTTCCTGAGGCAGACAGCAGAGAAGACCACTCAGGAGTCAACTACGATTCTACAGCAGTCTTTCACAGGCCTCCCAGCTGTAATTTCTTGACTATGCCTTTCATCTACCCAAACACAGAACCTGGCTACAGCACCATAACTTCCCATGAGCAGGGCATTGGCACTGAAGACAGGGACACACACAGCTATGTTTAACTTAATGTTATTTCTGAGGGATATGGATGAGTACTTAACCTACAGTCTTGAGTGCTGTATATGAGTACATTATTATTTTTAAAACCACACAGTTTTAAGACTAATTTCTGCCTTTCCAGTAAAATAATTAGAAGTGATTATTTTAAAGTGTGTTGGGCTATCTTGCCCCATATGGAGTCCTAAAGGAAGTCTGGCAAACTAATCTTAAACTAATACATTACAAACAGAAAGAGCAAAAGAGTCAAACAGTGAGACTATCTGGACAGACCTACTACTTGATCCACCTCCTACGCCGTCCTGCAGGGAAGACCCAGCTATGGAACTTCCATTCTTTCAGACTCTTTTTACCCAAACCAGGTTATTACTATCTAGTTTCATGTTTTCTATTTTAAGCAAGTTTATATTAGTGAAGATGATAACTTATTCATATAAATCCATTTACTTTTTGGTAAGCTAAGAGAAATTTTTGTTTGTATGTTTTCTATGTGTATTTTTCCATTTCCAACTATTTCCATGAAGAGTAGCCAGTCTTTTCTGGATAAAATGTGCTCACATGCTAATAAAATGCTATCAGAAACACTGGTCATTCTGTTGAAGTCATTTGTTTTTCAAATGAAAACAAATATTTACTTAAAGCAGATTTTTTTTTTTCTAAAAAGGTTTTTACTGCCTTTGGTCCACAGTTGGTATTTCACATTATCTCTTATTCCCAGTACTCCTGGGTGGGACAGATTTTAAGTGAAGCAATGTCATTTTCTTACTATATTTCTTTAGTAACAAACATAAAATCTTCATAAAGCCTAGATGTTTTCCAGATAACAACCTATGTGTTCCAGGGAATCAGAAAACCCATGTTAAAGTACGCTCTAATAGCCCAAGAGACCAAAATACCCCCAGGTTGACCTCAGCTCTGAGAAGCACCCAGAATCTCTCAAACACACTTGGCCTGGTAAAACTTTCATCCCGCTGTGTATTTCTGAGTGAAAAGAAGAATAAGGAAAGATTTTGATAATTTCCAAAAATGACTAGAAATTCAGGAATTGGGTTTTGTTTCCACATAGTAGAGAAATTACAAAATCACCATACCATGTTTTATTTTATATATACATTATATTACATATATTTAAGTATATTACATGCCATATATACATAAATACATATATTGATGTGGGAAATACCGCCGTTCACACAGAAGCACTCACCTTTTAGACAGATTATTGGGACAGTGATTTGTGGTTTGTCTCCAAGTTCAAGTTCACTATAATACACTTGTCAAATCCAGGCTAATGGACTATGATTCATACCGGGACTGGTTTTTTCATGGTTGTCATTTAGGTTTCTTCCCCCTGATTCAACAAACTTCCTTCCAGCCTGATGACCAGCAGAAAACCAAGCATGAACAACTTCATGTTGTAACAGGCAAGGTTCTTCAAATATAGTCTGGAGGGAATCCAGGTCTCGATCCCATAAGCTTGCTTAATACTAGCTTTTAATGCCGTTTTCTGGTTCTTGTTGTTTATTTGTTTTTCTCTTTAAATCTAAAATTCCTTCCTGGATGTAAGAGGAATTATCTCATCCTTTTTGACAAACAGTGAGGACTTTGTTACCTGTAATAATATATTTAAAACCTAATAACATTCTATAAGCCAATAGGTGAATTAGGGTTGACTAATATTTATTTTCTTTCAGCTTTTTGTACATTCATCACTATTAATTTTAAAATTAGGTCCATGGAACCCTAGTTGAATCAAAATTATAAAATATAACCTATGGATTAAAACCACAGTTTAAATAATTTATCTACAGTTGCTATAACATAACTTCTAATATAAAATATAAACACATCTGCTCTATATCATATGCTGACTTAAAATTTATATTTTTCTTAATCAACTTAAAAGTTAAAGCTCTCTTATTCTCACTAAAATTTTAGAAACAAACAAAATAATGACAATGGGGATTTTTCAAGGTAGGGAAACTAAAAATGACAGAAAACGCGCTACACATACAACAGAATACCATGTAAGGCATATCAGAGGATTGCTACAAACCTGAAGCTAAGACCTGGAACAGAGTTTGGCTTCCTGTGGGGAAGATTAAAGACAAATTCATGAAGAATGTGGATTTTGCTCTTCTTTTAAAAGCAGAAAAGGATTCACACAAGAGGCGGTGAGGTGCAGGGCATTCCCAGCCAGGAAACAGTGTGACCGAGGTCCTAGAGATAAGAGAACACGGGGCATGAGCGATGAAAGGCAAGAGGCCCTATTTTAAGGTGTCACTTTGTCAAGACATTTACATATGGTCGGAGTTGTACTAAATAACAAGAAACCAATTTACTAGGCCATTCAAATGAGAGCTTCTAAGCACTTTTCTTCTTTTTCATAACTTGTATGAATTTATATATTTTGATTAGTTTCTCTCTTTTTCTCTTTCACTATTAGAGTATGGATAGAGAATTTATTGTTGCTGGTTAACTTTATAATTTGGTCCATTTGTTGTCAAATATTCAGGCTTGATTATGATTAAATGAGAGATAGATAGAGAGAGAGAGAGAGAGAGAAACAGCCTCATCCAGAGACGGGTGATGTGGAAATCAGGTATGAAAGAGTAAGCAAGGAGACTTGGACATATGGACATTCGACTGGGCGTGGTCTATGGTATGCTTCCAACGAGCTCTTTTAATTTTGAGGGAGTGACAGAAGGACAAATAGAGATTATTTATAGTGATGACAAGGGAGCAGATATTGCAGCTTCCAAAACTATTATTTAAAAGCAGTGGAATTGCCAGTTTTATCCTCTGCTTTAGTCAATTTCACTTGTTTCCCACTCCCTTTTCTCTTTTAGATTCTCAGATTCACATTTGATGTTTGGAGCTATCCAGTATCCCTTTTTTTATTTTTTTAAGGTTTTAATTTATTTTTAGAGAGAGGGGAAGGGAGGGAGAAAAAGAGGAAGAAAAACATCAATTTGGTGCCTCTTGCACACCCCCAACTGGGGACCTGGCCTGCAACCCAGGCATGTGCCCTGACAGGGATTCAAACATGTGACCTTTTTTTTTTTTTTGCGGGACGATGTCCAATCCACTGAGCCACAGCAGTCAGGGACAGTATCCTTTCAATAAAGTTATTTTCTGCCTAAGTTAGCCTAGCCAGATTTTGTTGCTTTCAATAAAAAAATATTTTTGTTATTATGATAAATAAGAAAGATACAAGGTTTACCTTTCTGGAACTTATAGTATAATAGAGACTAGAAGATTGATTTGGTTCTTATATGTGACAAATGTCAGTAAACTAGACAAATCAGTTATGAAGCCATTACAGAGATTCTGATGAGTAAGAAGGTCTTCAACTAGAGTTTGAGCCATAAAATGAAAAAGAAGGCAAAATCTATAGAATTTGCATCCTGGGGTCTGTTCAGAGTAAGGAAACAAAGGAATGAAAAAGAAAGAAACTGGTTTTAAAGTGGTTTAGAAAAAGATAGAAAGGCACTGAAGATTTAATGACATCTCCTTATGGTTATCCATAATTGGGAGGTTTCCCAGAATTTTTTTATCAATTCATACAAAAGGTACAAATATCTATATTATAGAATAAGTTTCATTAGCAATATTCTTGATTCATAATGCTAAAAATGTGCTCATTCTCTGTCCTGAGCATAGCCTCAGTCTTCATTCAACCGTCTTGCTGGGAGGGAGGTAGCACCGTGACTCCTGAGGCTCACCCCTCTGACCGAGCGTGTGCTGCAGCCTGGGGTGCCAACCTTGCCCGTCTCTTCCCAACTCCACCCTCAGTGATGTCACACTGGCAACCTGAAATCGGCCATGTGAAAAAGTTTCACACCCCCAAACCAGGCAAATGCTACAAATCAGGGCTCTGCTTTTTTTTTTTTTTTTTTAAGAGAGCTAAATTACCATTAAACCACTGACTATTTCTCATGAATATTCAACAATGTCTCAAGAAATTACTTCTGTATGCTTGATGATGCCTTCAAGTCAAGTGAAATCATCTTAGAATCACAGATGTTAGAGCTGACAGAGCTTCAAATACACTTTTACTACTTTAAACTTTCAGGTATGCATCATTATCCCAATATCTCCTTAGATTGTAAACTTCTGCAGAGCTGGTAATACAACTATATTCACATTTGTCCTTCCTGTCTAAAATCCAGGGCAGCACAGGAAATTCTCAGCAAGCATTGACTTAGTGAGATGCTGACTTACTCAGCTTCACAAATACACCAAGTAGTGAGAAGTCTTTTGCATATAATTGTAATGATATTTCTGCTTTTACCTATCTGCTCTAACCAAACCCCTAGATTGCTTTTAACTTTCTTCTCTTTCTCTCTGGACTCTGTCTCTTTCTGTGTCATTGTCCGGTTTCTTTCTACTGTCCTGATCCTCTTAAAAAAAATCCAGTCCATACAATCATAAAATGCAGAGTTGGATAAGACTTAAGAGATCATCTATTTCATTTCCTTGATGACAAAACATGGCCTAAAGAGTTAAAATGATTTTCTTAAAATTATGCAACTGTAGAATCTAATGAACCAACTGAACTAACAAGGAAAATACGGACAGACACAGATAGAGAGCAGAAGGATAGCTAAGGGGAGGGAGAAGGTAGGGGGTGGAGGAACTGAGCAAAAAGGAAAAAGAACTTATGGACACAGACGATAGTGTGGCAATTGTGAGGACAGCATATAAAGAGGCTAAATGCTAATGGAAAAAATACAATAATTTTTTTAAAAAATTATACAAGTGTTTAGTGGCATAGTCATGATTTACACTCATATCTACAAAAGTTTAGTCCAGTTGTCATCTTCCTAGCACTCGATACAGCCACAGAACCTGTTGGACAGTTTACTAATATCTTTTATTTCTCTCTTTCTCCCTCCCTTCTCCCCTTCCCTTCCCTTCCCTTCCATCACTTCTTTCTTTCTCTCTCTCCCTCTCCCTCTCTTTCTCTCTCTCCAAATAGGAGTTAGAGAACAAGACTGGAGGGACAGTTCATAGATGGTAGTGAAGAGAGGTACAGTACTATATACATTCAATTGGTTACAACTTTTACTTATTCATCTATTTGTTCAATGTATGCATTTCTCTATTCAAAGTAATAATTATTGAATATCTACTATATAACAGGAACTCTTCTAGGTATATAGAATACATCATTGGAGATGATATAAATGATGAAGATGATGAAAACAGATAAATATCTCCACCTTTAAGTAATTTGTGCTCAAGAACAATCACCTATCCTGGGAATATTCCAGAGTGTTACCTGCTGTTCAGGTCCAGAGATGTGAAACTGGAACGAGAGTCTTTGTTCCCATGTGAGGTGAGAACAGTTGTCATTCAACAATGATGATGTGAACAAGGGGAACGTGTAGCTACCCAGTCCCCCTGAATTTCTAGGATGATATTTCTTTTCTTTGGAATCTGCATTCCTCCATGAAGATCTATTTTCTTTTGATTCAACAAAAAAAAATTAGTTGGAAAAATTGAGTTTTCTTAGCTTTTAAACACTCAGCAGCAAATCTCGTTATTTACAAAATGAACATCAGATTCAGCACTTTTTAATTAGGAATATTACTCAGTATAAGATAAAAATCTCTTAGATTACTTAAGAATTATTGTTAGGTTTTTCTAAATGATAATTTAATTGCCTGAAATAGTTAATGAAACCATTTTAGAGAAGACACATTTCCTAAATCTTGATAAGCATCATTTCATGGATGAGAAAAATAAGGTCAAAGGGGCAATAAGGAGTTATAGGGAATATGTGAACCCAGTTCTTGATTATAAAGTGGATCTCAATGTTGCCACCTGCATTAGTTTCCTAGGGCTGCTGTAACAAAGCACCACAAACTGGGTGGCTTAAAACAGTAGTCATTTATTCTTAGTGCTGCAGGCTAGCAGACTGAACTGCAGGTATTGGCAGAACTAGGCTTGCTCTGAAGGCTCGGTAAGAGAACTCAGTTCATTCCTTTCCATTAGCTTCCAGTTTTGCTGGCAATTGTTGTCATTCCTTGACTCAGAGGTGTCAATCCAATCTCTGCATCTTCGTCACATGGTGTTCTCCTGTGTGCCGTTTTCATCGTCGTTGTTGTTGTCTGTCCCTCCTCTTCTTCTTACAAGGACACCAGTCATATTGTATTAAGGCCAACCCTATTCTATTACGGCCTCATCTTAACTTACATCCTAATTATATCTACAAAGACCTTATTTCCAAATAAGGTCATATTCTAAAGTTCTGGGAAGAACACAGATTTTTAGGAGCACACTATTCAACCCAGGACACCAGTAAACTTTGGTGCTGAGATAATCCGCTTCCTACCTAGCACACCCCTCCGATTGTGTCTACTGGTCATTTCCCACTTATTAGACTCCTGACAAAATTATGCATCTGTATCATATCTTCAAGTATGCTATAATTTCTCTCCCGTTGCTGTTTCAAGTACTTCAAAATTTCTTACATAGTTTTAAAAGGAGCATTGTCCTCTCAGTCTTGTGAAATGTTTCTTCCTCATGGAAGAAAATGTGATCCTCTTTGTTTCAAATTACAGGAGAAAAAAGCGCACACCTCCTACCTTGGAAACTCACATGGCTAAAAAAAGAAAAAAGAAACAGACTGTGAAAATAAATACATTTCTCTGCTGACTCAGAATTGCTGGAGATGTTTTATTGCATAAGAATGTCTCCATCTAGAAAACATTGCCCTGGGAAACTGAAAATAGTTAAGGGGAGAAAGGAGAGCAGTAACGCAGAAAGCAGAGATTCATTGGGTGAGGAATGGGCTACTGTTACAGGACAATCTTCTAAATGGAAAGAAAACCACAGGTAACTTGTGGTGACAAATGCTGTAGTTCTAGATCCCTTTGTGTTACGGTAGCAGTCCCCAGCCTTTTGGCACCAGATACTGGTTTTGGTGAAGATAAATTTTCCAGGGACGGCAGCGTGGTGGGGTGGTGGAGTGGTGGGGATGGTTTTGGGGTGATTCAAGCACATGACATTCAAGCTTGCCTCCTGCTGTGCGGCCTGGTTCCTAACAGGCCTGGACTGGGACTGGTCCATGGCCTGGAGGTTGGGGACCCCTATGTTATGGGACAGTGCAAATTTTGGGGGCAGAATGAGGAGGGTAGTTAAAACAACAACAACCACAAAACTAATACGAAGTTGAAATGAAGTTGAGAGCTGTTTTTAATCTTACTGAGGATGTTAACCTGTACATTGGAAAAAGGCTGGTATGCAACATATAAAAATCTGGGTGTTTTATTATGAGATGTGGAAAATATTATGAATTAATTTAGATACCTTAGTTCATTTGAATCTAGACTAAGAAGAGATGGAAAAAGCAAGAAGTTTTGATGTTATAAATGGTTTCACCTCTGAGGACTGAATGAAGAACACACATAAATGAATACTGGAAAAGTCTATTTACACTTTTTTCTTGCTTTGTTCAATAAACATTCATTGTAGCATATCCTGTACTATGAAATTTTTGCATTTTTACAGCTATGTTTTACTGGAAAACTGTGCCCAATCTGTGAATTTTCATTAAAAAAGAATAGAAAATTTAGAGAGAAATTTATTAAAATTTAATCAGGTTGAATTTTATGTGAAAATAATGTTTCCTTTATCCAGCATTACTAGGAAATGAAGTTTTCCTGGCCAAGTAATAACACTTAAAAGGTTGTTTACATCCAAGGGTATAAGGTTGTGTGTCTATTTCTTTCCCGACAGCCTTTAAAAATTCTGTAGAGGTATGTGACATCAGAATGATGGTTGAATAGGAGGTCCTTGGCTCACACCCTCACCCCCTCCACACAAACAATAATCTGGCAGCCACTCATGGGTAACGCATCTTCAGTGGACCTTTAGGATCCAGGTAGGAGGTTGTCACCCCCCCATGAAGCCCAAGACCAGGAGAGCCACTTTGAGAAGACATGTCCACGCAATGGTGGCAGGCTCTCTGCATGCAGGCCCTGTCCCTCAGTGGACACAGCACAGCCCTGCTTAGCTGAAGTTTTACACCAGCTCCATCTTCCAAGGGATCTGGGGGGGAGGAGGAATGCCCATCTGTGCCCTCACTAATAGGCCTACTGACCTTGGACCCAACTGTGGATCCTGAAGCAGTCCTGAGACCTGCCTCCAGTCCTAGACTACCTCTTTTATGTTAGTCTAGAGTCATTCCTGCCCACACAGGGACCAGCAACACCTGGAAAGCAGGACTGCCAACATTAGCCCTGGCTGTGGACCTGAAGCTGTTTTGTGATTCAGTTCCAATCTTGCTCCACAATGGCCTAGGGGCAATCTTGCTCGCCCAGAAAGTGGCAGCAGATATGCCTGTCTGAGCCCCTAATAACACAGCTGACCTCAACCTCACTGTGTTTCCTGAGGCAGCCTCAGGACCTGTCTTGAGTCCTGCTCTACAAAGGCAGACCTGTCCACCAATGACCTGGTGAGAGCTATACCCACCAGTACAATAACAGACCTGTGATCTTGGACAAGACAGTGGATCTTGATCTAGTGGATCAAGCTGAGCTTTCAGTTCAACTTGATAAGAGGACAACTCTACAAAATTAAACTAAATTGAGTTCTTTTTACATAAATCCTGTGTTAGTTCACAAAGATTTAAAAAATAGCTTTATTTATTTATATATATATATATTATTGATTATGCTATTACAGTTGTCCCATTTCTCCCCATCATTCCCCTCCACCCTGCACATCTCCTCCCACCCACATCCCCCCCCCTTAGTTCATGTCCATGTGTCATAAGTTCTTTAACTTCTACATTTCCCACACTATTCTTGCCCTTCCCCTGTCTATTTTCTACCCACCGTCTGTGCTACTTATTCTCTGTACCTTTTTCCCTTCTCTCCTCCTCCCACTGCCCTGTTGCTAACCCTCCATGTGATCTTCATTTCTGTGTTTCTGCTTCTGTTCTAGCTGTTTGCTTAGTTTGCTTTTGTTTTAGGTGTGGTTGTTAATACCTGTGAGTTTGCTGTCTTTTTACTGTTCATATTTTTTTATCTTCTTTTTCTTAGATAAGTCCCTTTAACATTTCATATAATAAGGGCTTGATGATGATGAACTCCTTGAACTTGACCTTATCTGAGAAGCACTTTATCTTCCCTTCCATTCTAAATGACTGCTTTGCTGGATAGAGCAATCTTGGATGTAGGTCCTTGCTTTTCATGACTTGGAATACCTCTTTCCAGCCCCTTCTTGCCTGGAAGGTCTCTTTTGAGAAATCAGTTGATAGTCTGATGGGAACTCTTTTGTAGGTGACTGTCCCCTTATCCCTTGCTGCTTGTAGAATTCTCTCCCTCATTTTAATTTTGGCTAATGTAATTATGATGTGCCTTGGTGTGTTCCTCCTTGGGTCCAACTTTTCTGGGACTCTCTGACCTTCCTGGACTTCCTGGAAGTCTATTTCCTTTGCCAGATTGGGGAAGTTCTCCTTTAAAATTTGTTCAAATAAGTTTTCCACTGGTTGCTCTTCTTCTTCCCCTTCTGGTACCCCTATAATTTGGATGTTGGGACGTTTAAAGATGTCCTGGAGGTTCCTAAGCCTCTCCTCATTTTTTTGAATTCTTGTTTCTTCCTTCTTTTCTGTTTGGTTGTTTCTTTCTTCTTTCTTGTCCACTCCATTGATTTGAGTTCCAGTTTTCCTCCCATCTCTATTGATTCTCTGTGCGTTTTTCTTCATTTCACTTATTGTAGCCTTCATTTGTTCATCTAATTTGTGAGCAAAATCAACCAATTCTGTGAGCATCCTGATCCCCAGGGCTTTGAACTGTGCATGATAGGTTGGCTGTCTCTTGGTTGCTTAGATGAATTAGCTCTGGGGCTTTGATCTGTTCTCCCGTTTGAGCCATTTTGGGGGTTCTTTTTTGTCTGGTTGCTGCTGTTACGTAGTAAGGGGTGGAGCCTTAGGTGTTCCCTCGGGCAGAGCAGCCCAGTCTCTGGGTAGTGATGCTTATGTGGGGGCAGGATCTGAGAGGGAACAATAGTGCTTGCTCAGCTCTCTCTGGGATTCTGTGTCTTCCACCACTTCCCCTTCACCTGGGTTATCCACACGTGGATGTGAGACCACCTGGTTAGCTAGCCGCCTTGTGCGGCCTCACTGGGTCTGCACCGTTGCCACCCTGTGCCCATGGTCTGCTAGCTGCCACCTGCATGCCTGGGATCTGCCAGCAGCTCCTGTCTGCTACCCCAGTTCTGCCAACCTCCACTTTTTCCTTCCTGGACTCCACCCCTCTTACCTGTCTGGATGAATGGTTGTTGGACTTCCATACAGTTCAATTTTCTATCAGTTTTGGTTTTTTTCTTGTTTCTAAATCTTTGTTGTCCTTAATTTTGGTTGTATGAGGAGGCACAGTGTATCCACCTATGCCTCCATCTTGGCCAGAAGTCCTTTATTTTATTTATTTTGTCACTTTTTCTGGGAATATTAGTTCAGGAAACCAATTACATGAAAATATAATCCAAAACTTTCTGTTTTTTCCAAAGCCTCAGCAGATATGTATTTTATTTATTAATGTATCTATTTTATTTATACCTTTTATTTTATTCTCTGCCTTTGGCTTTTTAAATCTTCAATCAATCCTGCATACTCTTGACACATTCTCTTTTCTCTCATTGTCATTTTGCTTTATTTCTCATAACCTCACCATGACATCTCCTGCATACCCCCAACCCTCACCCCCTATTACATCCTGTCATGGGCATTAACTTTGCAATAGATTTAATCTGTCTTATAGTACTATTTTATCCTAGTATAGTCCAAATAAATTCTGGTCAGCTTTACTAATAAACTACTTCATTCCAATGAAACCCCTTGACAATTTCATGGGATGTTTCACATTATAACATGTGTTTATAATACCATTAATGTTGAACTACTTTATGTGATATCGAACAACTTTATGTGATATCAAGTTTTTCTGTGGCCACAATAGCCAATGAAAAAACTAGGATGGTCATTTAAGGATTCCATATAATGATGGTCAATGAAAAGCACGCTAAGGCCAAAATTATAGCATGCATTTCTTGTCTTTCAATAGAAATGTAATTCATTGTATCTTAATAGTTTGTGTGTATGTGATAATTCTCAAGAAGATTAAAATTACTAAACATCTACTAAAATATGGCTAATATCCTTGGAAAGTAATTAATTATAATTTTGCATTTCTAATTATATGCAAGTATTTTGATACATACATTTTAATGGAAAACTACTTCATCCCAAAACAATAACTTATTATTTGAAATAGTTTTCTAAAAATTGACTGCTGGGTGAATAATATGGCAACTTCTGTTTTGAAACTCTAAATTTTGATTGAACAAATACTCATTAAAATAGTAATAGGCAATATTATATACTATAAAATAATCATTTATCATGAGTCTTTAATAAAAACAATATGGTTTAAGGAATATATAAATAAAGATATTATAGTGATGTTTACATATTTTAATATAAATGATATATTTAAGGATGATGTATTCAAAGCAACTGCTTATACTATAGGGTAGGAAAAAAGTTGAAGAAAACTTGTTAAATCCAAACTAAAATAAAATATTATCTAACTACATATTACCCAATTAAATTTATGTTTTATTCAACTGAGGAAGCAATACCTCATCACTTAATGAACATCAATTTGGAGAAAAACATTCAATAACAGACATGAAGAGGTAACAAAAAATATAAGTGTTAATGATGAAGTTTAGAAAATTATGGATATGAGAGAGCAGCTATTTCAACAATAGTTACATATCTAGGTTTTCCAGGTAAAGAACTGAAAGAACTTGATTAATAGCTTTTGCTGAAATTCCTCTTACTATTAAGAATCTCCAGGTGCTTGTAACATTGAAGGCAGGTGACTTGGTGGTGACTTAGAGTCTCTGAGTGACATTTCTCGATATCAGAAACACTTTTACTATGTATTTAGTTCATTAAAATTAATGTGCGAAATTCGCCAGGAAGAAGAAATGTTGGCTTTACTCGGCCCCTGGTACTCTCAGATCTTCTGCTGGGAATCTGCTCTTTTATTGCCACTTACAGGACAAAGCAGTGAACTGAGTGAGTTATGCTTAATAGCAGTGCAGCTTCTCAAGGTTTTATCTGAGAACACTCAATTTTTATATAAGAAAAAAAAATCAAAAGTGATGACTAAGGAAATTCCCCTCAAAGAGAAAAGGTTATAAGGTTTTAAACACATTTAATAAAGGATAGAAGAACAATGTTGCCATATTAATGAAAATTTAGCACATTCACATATAATGAACCCTGTTACCTGTGTAGGTATAGAGGTAAGACTATTGATTGCTGTCTATTGATCTAAAATAAGAGATGGAGAGACAAATTAAATAATTCATTAAAGGTATACAGCATAGACTTTCGGTCTCCAGTTCAGCATGTAAAGAGCTTGAAACCATTATTCTGGTTCTCATGATAAGAAAACAACTAAAAATTAACAACTCTTTTTAGATCTATCAGAAAATTGAGGTCACTGAGAAATTATGATCACTGCCACAAATTTGAAGAGAAAGATTAGCAGATACTGAGAGTTAAAATTCACTGGAACAAAAGCTCAAGACAGAAACTCCTATGGAAATCAGTAATGGGGTAAGAAAACCTAGTCTGTAATTAGTGAACTGTGGGAGGCTCACTGTAGACAAGTTTGAAAGTTAAACATGCTTGGTGTACATCCCATACTTCGGAAAGCTTGAGCTCTAAGAGCCCTACAGGTTTCTCACATTAAAAAAAAAAAAAAAAAAAAAAAAAAAAAAAAAAAAAAAAAAAAAAAAAACACAAAAAAAACAAAAAAACCCCACAGAGAAATCCCTTCAACCGGTTGGTAGGAGAAAGGGAAAAGAGACCATTTTGCAATATGCCCAGCATTCTATTCTTAGCCAGTCCTGCCCTCAAAACAAACTACTTAAAAAGAACCTGATTCACTGGAGTTTACCTAAGCCTAACAAATTGGAGGGAAAAAATCCAACTGCAGCCTCTGGTAGCTTTCCATGTGGAAGAAAAGAATTATACAATTCCAGCCAGCTCTAGCTTTCCTGTCTTACTTAAGGGGAAGGAAAAAAATCTGAGAGGCAATTGTGAAGGGTATAACTAAAAGAATCCAGGGCCACTAAAAGAATCAATGAAAAAGCTGAGACCTAATCATAGGCCTATAGAAAGGTTTCCCTTACCCTGAATTTACCAACACATAAGTAGGGTTCCTGTGTAATAACAGAAATACAACTGCAAGAACAGCAGACTTCAGATCTTATTTTGGAAGAAATCTCTCTGGAAACCCAAAAACAATAGGGAAGACAAAGACAACAGCCCTGAATAGCTATAGTTATACTAAAGAGTAAACACAGCCTAATCTCTAGCCAGATAAACATGAAACTTCACACTGAAGGTCTAATTCCCTCTAATCCAGTACATCATGCCAGCCTGTCAAAAAATTGTAAGGCATGCTAAAAGACAAAAAGCACAATTTGAAGAGATGGAGTAAATATCAGAACCAGATTTAGATATGTAAAAATGTTGAAATCAGAAGACAGGGAATTTAATGTAAGTATGATTAATAAGCTAAGGGTTATATGGCAAAAATGAAATTATTAAGAATGGATGGATAATGTAAACAGAGAGCTGGAAGCTCTAAGAAAGAATCAAAAGGGAAATGCTAGAAATAATAACAATCTAACACAAATGAAGCTTGTCTTTGATGGGCATATCAATATACTGGACACAATAAGTAACTGGTGATCTTAAAGATATGTGAGTAGAAACTTAATCTAAAACAAAAAAAAAAAGAGGAAGACTGAGAAAAATGAAGCAGAATATCCAAACACTGTGGAATAGTTACAAATTTGTCACATACATAATGTGAATAGCAGAAGAAGAAGAGAGAAAGAACAAACATATTTAAAGTGGTAATAAATGATACTTTTCTAAAATTAATAATGGACAATAAACCACAGATCCTGGAGGATCTGCGAACACCACAGAGGATAAATACCAAACTGGTAGTTATCTACACCTAGGCATATGATATTCTAACTGCAGAGAATCAAAGATACAAAGAAAATCTTGAGGAAACCAGAAGAATAAGACCCCTTATTTATATAAAGAGGATCAAACATAAGAATTACATCAAACTTCTTTTCAGAAACAATGCAAATGAAAAGGCAGTGAAATGAAATATTAAAAGTGCTGAAAGAAAAATAACAACTTCAAGATGGAATTAGAGATCCAGCAAAATTATCCATAACAATGGATAATTGTTATGGATAATTTTATCCAAAGTTGAGGATATTTTTCACTAGTACACCTGTCTTGCAAGTAAAGTAAAAGGAATTCTTCAGAAAGAAGGAAAATGACATCAGTCAGAAAATGAGATCAGCAAAACAAACAAGTGAGCAAAATATGATAAAAAACATTGAAATAAAAAACACACTGACAGTAACCAGAGGGGAGGGGTTAGGAGGATAAGGGGGGGAAATAGGGGAAAGGGTCATCAAGGAACATGTACGAAGGACACATGGACAAAGACAACTTGTGGGGAGGAGGATTGAGGGTGGGAGATGGGGGTAGGTGGGCTGGGAGAGAGTGGTGGTGGGAGGAAATGGGGACAACTGTACTTGAACAATATAAATAAATAAATAAATAAATAAATAAACCTAAGCAACACAAAATAGTTATGCAAAAGAAATGCTATGTGTTACAGATTCTAAGGCATATATTTTTCCACATCTTAATCTCTGAGATAGAATGAATCTTAATAATAAAAAAGACTGTATTTATTAACAAAATAAATCAATTACCAATAACCTTCCAAAATAGAAAGAACCAGGCCCAATGGATTCACTGGTGAATTTCAGCAAACATTTAAGAAAGAAATTATATCAATTCCCGACATTCACATCCACAAAACAGAATTAGAGGGAATTTTTCAAATTCATTCTGTGAGGCCAGCTTTCCCCTAATAACAAAAGCAGACAAAGGCATAACCAGAAGGAAAAACTACATACTAGTATCTCTCATGAACACAAATACAAAAATATTCAACAAAATATTAGCAAATTGAATCCAACAATGTTTGGAAAAATTATGTACAACCACCAGGAGGGATTTATCCCAGGTATGTTAGGTAGGTAAATGTTAGAAAATCGATTAATGTAATCTATCATATCAGTAGGATACAGAAGAAAAATTGTATAATTATATAGATAGATGTAGAAAAGCACGTGACCAAATCCAAAACCCATTTATGACAACAACTATTCAGAAACTAAGAATAGGAAGGCAATTTCCTCAATTTGATAAAGAACATCTACAAAGGACTCACAGTTAACCTCATTTTTATGGTGAGAAACTAGATACTATCCTGCTAAGATCAGGAACAAGCTAGCATGTCTGCCCTCACTGCTTTTATTCAGCATTGTACTGGAAATCCCAGCTAATGCAATAAAAGAAGAAAAGGAAATAAAAGGTATACTGATTATGAAGAAATAAAAATGTCTTTGCTTGCAAGTGACATGATTATGTAGAAAATCCAAAGAATTGACAACTCCTGAAACTAATAAGCAATTTATAGCAAGGTTGCAAAATGCAAAGTTAATACACAAAAGTCAATTATTTTCTTGTATTCCAACAATGAACAATTGGATTTAAAATTAAAAATATAGTACAATTTATATTAGCACAGAAAAAAGAAATATGTGTATAAGTGCAACCCAAAAGTACATATGAAGATCTATATGAAGAACACTCATGGGGAAAAATAAACAAACATCTAGATAAATATATGGTATTCTATGTGGAAGACTCAATATTGTGAAGATGTAAGTTCTTCCGAATTTGATGGACAGATATATAGATTCAATTCAATCCCACTCAAAATCTCAACAAGTTATTTTGAGGCTATTGACAAACTCATTGTAAAATTTATATGGAAAGGCAAAAGGCCCAAAATAGCTAACATAGTATTGAAAGAAAAGAACAAAGTCAGAGAACTGACACTATCTGAATGCAAAACATTATATAAAGTTACACTAATGAAGACAGTGTGGGGCTGGTGAAAGAATGGACTCATTAATTCATGGAACTGAATAAAGAGCCTGGACAGACCCACATAAATACAGTCAACTGACCTTGGGCAAAGGAACAAAGGCAATTAATTGAGGAAGCTTAGTCTTCTCAGCAAATGATATTGGAACATCCGGATATCCACATGCAAAAAATGATTCTAGACACAAAGCTTCAATGTTTCATCAGAATTAACTTGAAAATGTTCGGAGCCCTAAAATTCAACCACAAAACAAAAAGACCTCTAGAAAATAATGTAGGAGAAAATCTAGGTGATTTTGTTTTCACAATGATTTTTTGGATACAAAACCAAAATCATGAGCCATGAATGAAAAAAAAATTGGTAAGTTTGATTTTAGTGAAATTAAAACTTCTGGTCTGTGAAAGACATTGATCTGAGAATGTAGAGACAGCTCAGATACTGGAGAAAATATTTTAAAACATGTATCTGATAATGTACTAGAATCCAAAGTAAAGAACTTTTAACCCCCCCAACCCCCCCCCAAAAAAAAACTACCCAATTAAAACATGCACAGAACAGCTGAACAGGCACCTCAGCAAAGAAATGATACAGATGGAAAGTCAACATAAAACACTCACATTCGTATGTTATCCAGGAAGTACAAATTAAAACACCTATTAGAATGGCTAAAATTCAAATCACTACAAATACCAAATGCTCATGAGGAGCATCAGAAACTCTTTATCATTGCTGGTGGGAATGCAAACTGATACAGCCACTTTGGAAGACAATTTTGCAGTTTCTTACAACACTACACATAGCAATTGTACTCCCTGGAACTTACCCAACGGGGATGAATACTTATATTGGCACCAAAACCTGCATGGGAATGTCCACAGCAGCTCCACTTATAATGTCAAAACTTGGGGGCAACCAAGAAGTTCTTCAATAGGTGAATGGAAAAACACAATCTGGTCCATCCATACACTGGCATCTTATTCAGTGGTAAAGGAAAAACGAACTATCAAGGCACAAAAAGACATGAAGGAACTTAAGTGTCTCTTTCTATGTGAAAGAAGCCAATGTGAAAGGGCTATAGAACTATAAAACTTCCAGAAGATAACATAGGAGAAGATCTAGCTGGCCTTGGATTATGCTTTCTTTGTTTAATAAGAGATCAGTTTATAGATAATAGTATGGGACAGATGGAGAATTTTCCCAGGCCTGAAGTGATGAGCTTCTCAGGAATAGACCAACAGACGGGAGTGACCCAGATAGACAAGCAGACAGATAGAGGGACAGAGAAACAAAGTTAAATGGTAAAGAGGCCTGGATCCAAGCCCTGCTTTAGCACCTGTATCTGGGCTTCAGATCCAGCTCTGTCCTGGAAAGCCAGGGGATAAACAAGGCTGGCAGAGGCCTCAGTTCTTGTAGGGTGCCCTTGCTCACTGTCTCCTGTTCCCCAGCTGGCTGGGATCTTTGGCAAGTGTTATTTCCAGGGTTAGGAAAGCTTGGTCTGGGGCTGAGGGGACAGGCGATCAAGGCTCTCAGAGGCTCCCTGAGTGTTGTCGGGTTAGGAGCAGCACAGTGGGGAATCTAGTCAGGCACCAGGCACCTGGGTGGGGCACAGTTCAGCTGGGCCCCTGTGTCCAGGGCAGCCCCCCCACCACTCCTGCCTGCCATACCAACATGGTCCAATAAATACAACTTCAGGTATGAGTAACTATATCAGCTTCTGGGAAAGGTAAAACTACAAATACAGTAAAACAGATCAGTGGTTGCCTGGGGTGTTGAGGAGGCAGGGAGAGATGACTAGGTTGAGCACAGGGTAATTTGAGGGCAGTGACACCTTTCCGTGTGAAACTCTGGATATACTTATGTCATTATACATTCGTGAAAACCCATAGAACATACAGCAGAAAAGGTGAACCCAAACATAAACTATGGACTTTAATTAATTAATAATAAAACATTAACATTGGCTCATCAGTCATAACAAGTGGACCACAATGATGCAAGGTGTTAGTAATAGTGGGAACTTGCATTTGCCACTATTACTAATAGTGGCAAATGCAAGGGGATCTATGAGAGCTGTCTGCATGCTGCTCTGTTTCTCTGTAAATCTAAAACTGCTAAAAAATAAAGTCTTTTAATTAAAAGCAACAAAAATATACACAGGACAGCACTGATATTCAATTTTCCTTATTTGCTTTGATTCACTTAATTGCTTAATTAGTTGAAAACCCACAAATGTCTCATCCATTTCAATGCCAATTAAAACAATTACTAAATGATCACTTGGTCCTCTAAACACATTTACTCACTCTCCTCCTTTCCCTATTCCCATCACACTTTCTAATTTTAGATATTTTAAAAAGTCAGGTGGCATATCAGCAATTTGCCTGATCAGAGGCAAGAGTGATCAAAGTACCAGGTATATTAAGGTATCAAAGGAAGCACTTAAGAACCCAATTAATAATAACAAGTTTCTCCAACTAGGCCCCAAAGCACAGCTAATAAGAATGTCCTTCCAATGGTAAAAAGCTTCTTCAAGATTTCTCTCCCCTGCCCCTTTCTTCTGTGTCTTATCACACTCTCCCTCCCTGTGCTCTAGCCACAGGCTCCCCTGCCAGTCCCCCTAAACACTGGGGACACTCTGCACCTGGAGCTTTGCACCATTTCTTCTCTCTGTGTGAACTGTTCTGCCACCTGCAGTTCATACTTGCATGGCTCACTCTCTCACCTCCAAGTGTTAGCTCAAAGTTTATATTCTTCATGTGGCTCACTCCGACTGCAGTTTAGAAAATGAGGCCATACCCAGCTCCAAGAATCCTCTCACTCCACTTTGTTACAAGGTCTTGTTTTTTTTTTTTTTCCATGTATTGAATTTACTGGGGTTGTATTAGTTAATAAAATTATATAGGTTTCAAGTATACAATTCTACAATACATCATCTGTATGTTGTACTGTGTGTTCACCACCCAAAGTCAAGTCTCTTTCTGTCACCATTTGTCCCCCCTTTATCCTCTTCTACCTTGCCCACCCCGATTTCCCTCTAATAATCACTGTGCTGTTGTTTGTGTCGATGAGGTTTTTTTTTTCCGTAATCCCTTTACCTTTTTCATTCAGCTCCCCAACTCCCCCTTCCATCTAATAGATGTCAGCCTGTTCTGTGTATCTATGAGTCTGTTTCTATTTTGTTTGTTTATTTTGTTCATTAGATTCCCTGTATAAGTGAAATCACATGGTATTTGTCTTTCCCTGACTGGCTTATTTCACTGAGCAGAATACTCTCCAGGTCCATCCATGCTGTTTCAAAGGGTAAGTTTTTCTTCTTTTTTATGGTCCAGTAGTATTTCATTGTGTATATATACCACAGCTTTTTCTCCACTCATCTTCTCATGAGCACTTGGGCTGCTTCCGTATCTTGAGTATTGGAAATAACGTGATAATGAACACAGGCAAGCATGTATTCTTTCGAATTAGTGTTTTGGTGGTTTCTTCAGATATATTCCCAGAAATGGAATTGCTGAGTCATTAAAGTAGATCCATTTTTAATTTTTTGAGGTAACTCCACACTATTTTCCACCGTGGTTGTACCAATCTGCATTCCTACCCACAGGGCACAAGTGTTCCCTTTTCACCACATTCTCGACAAAATTAATTGTTTGCTGATTTTTTGATGGTAAGTATTGTGATAGGTGTGAGATGATATCTCATTGTGGTTTTAATTTGCATTTCTCTGATGATTAGTGATGTTGAACATCTTTTTATATGTCTATAGGCCCTCTGTATGTCCTCAGAAAAGTGTTTATTCAGGTCCTTTGCTCATTTTTAATTGGATTGTTTCTTTAGTGTTTGGTTGCATACATTCCTTATAAATTGTGGCTCTTAACCCCTTATCAGATGTATTGGTGAACAGGTTCTCCCATTAGTAGATTGTCTTTTCATTTTGTTGATGGTTTTCTTTGCTGTGCAAAAGCTTTTTGGTTTGGTGCAGTCCTATTTGTTTAGTTTTACTTTTGTTTCCCTTGTTACACAGTCTTTAGAATGACTACTCAGCTTATTCATTTATCACATTTCCTGCTTATTGTCTCCTTCCCTCATTATAATGTAAATTCTGTGAGGGCAGGGAGTTTGTCTGTTTTAATTATGTATCCTAAATGTTTAGAACACTGCCATGTACATAATAGATGCTCAGTAAACATTTACTAAAGAATGGAAGAATGGAAAAGTTAACAATTTAAGAACTTCCAGTTTTTGAAGGACTTTGGAAACCCTTCTTTCCAAAAACTTCATAGAGGCCTAGTCAATAATGGAAGCAGAAATAGAATCTCATGTTTCTCATTGTGCAATTTCTTTTTGTGTTTTCATTGTGTAATTTCTACCTTAGCGAATTTATTTTATTTGAAAAAGCAATGTATCTTCTTATAAAAGTCAGGATTACTCAGGAAAGGCAGTGAGAGTTAGTAATGCTCTAATCATTATGTTGATAAATAATTACTTGTCCGCACTAAAACATCACCTGAGCTTTCTTTCTGAGTTTGGAGGTCACTGAATTAAAAATAAGCTATGGGTCTTAAAATAAGAAACCCAACATAGGTAATTATCCAGCCATGTAATATGAAAAACAGACATTTACTGAAGAAGATACAAGATCCAAGAAACATTGTACACTGGGCAATGACACCTCAGTCCCCTTCAAAGTAGGCACCTCGGGACCTCACATAGTTCTCCCAATCGCCATCAGCTCCCCCATTGTATTTTCCTGAATCTCATCAACAGTCTGAAATCTCTTCATCTATCAAACATGGTTTTAGTTTTGGGAAAAGTCAGAAGTCACAGGGAGCCGATCTGGGCTGTAGTGGGGATGAGTCACCTGGGTGACTTGATGTTTCACCAAAAAACTCTGCACGAGACGTGATGCATGAGTGAGTGTGTTGTCATGATGAAGCTGTCAATCACCAGTTGCCCATAGCTGCAGCCTTCTGAATCATCCAATAGTTTCCCTGGAGGAATGTTCAAGCTTAGCACAAAATGTTATGCATATTTTTTGCTCTACTCACTCAGTCACTTTGAATGGACAGCCACACAGTCCACATGCTCACTCAACAGCTTCTACTGACCCCACTGACAAGTAGAGTGGAGTTATCATTGCTCACACATGCATGTTCCAGGCCACTTTCCCTGGCTGCCAGATTACATCGATGTCACCCAAACCATTCTCATTATATTTATTATGGTTGGACTTTTTACAGACAGACCTCATATATCTGATACACATTAATATTTGTATATGTGATTTTACACATATACATGATTTTACATATATATAAACTTAGAAAAATCAGAACATAAATTGAAGGACAATCTATATGCTCTATCTTTAAAGGTTGAAGAAATATTTCATTCTTTTTTTTCTTTTATTTGAGATGGGAGATAAAGAATACCAGTTTGTTCTCTAGTATCTCAAAGCAAATTCAATGAGTTTATTCAGATGAAATCCCTGCCCAAACTATAAAAAACTACCCAAAGGTGGTTGGTGACTATATGTGGCATAGCAAGGCATTTCTGGTCATATCTATAATATTTTAAAAGCATAAAAACAGGGGGGAGGAAGGTAGGGTAGACTGGGGTGGTGGGGAGGGGTGGGGGTAAAAGGCAGAAAACTGTACTTGAGCAGCAATAAGAAATGTGAAAAAGATAAATAAAAATACTTCAAATAACCTTAAAAAAAGACAAAACTTCCCTTTAGAGTTTAACCTACCTAGCAATAAGAAGGCTGAACTTAAACTGGGGCTAGGATCCAGATTCTAATCCTGGTTCTGAAAATACTAATTGGATGTTTTATTCTAAGCTATTCATCTCTTCAAACCTTGATTCCTCCTCTATTGAATGGAAGACATATTAATAGCTACCTGATTAATTTTAAATAAATATAATGCATATAAAGTAAGTACCAACAATAATTACATGTCATTATTATTATTCATGTGCATGCTGTTACATATCATTTATTATCTATTTTGAAAAAAGAGTTAATATAGTACAATCAGTTATGTTAATAACTGGGTGATTTCATCATGAGTTGACAATTTTTGTAGGATTAAAAAGTAATTTCAGGGTACAATTTCAGGCTTATCAGGTTTTTAAAAAAGCATAATTACTCTCATTAAATAAGGGAAATGAGACCAGAGAATCTTAGAAACTTTTAAAGTTTCCAGTCATTAGTAACTTAGAAAGCTGAGTCTAGGACAAAGGTTTCCTGACTTCCAGTTAATTGCCTCTGCTGACCACCACTGGGTTTGCAATAAACATCCCTGGGTAAATCAGAGGAGGAAGCGCTAAGGAAAACTACAGCTACTATGAATGTGGAAATTGAAATGACATTTGTATTTAGCTCTACAACATTAACCTCACATTCTTTGAAAGAGGCAGACTATTTAGAAGTAATCAGAAATAAAACACCAACCAAAGGTTTCTTAATAGAATGACCTGTGTAGCATTCAGTATTAGCCTGATATTTACGTGTTTTTCTCCCAGCTAATAATAGCATTGTATAGACCGCATTCAAAATGCCCTCAAAATACCTTCCCTCAAAAAGAAGAAAAAATTAGATGGCAAAACAGCAAATAGAAAAAAAAATGGAACAGTGAGTTGATTTATTTTTCTTTTAGCACATTCCACAAAATTAAAATATTTGAAAAACTGATTTCTAGTTCTGATGGCTAGCTGAAAACAAATGCTACCTATACTCCTCAAGAATGTTCCACTGAAAAGACAGGACAAAACAACTAAATTCGCAGACCCACTGGAAAGTCAAGGGCATAGCTACCAACATACAAATACAAGAACTTTCTGACAGTTTTGAACTAAGTGGAAACTGATGAAAATATGTAAACAAACCTGAGGAACTTGCAAATACCTGTAAGTGAACAAAAGACCAACTAGATAAGTGACTGTTCTCATCAGAATTCTGGAACAACTCAAGAGGATGGAGAGCATAAAGAAGGAGCTGCGAACGGGTCACCAGCTAGTAGTTTCCACAAAAGAGTCTATAAAACGTCAGGTGAATCCCTTGTGTGAGGAGTTGCTGACCTGGTATTCATATCTAGAACACACAGAGTCGGGAAGTACTGCTGAAGTGGGAGATCTGACACGAGAGTCCCCACGAGTGAGCCCTGGGACCAGCGGAATGGGGGTGTGTGCCTCGTGACTGCTGCAAAGTACTCATTCCTCCCTCAACACATAAACAAGCTACGCATGCAAGTCAATGGAAATGCAGGCCCCCCTTTACACCAGAGCAGCACAAAACCAGAGATCTTGATTCAGAATGGGTATGCACTGTTAGGGGAATGAAACTTCTAACTTGCTTGGAGGAAACTTTTAGATAGATAGAGAGATAGACAGACAGATAGATAGATAGATATAGATACATAAATTTACACTCATAAATATATACAATACAAAACCAATGGTAAGTACCCAAACAGGTGAGGAAAATTCTAAGAGAGACATTAAATTGAACAGAATACTAATAGAACACCTTGAGGAAGGCTGGTAATAGAAAAAATGGGTCAATAAATAAATAAATATAAGTAATTCCTTTGAGAGATTTGGGTGTCCATTATATCTATAAAATAAAACTGGATAGTAAGAAAAAGAAGCATTCAGAGTTCTTGGAAATTAACAACATGATTACTAAAACCAAACTCCAGAGATGAACTGAATAGCAGAATCAACACAGATTAAGTACCAAAGAGTGACCTGGACAACTGAACCAAGTGATCACACTATAGTGCCAGAGGACAAAGGGATGAAAACTTTGAGAATATGTGTTAGGGGACAGCAAGGACAGATCCAGAAATTTACACAGCTAATAGATTTTCCAGAAGGAGATAATCACATAACTTACAGATGAAAACCTCGTGGTGGTAAAAAGTGATGAGGGCCCATCAAATTTCCAGGAGAACTCCAGGAATCAAAAAAAATTTACTCCCTTCCTAAGAGAAAAGTAGGATATGTAAAAATCCTGGAGGAGAAATAAGCACAGACATCTGCCTTCTATAAAGTAGGCAGATAATGGATATTTGAATACAATGCAGCAGTGCCTTCAATAATTTAAGGAAAAATAATTTTGAACCTAGAAGTTCATACCCAATCAAGCTATCTTTCCAATGTGGGTACATAGTAGGTTTTCTTCAATCAATAAGGAACTCAAAAAGCTTACCACCCATGCATGTATTAATTCTGAAATGTGTATGAACAAAGCATGTTTTATGGGCTGAAGGTGCCTGCTCCAGGGTGCATATGTTGAACCCCAAACCCCAGTACTTTAAAATGTGACTGCATTTAGAGACAGGACCTAAAAAGAGATGGTTAAATTAAAATGAGGCCATTAAGGTGGTCCCCAATTTAATTTTACTGGTGTTCTCATAAACAGAGAAAGTTTAGACACAAGAAGAGATATATCAGAGATGCACACACAGAGAGGAAAATTCATGTAAGGCCATGGTCAGAAGGCTACCATCGGCTAGCCAAGGAAGGAGAACTCAGAAGAAATCAAACCTGTCTACACATTGATCTTGGACAGGTAGTATCCAGAACTGTGAGAAAATAAATTTCTATTGTTTAAGCCACCCAGTCTATGGCATTTTGTTATGGCAGCCCTAACAGACTAATAGACATATCAAACAAAAATAATTTAATATAGCAATTGATAAAAGAATTGATATAGGAATTGATAAAGACCAGTGAGCAAAGATAACTGTAAATGTTTTACTTGATGATAATACATTGGTGAGGCATTTCAAAGAATGTGATGGGCAAGAGAGTAGATGAATTATTTATGCCCCCTATGTGCCAGCACATTTTAATAAGACAGAACTGTTTGGGAGGGTAAGCCAGATCAATAAAGCCTTGCCATTGGTCTTTTTTTTATTTATGGGTGGGTTGGAAGTATGTAATTAATTTTCAATGATAGTGGATAAATATTTTTAAAGAGTTTACTAACAATTAAGTATTTACTTCAGAAAAAGAGACAGAACAATTAAAATTTATGAATACCAGGAATAAGCAACAACAAAGATATCCAACCAACCCAAGTAAAGACATAAAAAGGGAAAAATAATGAAACAAAAAATACATATAGAAATTATATAAAAATAGGTTTCCATTTTTTAAACATTTTTTAAATTCTCACTAGGGGATATGTTTATTGATTTTAGGGGGGCAGCAGAGAGAGACAGGGAGAGACACAGAGACAGACAGAGAGAGACAGAGAAACACTGACTAGTTGCCTCCCTTGCATGCTCCAATGGGGGCTTGAACCCTCAACCTATGTATGTACCCTGTCTGGGAATTGAAATTGTGACCCTTTGGTGTAACGGGGATGATGCTCCAACCAAATGAGCCACAGAATTGACTTATAAAAAACAGAAACTCAGATTACAGCAAAGATAATCCAGGCAACATACTGTTTATAACTGACACAATTAAAACCAAATACCATGGAATATTAAAAATAAAGAAATAAGTAAAATATTAAGAACATTATTTTAAAAATGGTAAGAACATGCATGCTATTAACAGATAAAAAGATTTCAGGAAAAGTATAGAGGAATATTTAATATTGATAAAAGTTATAATTCCCCAAAAAGATACAGCTGCCTTGAATCTTTATGCATTGAACAGTATAGCTTTGAACTATGAAGGGCTGAGACTGATGAAAACAAAAAGACAAACTGAGACTGGCAATTTTACTGGAGAAATTTAAAACACCTTTTTCCTAAATTGACAAAGATAATAGTGAGAAAGCAGGTAGAGGATTATGATTTATTACTGTGTTTCTATTATTTTTCAATGCACGTATCTTCTTGAATCAAACTGAAAAGCAATCATTCTATCACACAGCAGGAGAAAATTTACAAATGCATATATCAGTTGAATATGTAACAATGAAAGCATGTCAAATCAACAGGGGGAGGACCCAGTACTAAATCAATGGTGGTGGAGGAACTGTTTGCTAGCAAACAGCAAAAATTATGAGTTTCTAACTTCTCACCATACGCACACAAAATAAATTATAAGTGAATTAATTACTTAAATGTAGAAGTCACAATTGTTTAAAGCTAAAATTAATAAGAATATATACATTTATATTTTATGGCAGGAAAGTACTTCCTAAACAAAGAATTAAAGTCAGAATCTATAAGAAAAGATAGATTAACAAATTTCATGAAATAAAATTGTAGAGAAAAGTTCCTCTATTGGAATATGGTGATTTTAAAAACTTTTTGAGATGTCTATCAGCTTAGAATGCACACTTCTAATCGGAGCTGGTTTTTGGTTTTCTCTCAAGGTGACTTTGCACCTGGACCATTTGTCGGAATGCATGAGAAATACCTTCTTTTGCAAATTCCCATGTCTGTGTCTTAAAACTGTGTCATGATTTTAATTTTTAGCAGCATAACTCTTTAACTTGAGGTCACTTTTCCTTTTCAACTTTTATTATATTCTAAAGGAAGTCTGTTTTGAAGGTCAAATCAGATTAGCTCCTTTTCTTGAGTGTCAGCCTTTCTATTTCATGTGGTGCCTCCCATCCCGCTTAATTTATAATTTAGTGGCAAATTACAGTAGTATTTTTACCACCCTAGGGTTTGCTTTTTCCATTTTCTACAATGGGAGATAACACAGCACACTCAGCATAGTCTGCTTTACTTGTGCTATCAAAGTATCGCTGCTGTCAAGATCCACACACCCACCTTTGCTAAGCTGTTAACATAAGCCCTTGATTCACGTTGTGATAGATGCTGGCTGCGCGTCTGACGCGCTCTCCAAGGTGAAGCCGGTTGCAAGGTCTGTCTGTCATGTAATCCACCTCGCAAAGTAAACGCTTGCCACAGCCGGTACAACCTCACCTCTCTCTCCTATTTAACAGGGCCTATCAGATTAAAATATGGGAAACTAATATTATATTGAAGAAAATCTTGACTCTAGTCTCAAAAAGGGATAAAAATCACTAAAAAACACCGGTTCATTTTAACTGTTGTTACTGCCCATTACTTGTGTTACATCTTACAAATGATTGCAATGCACACATTTGTGTGTGTGGCATGTTGAGAACTACTGTCCCAGTACATTGCTTCCCATATTTCTGCTTAAAAATACATGAAATACTCAATTTTGAGTGTCATCTAAATCTTCTGAAAGTCTGTGTAGAGGGGAGAACTGTGCTGGGTAGGCTCAACAACTCCTACACATGTCTCTACCATTTTTTTGCCCGGGGATATTGCATATACTATTGTTTCCTCTCTTAAACACAATCTACTATTATTTTCAAAAGCTGCCCTTGGTACACTGTGTGCCTGCCACCACTTATGAAAACAATGACCCTGAAGTTTAGCATAAACAGGAGTAAAAGAGAACTGGTTGTCTGGAAAAGCAGTAAAAATATACTTTTGAAAAAGAACAAAATTACAAATGGAACAGTGATGGTGCCTTTCACCAACTCTCATACTGTAACATCATGGAAATGCATTTTAAAATTAAGCATTAATAATACAAAGAAAGAATAAAACAAAATAATTGGGTTGTAAATTGCCTTAAGGATATATCTGCAAACAAGTACCTATTTAATTTTTAATACATATTTTATAAATGTAACAAACATTTACAATATTTTTTCTCTTTTGAAACAACATTTTCCACCACTTTTCTTTTTGCCCAACACAGGCCTGGGTCATTTATGCTGCACAAGCAGCACATTATGAAATGGGCCAGCTCTTCAGGAATGTGGCACATTTCATGGTCATAGTCAGAGACTTCTGGGCAAGTTGTTAACAGAGGTTATCATTTTATAAGTTATTCTCCACTGCTCCAAGTGGTAAATAGTGCCCTGATTAAGTTAATATAACAGTAAAATTTATTTCCTTTGTTACTAGGAACTGTTTATTTACTCTACTTCATTGATTCATTATTCAGTTATTTATCATGATCATATGATAATATATAGGTGGTGAGGGTAGGTGCTGACTGGCGTATCAGTGTCCTTCCTAGAATATCTTAAAGTCCCTGGACATCGCTAGTGCAATGTGACTCTGCTCCACGCCTGAGAAGGCCCATGGTGATTTTGCATTTAAGAAACAAGGCGGGAATGGGATGAGACTCTTCCTCCTCCGCCAGACTTCTTATTCCAAAGCTCAGGGGTCTCGGAGCATTAGCTGGAATAAATAGAATTTCCTCCTCATTAGCATACAGACAGCCACCTCCTGGAAGGTCTGACTGGTCTAATAGGAAATCTGTAAGTCTATTTTTTTTTCCATCAGTTTAACGAAGAGGATGTGGTCTTGTTGGCTCTTATCCTTGAACTGCTCCCTCAATAGTTAATCATTAAGAGCTGTGGAACAAAAAAAGTAAATGGTTTTTCACATAGGCAATTATAGGTAAAACAAATGCCTACAGCATCCCACATACAACTTCACACAAACCACACCTCTGGGGACCTATCTCACTATTTAAATTACCATTATGCATTGTTTGTTTTCTGTCAAACCTGCAATTCAAACTTAAATTATTGTGAAAACTACCATAGGTAGAATGAAAAATATGGGAAGTATCTCTTAAAAACTAGGTTTCAGTAACTATTGGTAAGGGGTTATTTTGAATAATAAAAATAAAGAAAATAAAGTGTGCCATAAAAATAGCCATCCAGTTCTGAGAGGCAGTACAGCAGGCCGGAGCCAGTGGCTCTGGGGACCCCCAGGCCTGCCCCCTCCTAGATCTATATGACTTTGAAGAAGTTCCTGAAGCTTCCCCTGTCTTATTTTCCTTATCTGTTAAAATGTAGATAATATTAGTGCTTGCTTCATTGGATGATGTGAGGGTCAGACCAATCAATGAATGTAAAGCACTTGCCACAGTGCATGGCATGTAGTACTCATGCTATTCTCGAGGGTTTTTTTTCCTGCTCTTACTATCTTCTTAAGCATCACACTAAAACAAAACACACAAAATAAAATAACTCTCACAAGTACCAGACCACATAAATAATGACTTCCTGAACTGAAAAATTACATGGCAAATTCTATAGGTTTTAGCAGAAATTATTTAGGTCTAAAAATCCCTAACTCTGTCTAAGCCAGAGACCATTTCAACATGGCAGGCTAACTTCTGAAATATGAAACCCACTTAGGTTTATGAATTCCTCTGTTATCACTGAAGGCAGTTTTAGTTAGTTGGTCATTTTTTTTCCTGAGCAATTAGAAATTTCTATAAACTTCAAAACAACATTATAAAAGTATTAATTATTAAAGTTACCTACATTCCTTTTTATATCTAAAAAATGAGTCTTGAGTAATTAAAAGATATTAGTCATTTTTAGAGAAATGCTTTTGTCCTGTGTCAAACTTTAATTCTTCTCATAGACTTTAACTGACATGAATTGGCATTAAATATTGAAACAAGATGACCAACTGGAACTAAATAATCCCATGTGAAATTCATTTGGTTCACTTAAGGCTTTCTTGGCAATATGGATCAAAAAGTAACCAGCACCATTTTAGGGAGTGCCTTTAATTTTATATGTAGGTAGGTAATTGAAATACAGAGAGAAACTGACCTAGAAAATAAAGTATTTTATTAAATAATGTGTATATTAGCATTGTTCTATAATTTCCTGAGCCTTTGAATTACAGCGTATTGATGCCTGCATGAACGTTTTATTATTCTGAATATTATTAATTTACCATCAGGCCACCCAGGTTCCATAAAGCATTTGCCTTCTTTGTGTAACTCTGTACTTTGCAGGCTGGGACAAATCTGAATTGTTTGGCTTTTGATCCCCCAAAGTAATAGAAATATTATCATTGAATTTCACTTTGATTTGTCCACTATACAAGCCTTCTTTGACTATGTTAGCTTTATATGATACCCTTCAGTAGTATACTAATAAAATTAAAGCATGCTTTATTTAGAAAATAATCTTAATATGTCAATGAAGATCTACGTCTTGCTCATTATATAAAAATTGCTTTGCAGTTTATCCTTATACCCCACTTTAAACCAAGCCCTATCTTCTCTGCCCAAACCCCTGGAAATTGTCTAACTTGTCTTCCTGTTTCACTTCCATTTCTGGCCTCCTCCTGCCCACAGCACCCATCCCTTTTCCATATAACAGCCAGGCAGATATTTTAAATTTTCAAATAAGGTTATGTTATTGCACAATTTAACACTCTCTGCTATGGGTTGAATGTGTCTTCTCAACTTCATATGGTGAAGCGCTAAAACCCAATGTTTTAATTTGGGGAGGTGGGACTTTAGGTGGTAATTAATTAGGTAATGAGGGGGAAGTCCCCATGAATGGGATCCTTATAAGAAGAAACCCAAGAGAGATGATCTCCCTCTGCCAGGTGAGCACAGAGTGAGAAGGCAGCCTTCAGCAAATGGCAAAGAGTGTCCACAACACAGACTGAACTGGCAGATATGTTGATCTTGGACTTTTCAGCTCCCAGGACTGTGAAATAGAAATTTCTGTTGTTTAAGCCACCCAGTCCATGATAATTTGCTCTAGCTGTCCAAGCTCATCAAGACACTCTCCAATGACTTCACATAGTTCTGAGAACAAAGAATTCACCATCACTACAAGACCCTACATGAGCTGGGTCCTGCCTATTTTCTCCCTCCCAATCTCTCTCTCTCTCTCTCTCTCTCTCTCTCTCCCTCTCTCTCCCTCTCTCTCCCTCTCTCTCCCTCTCTCTCCCTCTCTCTCTTTCTCCTATTTTATTCCAGCTATACTGGCCCACCTTTGAACATTTTTATTAGTGTGCTCCCTCTGCCTAGAGCATTCTCACTCCTGATGTTCACAAGGCTGGCTCTGAATCTAAATTCAAACATCATCCTTCTCAGAGAGGATTCTTTACATTCACTATAAATTAACACACTTTAGCAGACCCTAAGTAGTTTTTAACACCAAAAAACTGTTTTATTTGCTTTAGGATATTGTATCACAAATTGAAGTTTTCATATTTGTGTGTACTTTTTTAAAGTTGTTTTCTGTCTTTACCTACTAGTGTGTAGTTTTTAATAAGTTAATGTAAGAAGAACAAATTTAAACTGACTGATACTGACTCAAAAATTTTCATTGTTTTACAAGTTAATATCTTCAAAAATTTGTGTTTTCTTTGTTGGGGGCACTAATATCATACAGGACCAAACTAGAAAATATAAGCTAACATGAGGTCTGTCCAGAAAGTATCCAGGCATGCACTATGAAAAAGACCTTTATTGAAGAAGATACAAGATACAAGAAACATTGTACACAGGACAATGACACTTCTGTTTCCTTCAAAGTAGGCAACTTGGGATCTCACACAGTTCTCCCCTTCACCATCAGCTTCCCTGCCATATTTTTCTGAATCTCATTGATGGAATGAAATCTCTTCCCTTTCAAAGGTGATTTTAGTTTGGAGAAAAGCCAGAAGTCACAAGGTGCCAAATTTGGGCTGTAGGGGGGCTGAGTCACCTGCATGATTTGATGTTTTGCCAAAAACCTCTTCACAAGACATGATATATGAGTGGCTGCATTGTCATGATGAAGCTGCCAATCACCAGTTGCCCATAGCTGTGGCCTTCTGAATCATCCAAATAATTTCTATGGAGGAATGTTCAAGCTTAATGCAAAATTTGATGCAGATTAATTGCTCTACTTGCTCAGTCATTTTGAATATGATGACATACAGTTCACATACTCACTCAAGGGTGCCTACCACCTCCACTGACTGGTACAGTGAAGTCTTCATTGTTCACACATGCACATTCCAGTCTACTCTCCTTGGCTACCAGGTTACATGGATGGCTTGTTATACTAATAATAGCTGGACTTTTTCCAGAGAGACCTTGTATTTCAAAAATAGAGGAAAATTAACATAGGGAATTGATTATAACATTTATTGGAGAGATGAGAAAGCACCAAGGAATTTATGAGACAATAGGCCAATATGTACAGGAAGATGATTCTACTCCTAAAACTTGAGGATTAAAAGGAAGTAGTCATTGAAACTGAGTTGCTAGAGAAGCTGGAATTTGGCCGGTATACTTGTAAAAGTTAATAGTAAGGAGCCAGCGCCTATCTAAGGGAAACTGCGTTACTGATGAGATGCAGTGAAAAACTCAGCCCAAAACACAGACAGAGGAGGAAGGTTTGTCTTCTTTTCCTGACCTTAGGTCTTTGGCCAGTGCCTTCCCTTGGCCAAATTTATCTATGAAAGCAGAGAGCAAAGGATCCTGGGGAGTGTAGTTCTCTGGGATACAGAATAGAGCAGGAAGTTCAGGCACTACACAGTACTTAACATAATTTCATAAAATTTGTGCTGGCAAGAAAGCACATTACCACAATCTACACTTTGAAATCTCTTTTGGGGATACCTTGCTATTTTTGTTGCCTCATAAACCCTCTACTATGGTATTTTCTGTGGTATTTTCTTAGATATTTTCTTTGCCATGTCCTTTCTAAAGGATTTATGTAATCACTGTAAGGAGCAGTTCTGGATTAGCACAGTTATACTACACCACATGCTCCAGAACCACACTTGCTATTTATTAACTCAAGAAGTCATCTGCTTATGGCGTGTCCTCGAGCAGTCTTTCAACCTTTTCAATTATGGAGACCCTTTAGGTACACATATTTTCTTATTAGAAAAGTAATACGTGTTAAACGTAAAAGTTATAAAATAAATAAGAGTAAAAATAATGAAAAAAATATTTTCTCCACCATCTAGAAATAATTAATCTTTTTTGTGTATATACTTCCATTTATTTCTTTTCTCATTTATGTGTATATATACACACAGATGTAGATATATAGATTAAAATAGACATATAGGGATAAACCAGTTTACACTAGAGCCCAGATAGGGAAGCATCTCCGTAGACGCTGTATGTCACCATGGCTAAAAGAAACTCCAACAAGAGGATGGGCAAGATGTCCTTGTATGCCTTCTTTGTGCAAATCTGCTGGGAAGAGCACAAGAGGAAACATCCAGACTCTTTTGTCAACTTTTCCAAATTCTCTAAGAGATGTTCAGAGAGATGGAAGACCATGTCTACAAAGGAAAAGTCAAAGTTCGAAAATATGGCAAAGAGTGACAAAGTCCACTATGATGGGAAGATAAAAAATTATGTTCCGCCCAAAGGTGATAGGAAAGGAAAGAAAAAAGATCCCAATGCTCCTGAAAGACCTCCATCTGCCTTCTTCCTGTTTTGTTCTGAACATACCCAAAGATCAAAAGTGAATGCCCTGGTTTATCCTCTAGGGACACTGAAAAACAAAATGGGTGAGATAGGGTCTGAAGAGTCAGCCAAGGATAAGGAACCATATGACCAAAAAGCAGCTAAGGTAAAGGAGAAGAATGAAAAGGATGTTGCTGCATACTGTGCCTAGGGCAAAAGTGAAGTGGGAAAGAAGGGACTGGCAGGCCAACAGGCTCAACGAAGAAGGACGAACCAGCAGATGAGGAGGAAGAAGAGGAAGAGGATAAGCAAGAGGAAGAGGATGAAGATTAAAAATAAAAGGCTATCTTGTAATGATGTGTGTGGACTATGTGTGTGCTCAGGCAACAGTTTTGCTAAGAATGTGAATTTAAGTGTGGCTCGATATTAGCTTCAGTATAAAAACTGTACAGATTTTTGTATAGCTGGTAAGATTCTTTGTAGGGAAAATATTTTTTTCAAAATGCAGGTTGTAGCTTTTGGAGGGTCTGCTACATACAGTTAGATTTTAAGGCTTTGGATATTAAATGTTTCTAAATAGTTAATGGTTTCCCTAATTTTTTGACTTATGTATGGTAGCACATCAAACTCGTAGGAATTGGTATCAATAGAAAATTTTGGGTTTTTTTAGAATGTTGCATTTTGTTTTATAAAAAATGTGTCATAAAATTATGTATATTAAAAAAGATATAGATATCCATACACACTAGTGAACTCAAAATTAGATATGTGTTTTAAATGGCATTCTAGAATACACATTTCTTAATTTCTGCTTTAGTTACTAATGAAATGTAAGCACTTCAATTTATCACTAATTCATTTACATAATTAATTTTTCCATAGTGTTTAATAGTAAAAGTGAATGTACTATATTTCACCAATTTCTAACATTTGGCATTCAAGTGGTTTAACATATTTGTTATTATGAACAATAGTGAGATAAAAAACTTTGTAAATAAAATATCATGCATGCCTATCTTTATTTTCTTATATTTCTAGATGTAGAATATTTTGATAACTAATATAAAAATTACAAAGATTTTAATTGCCAAAATGTTCTTCATTATTTCATTTGATAGCAATGAATATTTATTTCTCCAACCTATACCACTAATGCATATTTTTACTCATTTTATTCTTTTAAAATATATTTTTAATGTTAAAACATAAAGGTTCTTCCTCACCAGAATTCCAGATAATATTAGTTAGATGTTGGGTCTCTGTTATTTTAGAAAATACATGCACAAACATATGTTCTCAGATCTTTCATAAGGAGTGATCTGTCCACCAAATTTCTTCATGCCATAACTAACGAGAATCTATACAAATGAAACACATTTGTTGAAAACCCTGCTGTAGAAAATGTAGTAAAATATGACACTGATATACCCAACTTAGAGATTACAAGAAAGACAAAAGTTCCATGTGAGAGAAGAGCTTGTTGCTGGAGAGCCTCAATTTAAAGGCTAAAAGAGGGTTTTCTACTTCATTGGTTTACTCACATGGAAAAACATGGCACACTCGGGAAGTTTCTCAGGCTGGGAATAATGCAAGATTTTCCAGAGCAAGAGCTGAGAAAGTAAGACATGCCCCAGTTACTGTCCTCCATCAGTGATACAAAGATCCCTTATGAAAATAGTTTATCTTGGGTCTGCATATCCAAAGTTAGGACTTTTTCAGTAGCAAGAAATAAAGAGAGAATTTTTCAGGCCAAGAGGAATCCCAGGTTGAAGTAGAGAAGTCACCATTCTGTTTCTTCCTCTTTCTTTAGTTCTGAGTCCCTCTGTTTGTTAGTTTGTTTCTCAGATAAACTCGCTCCCTAATTGGAGTAAGACCATCCCCAATTGTCCCAAATCTAGCTACATCCTTGGTGCTTGTGATACATGCATGTGCACATGAGACAGAGACAGAGACAGAGACAGAGACAGAGAGAGAGAGAGAGAGAGATCAAATCAAATCCTTCCATTATCTGCATCAAATACTGAAGACTATGATTGGCCCTGGCTGACTCACACCTGTAAAGGTGGTAAAAGAAAGCCACAGTGACATCAGACCTACCCTGACAATTTGGAGTAAGAGAGGGCAATTTCACTGCAAAAAAAAGGGTGTCAGGCTGACTACCAATTGCCCTGGGCTATCCTTTCCAGTAGACCTCTCTGAGAACTGCCTAGGTTGTAAAAGCATTGCTGCACTTAACTGCTGCCCTCTGGTCAGAAAAACCAGCAATCACCAAAAGCAAGCCTTCAGAAATCAAGACTTAAGGCCAGCATTTGTATTTCAAAAGCTGTTTCCAGAAATGGAGAAAAGCGGTGGACTGTTCTATTTGGTAACTAAAGTAGCCAACTGTCTTGGTAAGCATTTAACATTCGAATTTGAATGAAACATTCAGTCTGTAACACTGACTGACAGCTGGTAAACAGCTGAAGGACGTTTGGATGCTCTTTTTGAGGAAAGAAGCAATGTATTTTTTAGAAAATGACTAAAATCTGTTTGCTTTTTTATTTTGATAGGTCTGTTGACCTTTCTATTTGTGTTTGCAACTAATAACAACTAACCATGACTAGTGTCCTCCTTGATCACAGCAATTTTTTAAAGAATTTCAGTAAAAATAATGTATTGTGGAGTCTTTAAGATCAGTGGTTATAAATTGCCCTTGATAAAATTCAGCATAAATAATAGGCTAACCTACCAAATATTCACATATTATATGTAAAAACAATAAAAATCCAGTATTTTCACATAATCCACATTTACTCACATGTACCTAAGTGGTTAAAAATGAATCTCTTTCTTTGTTGTTATTTTTGTCTTGTCTTTAGGAAAGCAAACATTTCCACAGGATCAGTGTAACTGCTCTATTTTTCCTTGCATGTTTATACTTTTACTTGATGAAAGCTCTCTTTTCTATCAATGGCTACAATTGAAAAGATCTTTTTCTCTTCCTTCCCCTTGAGTTTCCTTAGACTTCTCTGGGGAACTGCACAAAAGCTGAGAAACAATGGTGGGTAAGGAATATCAGATTTTTTAGTTCAGATTTTTTGATAATTGTAATTGTGGAAAATTAGTAAGTTCCCTTGAATCTCAGTTTCTTGATTGTAAATTTGGGAAAACTATACTACCTCATCAGGTGAGTGGGGGAATTAAAACTGCTAATGCACAAGAAGTTTATGTTGCATGGCCTGGAAGACGAAATCACTTAATGATAACAGTTATTGTTCACAAAGGACAATGCTTCAGTTACAGACAGAAATTCCAGCAACCAGTGATTGTACAATTTCAAGGGGATAACACTAGGTATGTGCTCTGATATACAATCTTTTAATTTGAAATCCAGATTTCAAAATTTATTGATGATGATTGAAAAGCTGATTGATTTTTCATAAAATGAAAAATATAAATGCAGTAACTTGTATTCTAAAAGACATTTGTGTTTGTTGCAAATTCTCATCTTAAGTTTGTTAAAAATGGAGCAGGCATGTTGTTTTTAGTGTGAACTAATATACACTTAAAATCTTAAATTTGCTTTGCCTTTATTTTGGACAAGAAAATTCTCTTTATCATTATCCCTCTCAGCACATTTCTTCATTGCCCCTAACCTGTTATTAAAAGATACATTATAATCTGCCCATACTCTTATATCTCTTGATAATCTTTTAACTAGCATGTGCCATAATTGAATTCAGGTGGGGGCCATGAATGAATGAATCTCAAATTAGGTTAGATGGATGACAGCACTGATTGTCGAATTCCCATTGCCAAGGGATCTTTGTCCCTTGGTTTTAAAGTCTATTTGTCACATATAAGTACTACTAAAAATGATACAAAAGATCAATGAATCCAACGTCTGGTTCTTTGAAAGGATAAATGAGATTGATAAACCTTTAACCAGGCTCATCAAGAAAAAAAGAGAAGGGACCCAAATAAATAAAATCAGGAATGAAAGAGGAAAACTAGCAATGGACACCAAAGAAATACAAAGGATTGTAAGAAAATATTATGAACAATTATATACCAACAGACTGGACAACCTGGGAAAATGGATAAATTCCTGGAAACATACAATCTTCCAAAAATAAATCAGAGAATCTGAATAGACAGATTACATACACCTAATGAAGTTAAACCAGTAATCAAAACACTTCCAACAAACAAAAGCCCTGAACCAGATGGCTTCACAGGTGAATCTTACCAAATATTCCCAGAAGAACTAACATCTCTCCTCAAACTAGTTCATTAAATTCAAGAAGAGGGAAGCCTCCCAAGCTCATTTTATGAGGCCAATATTATCTTAATTCCAAAAGCAGATAAAGATGCTACCAAGAAAGAAAATTATAGGCCAATATCCTTGATGAACATAGATGCTAAAATCCTCAATAAAATATTAATGAACTAAATGCAGCAATGCATCAAAAAGATCATACACCATGATCAAGTGGGATTTATTCCAGGAGTGCAAGGTTGGTACAACATCTGAAAATCAGTAAATATGAATCACCACATAAACAAAACGAAGGATAAAAACCACTGATCATATCTATAGAAATGGAAAAAGCATTTGATAAAATCCAGTGCCTGTTTATGATAAAAACTCTCAGCAAAGTGGGAATAGAGAGAACACACCTAAACATAATGAAGGCCATATATGACAAACTCACTGCCAGCACTATATTCAATGGGCAAAAACTACTAGCATTCCCCTTAAGATTGGGAAACTCTTAGAATGGAATAAACTGAATAAACTGAATAAACTTAAACTAATAGAACTGAATAAATAAATTAAGCACAGTAGCAGGACACAAAGTTAATGTCCAGAATCAGTTGCATTTTATATGCCAATAATGAACTAACAGAGAAGGAAATTAAGAAAACAATCCCATTCACAATTGCTTCAAAAGAATAAAATAACTAAAAATAAACCTAACTGAGTATATAAAGACCTGTACTCAGAACACTATAAGACACTGAAGAAAGAAATAGAAGATACAAGTAAGTGGAAGCACATACCGTGTTCATGGATAGGAAGAGTTAACATCATTAAAATGTCCACATTACCCAAAGTAATCCATAGATTCAATATAATTCCTATCAAAATTCCAATGACATATTTCACAGAACTAAAACAAGTATTTCAAAAATTTATATAGAAACACAAATGCCCCACACAGCAAGAGCGACCCTGTTGAAAGAACAAAGAACATGCTACCTCATATCAAACCATACCTGAAGAGCATAATAAACAAAACAGCATGGTACTAGCATAAGAACAGACACATAGATCAATGAAAGAGAATAGAGAGCCCAGAAATAAACCCACTGCTCTATAGTCAATTAATATTTGACAGAGGAAGCAAGTACATGCAATAGACTAAGACAGTTTATTCAATAAATGGTATTGGGAAAATTGGACAGTTACATGAAGGAAAATGAATCTAGACCACCTTCTTATACCACACACAAGAATGATTTCAAAATGGATCAAAGACTTAAATGTTAGACTCAAAAACATAAACATCATAGAAGAAAACACAGGTAGCAAAATCTTGGACATTGCTTACAACAATTATTTATCAGATATATCTCCCCAGGCAAGAGAAACTAAACAAATGGGACATCAAACTAAAAAAATTTTTGCACAGCAAAGGAAATCATTAACAAAATAAAAAGATAACCCACAGAATGGGAGAACATATTTGGCGATAAATATGATAAGGGGTTAATATTCAAAACTTACAAAAAACTTATAAAACTCAACACCCCAAAAATAAACAATCCAATTAAAAATGGACAAAGATTTGTATAGACACTTCTCCATGGAGGACATACAAATGGCCAATAGAAATAGAAAAAGATGCTTAACATCGCTAACCATTAGAGATATGCAAATTAAAACCACAGTGAGATACAATCTCATACCTGTTAGAATGGCTATCATCAATATATCAACAAACAAGTGCTGGCAAGGATGGAAGAAAGGGGAACCCTTTTGCACTGTTGGTAGGAATGCAGACTGGTGCATACACTGTGGAAAGCAGTATGGAGATACCTCAGAAAATTAAAAATGGATCTACCTTTTGACACAGGGATCCCACTTCTTGGAACATATCCAAAGGAAGCAAAACACTAATTTGAAAGAACATAAACACCCCTAGGTTCATTACAGCATTATATACAATTGTCAAGATATGAAAGCAGCCCAAGTGTTCATCAATAGATGAGTAGATAAAACAGCTATGGGACATTTATATAATGGAGTACTACTCAGACATAAAAGAAAAGAAAGTTTTACCCTTTGTGACAGTATGGGTGGACCTGGAGAACATTATGCTAAGTGAAATAAGCCAGTCAGAGAAAGACAAATACCATATGATTTAACTCATATGTGGAATCTAATGGACAAACTGAACAGGAAAAATAGGGACAGACTCAGAGATGCAGAGAAGGGTGATAGTATGTGTGTGGGGGGGAAAGAGTGGGGGTGGAGGGATTGAGCCAAAAGGAAAAAGTTCTCACAGACATGGACAACAGTGTGGTGACTGCTGGGGCAAGGGGGGGGGCGGGGAGTAAGGGGACTAAATGGTAATAGAAAAATACAATAAAGATTTTTAAAAAATAAAAATAAAAATAAATAAAAAATTTTAAAAGATAAAGAAAATCAGTCTTTAAATTCATACTACCTTTGATTAAATATGAACATCTGAGCTTTCTTTCATCTTACTGTCTCAAGTACAATGGATTTGGACTACACTGTATGGGCAAATTTTAAAATATAATCTTTTTTAAAGATTTTATTTATTCATTTAGAGAGAGTGGAACGGAGGGAAAAAGAGAGGGTGAGAAACATCAATGTGTGGTTGCCTCTCACATGGCCCCCCACTGAGAACCTGGCCTGCAACCCAGGCATGTGCCCTGACTGGGAACTGAACTGGTGACCCTTTGGTTTACAGCCCGAGCTCAATCCACTGAGCTACACCAGCCAGGGCCTAAAATATCATCTTGAATAAAAAAACATGGTATAACTCAATTAGCTATAATAACTTTCTTTATACAGCTAAGACTTAATTGAATGCGTGGAATCTATTCATATAGATAAATAAATATCCTAACCTACTTCCAAATAAGATAAATTAATTTTAGTTATATTTGCATTCAAATATTTTATATTTTCTATGTTAACTCTTAAATAGTATGGCATATTTTATTTTTATTTTTTGTATGTATATGCTATCTTTAGGATTCTCTCTATATAGTATCATGCCATATGCAAATAACAACAATTTTTCTTCTTCCATTCCAATTTAGATGCTTTGTGTTTTGTTTTCTTCCCTGGGTGCTGTACAAATGCTATGTTGAATAAAAATGGTGATAGTGGACAAACGTCTTGTTTCTTATTTTAAATACAACACTTGTTTTTTCCCTGTTGAGTATTATGTTATCTGTGCATTTGTCATATGTGGCCTTTATTACGTTGAAGTATGTCCTTTCTATTCTCACTTTGCTGAGTCTTTTAATCACAAATGGGTGCTAGATGGTGCCAAATATTTTTCTGCATCTATTGATATGATCATGTGATTTTTATCCTTCATTTTGTTCATGTGGGGTCACATTAATTGACTTACTGATATTGAACCAACCCTGCATCCAAGGAATAAATCCCACTTGATCATGGTGCTTGATCTTTTTCATGATCTATTTCATGTCTAATATTTTGTTGAGGATTTTAGCATCTGTGTTCATCGGGGATATTGGCGTATAATCTTTTTTTTTTTTTTTGTAATGTCTTTGGTTTTGAAACCAGAATGAAAGTGGCCTTGTAAAATCAGCTTGAAGCCATTGTTCCTTTTCAATTTTCTTGGAATAGTTTGATAGGGTAGGTGTTAATTCTCCTTTGAATGTTTGATAAAATTCAGCTGGGAAGCCATCCAATTCAGGGCTTATTTTTTGTTAGGAATTTTTGATCACTGAATATATTTAATTAGCAGTTATTGGTCTATTCAGATTTTTTGTTTCTTCTTGACTCAGTCACAGAAAACTGTATGTTTTTAGGAATTTATTCATTTCTTTCAGGTTGTCTGATTTATTGTCAAATTTATTTCATATGTAAATAGCCACAATTACTCTCTACTGGAGGGTGAGCCTATTAAATACTGACCAGCTTCTCAAACCTTGAAGTTGGACTGAATGCTTTCACTTCCTATTCCAAATTTCCTGTTTCCTATTTATTTTCCTCAGCATTTACTTTTATTATAGCAACTACTGAAAATGAGTTTACAAAGATATGAAATCATTGCAAGGATTGTAGGACAATCTATTATTTGCATTTTAGGACTGCATTATGGTATTTAATTTTAAAAATATATAATCCACTGGGTGTACTAATAATTCATTATTTAACTAAAGCATATTTACTTCTATAAAAGACAATGTAATGTAAAGCTCAACATCCAAACTAGCAATTCCAATTATTAGTTAGGGGACTTTATATGAGTTTTTATAATACACCCCTCCTAACCTCTTCTAATTTGCATATTCAATTTTGGTCCTACAAAATCTTACAGCTAAACACAAAAATGAGAAAGTCAATTTCAAGGTGATGTATTAATTCACAAAAATGTGAAATTTTATGCATTTAAAAATTTAAGAATGCAAAACCATGCCTGCCAATTTAGAAGCCCCATTGCAAAGCCGGTCTTTGGGGACTTTTAATTCTGGAACTTTAGCATATCTAAATTTGACTTTGAGAGGAGAAAAGACTTGTTGCAATGCCATATTTTTACTTGAGAATCATAAATGTGAAAAGTTACTTAGCCTCTTGAAATTATTAATAGAAATAGATGAATTATCAGGAACTATGTACTGTATCAAAAACACATAAAACCTTACATTGAATTATATTTTTAGAAATAGACTCATTCTTTATCTAGCAAGCTCAGACTAGACCCATGCTCAAACATTTATAAACTTTCAGTTGCTTCATTGAGAACTATCTATTTATATATCTAGCAAAATCCTTGTAGAAGGTCACTGTAGCATCCCACACAAAGTTCAGAATTTTTACTTTTTATTTTTAATTTTTAAAGATTTTATTTATTTATTTTTCAACAGAAGTGAAGGGAGAGAAAAAGAGAGGGAGAGAAACATCAACATGTGGTTGCCTCTCACACACCCTACACTGGGGACCTGCCCTGCAACACAGGCATGTGCCCTGACTGGGAATCAAACCGGTGACCCTTTGGTTAACAGGCTGGCGCTCAATTCACTGAGCCACATCAACCAGGGCTAGAACTTTTAAAAGTAGATAATCAAGCTTAAAAGTCTAGACAGCCACAGCATATTTAGAATTTAATGGTGGATCATTAAACCTGTTCACTTTACTTGCGTGTGACTCTGTGGAATGATCAACAACAGTATGTGCAGTGTTTTGGTTGGTTTGGTTTGCACTGTCTTACAGCTCTCCACTGGCCATGTTAAACGTTACTTACATCTCATATATTAGCACTAATGCATTCAATTATGTTTGTAAAATCTATCATACACTAATTACGTACTACTAGATGCAGTACTCTGAAATGTGGACATCCATCAAATATGCTTGAGTTTTATCTCTCCCTGCACCCTCTGCTTCCTGACATTTTCTGTACACTTTTAGTTTAACACTTTAGTTTTGCTGGTACAGGCTTTATGATTATATCTTTTTAATATTCTTAGGGTACAGATCTTATGTTTTACATATTAGTTAAAATAAGGCTCGAAGCTGTAAGTTAGCGTCTTATATTAGTTAACATAAGTTTCTCATTCATATTCCAATTTTACCTTAAAAACTGTTTCAAGAATTGCACACATTTTTGAAAACTGGTGTCTACTTAGTATCCAACAGTGGAAATGCAGCATCAGAGTATACTTTGTCCAGATCCCCACGGCCCCCCGTGGCTGGGATGCCCAAATGTCTCAGCCGCGTTTGCAGCCCATCCCCCTGCTTCCCAGGCCCTGGGTTCCATTTTGGTGTCGGCAGGGATGAAGATTCTAATTGGCCTTTTTCATGTTATTAGTAACAATCTTAGTTTTTGAAAATGCTTCCTTGAGTTATTATGTTACAAGGCAACAAATTTGATATTTCTTTTCTAAAAAGACAGTTAATACTTTTAAAAGACAGCAATATTTTTATGGCTCCAGTTCCCACAGCAGAATCACAATGTCTTGCACGAGGGTCAAATCATAAAAGACAATTTCCCACTTCAATTGATCTGAATTCACTCCTTGCTTTAAATTGTAGGCAATTTTGGTCTGTTTTTTTTTTTTTTCTTGCTCATAAAATAAAGCTGTCTAATGGTTTTTAAAAAATGCAATGCAATATGCCTCTCTTTCAAAATAGCAAAATGCTCCCTTCTTTGGCGTCAGACTGACTTAAGCCTTGGCTCCACATCCCCTGTAATTTCTTCCTGTCGCTCACTCTAAAATATAGGGGTGCAAAATGACTATCAGTTCAAATGCCTTCAATCTCTTTTTGCACTTTTGTTTCCCCACTCCCATATTTTCAAGGTGCTGGCTTTTTTTGTGTCTGCGAGTTTTAAAAGCTCTAGAATGTAAGCATGCTTATAGAGATAACAAAAGTTCCCTCCAAGCTGCCAAAATGGCAGCCACAGATAGAGTGCTTCTGAAGTTAAAGGAAGTTTCCTCATGGAATAAGATAGAAAAGTCTGTCACCGCGTCACTTTTATAGGCTTTGTAGAGGCCTCTACAATGCAGGGATTTGGCATTTTTTTATTTCTGTTCTTTTCAGTGATTTATTTTTTAGTAGGCATTATTCTCTTTTGAAAGAATTAGTACCTATTGGAAAAAAAACACGTCAGCAGATTGTCTCATTTTAACATTATTTATTGTTCTAAAATTTGGTACTGATAATTTTCCCCCTCAGTATGCACTGATCTGATATAAAAAAATGAGGCTTCAAATTTTGACATGGTAACACAGGGTAGATTCATCTTATTTTGAGAGCTTCTAATTGCTCAGCAGTAAGTATATTTCAATCACACGATAATGATATATGGATGGAATTGGTTGGCACTTCCTATAAGTCTAGGTAGAGACAAAGAATTATGAATCTCTTAATTCTCATGTTAAAAGAACCCAGAAGAACCTCTTTATGTGTAAATTTCTCATCAAGATGCCTTTGGAAACATGCATTGGCTTAACAGCATTTCTGAAATTTGATTTCATTTGCCAAAATGAGATTGAAAAGGAAACTTGTTTCCCCATCTTGTAGGAAGGAAGAACTAATAAATTATAAACCCTTCTCTTTAGGCAAATGATGAATGTGGGAGCTTTGACTTCGTTTAGATTTGAGATCCATTTAAACTGAAAGAGTGTAGAAAGCAAATAACCAAAGAATATTTGTTTTCATTGAAACATAAAACAATATCGTTAGATTCTTTTAATGAATGTGTAATGAGCAGAAACTGTGGGCAGGATTACCGAATGGTTAAGCCTATATGCACTCGAGCTGTGGGTTTTAATTAAAATCTTGACTGAACTGCTTACTAGGTATGTGACCTTGGGAACCTATTTAAATTCTCTAGGACTCAGAAGCAATAAGATATAATTATAGTAGGTACTTTAGCCTCATGGGTTTGTGGCAAAAATTAAATGGTATACTATATGTAGAATGTTTAGAACACAGTTGTAAATTAGTGCTGTTCTCCTGGAAAATTCAGAACATAGATTATTGTAGCAATGGTAAAAAACTATCAATCACAAGTTATTGATTGGATAACTACTATTATATAGAAGATACCATGGTTTTTTTGCATTTGGAGGTTAGGGAGATGGGCAAATCATGGCTGGGGGAATGTGAAACATAACCCAAAGAATATGACAATAAAACTGTCAGTATGTACTGTTGAGAAGACAAGGCCTAGATTAGACTATCTGGGTTCAAATCCAAGCTGTGATGCTTTCCTTTGATATTGGGAAAATCATTAAATCCCCACTGTATTTCATAGTCATCATCTGTCAAATTGGGAAAATAACAATCATCATCATAATCATATATAGCTTGCTGGGATTATTGTGAATCTATAATACCAAATGATGATGGAGATCCTAAGTGCTATATTGTTCAACATATAAAAGATGAACATGTATAAAAGACACATGGACAAAGCCAAAAGGGGTTAGGATTGAGGGTGGGAGGTGGGTATGGGTGGGGCTGGGGGGTGGGTAATGGTGGGAAATGGAGACAACTATACTTGAACAACAATTAAAAAAAGATGGCTTACATTTGGTATTTGATAAAATTCTATAAAATATGTGCTGTTATATCAGGATATTAAACAAAATAGTAGAGATAGTAGTAGGCAAAGAAATCAGAGTGGCAAAGATCATTCTAAATATATATACACATATATGAGACAATGCTGGGGAGACATCTGGTTTCTGGTCCAGCATGTTAGGAGCCTGGAAGGCATCAGTCTCATTTCACAACAACAACAAAATAGCTGAACTAACCAAAAATCAAAAAACTAGTCTCAGAAGCTTCAGAGAATAAAGTCAAGGTCACAGGACAAACTGCTGCCCCCCGAAATTGGAGAGAGGAATAGGCAGGCCCAATTCAGTGGAGCAGAACCCCAGGAGCAGCTGCAGGAGCCCACACAGGGAGAGGAACACGTCGGCTGCAATAAACAATGCTGGAGGATGGGTGTGCAAACCCTAGAGTAACCGGAGTTCCAGAGGAACAAGGCTTAGGGGTACCCTCAAAGCTTTACCTCCAGGAGCTCAAACAGATTCTTACAGTGAAGGCTGGAAAAAACTCCTCTCTGTTTTTTTTTTTCTTTTCCAGGGGAGGGAAAAGTTTCTATACTGAACGTGCCTGTTTTCTTTCACCTGGTCTGGACATCCTGTCTCTGTAAGGGGGAAGGAAAACCAAGAAGCACTTGTGAAGGGCACAGTAGAAGGCCCCCTAAAAATTTTCATTTAAATCACAGGGTTCTAGAATGCCACCTTTCTCCTGACTTTTCCATCCTACATTTTCCTGCCTTACTACCCCACAGTGAAGGAACTTTATTCCTCAGACCTTGTTTAAGGAGCCTCTAGGGAAACCAAAATAAAACAAGGGAGACAAAAATGAGGCTGCTAGAAGAAATATTACCTTCTGGCACTCACAGCAAACAGTAAACACAATCTTACTCCAAGCAGGATGAAGACTTAAAGGTCTGTTTACCTCAGTTCCTTCTGCCCAGTGCATTGTGTTCACTATCAACAAAAATTACAAGTCCCGCTAAAACAATGATATGACCACAGTTAATGTTTTAACACCAAAAGCATATTTAAGGAACAAGGATGTAGAATTTGTAGCAGAATAATATGAGAACTAAAATTAGAAATACAATTTGGGAAAGAATATAGGAAGTCTTTAATGCCAAACTAAAGGGTAATGATGAGCTTCTGATGACTTGGAGGACCAAGAGTCACCATTTAGGGATACTAATCCTGCATCAACATGAAGCATGGCCTGGTTTGGGAGAACATTTGCATTGGAGATGAGTTTCTTTGACATCTGCAATTGCCCAAGAGTGAATTAAAATGACAGAAGTGGAAATGCAAAAAAAAAGGGAAAAGGGGAAAACATCTAAGTAGAGAATGAAGAACTGACATATTTGAAATTGAGAGAGAATTCAGTGTTAACAATGATAATGTCAGTAACCTGTATCAGGATCTGGAGGAGGAGACTGTGGAAGGAAGGTGGGTTTGTGTTAGGATATGTGACTAGGAGATACCAGAAATTAACCAGCTGGCATATGAAAATGTAAGACTAGAATGTGGAAATAAGGGCTACATATATGCAGAAATTAGCACATTTTTGAGCAATGAAAGAATAAAAATCTGAACAAGCAAGAGTGCAGGAAGAGATTGAAAAAAAAATAAAACCAGAATATTGCGTAAAGCTCATGTTTAGGTTTTAGAAGGAAGAGAAAAA